>LR812539.1:7193289-7243289 GCA_903798195.1 Danio kyathit
ACAAACATAAACATGCCAAAAAAATCCATCTGACATTTGTCCTCTGATGAAATGTCTGTGTTAGGAAATACTAATTCATTAAACATCACGCTTATTTGACCAATGAAAATCCTATTTTAGAATTCCAATGCTTTTAATTATTGTCATTTTTATGTGTTATATTTTAGTTTATTATAAATATATAATTTGAATAATTGCAATTATAGTGCATCAGGAAAGTATTCATAGCGCTTCACTCTTTCCACATTTTTTTATGTTACTGCCTTTTAAATTCATTTATTTCCTCAACATTCTACACACAATACCCCATAATGACAATGTGAAAAAAGAGTTTTTGAAATTGTTGCAAATTTATTAACAGTAAAAAACCTGAAAAATCACATGTACATCAGTATTCACAGCCTTTGCTCAATACTTTGTTGATGCACCTTTGGCAGCAATTACAGCCTCAAGGCTTTTTGAATATGATGCCACAAGCTTGGCACGCCTGTCTTTAATAATTTTTGCTCATTCCTCTTTGCAGTACCTCTCAAGCTCTATCAGGTTGGATGGGAAGCGACGGTGTACAGCCATTTTCAGATCTCTCCAGAGATGTTCAATAGGATTTAGGTCTGGGCTCTGGCTGGGCCACTCAAGGACATTCACCGAGTTGTTGTGAAGCCACTCCATTGATATTTTGGCGGTGTGCTTCGGGTCATTGTCCTGCTGGAAGATGAACCGTCACCCCAGTCTGAGGTCAAGAGCACTCTGAAGCAGGTTTTCATTCAGGATGTCTCTGTACATCGCTGTATTCATCTTTCCCTCTATCCTGACTAGTCTTCCAGTTCCTGCTGCTGAAAAACATCCCCACAGCATGATGCTGCCACCACTATGCTTCACTGTAGGGATGGTATTAGCCTGGTGATGAGCGGTGCCTGGTTTTCTCCAAACGTAACGCCTGGCATTCACTCCTAAGAGTTCAGTTTCAGTCTCATCAGACCAGATAATTTAGTTTCTTATGGTCTGAGAGTCCTTCAGATGCCTTTAGGCAAATTCCAGGCGGGGAGTGGCTTCAGTCTGGCCACTCTACCATACAGGCCTGATTGGTGGATTGCTGCACAGATGGTTGTCCTCCTGTAAGGTTCTCCTCTCTCCACAGAAGAATGCTGGAGCTCAGATAGAGCGACCATCGGGTTATTGATCACCTCCCTGACTAAGGCCTTTCTCCCCCGATCACTCAGCTTAGATGGCCGGCCAGCTCTAGGAAGAGCCCTGGTGGTTCCAAAACGTCTTCCACTTACTGATGATGGACGCCACTGTGCTCATTGGAACTGTCAGAGCAGCAGAAATTTTTCTGTAACCTTCCCCAGCCTTGTGCCTCGAGACAATCCTGTCTCTGAGGTCTACAGACAATTCCTTTGTCTTCATGCTTGGTTTGTGCTTTGACATGCACTGTCAACCCTGGGACCTTATATAGACAGGTGTATGCCTTTTCAAATCATGTCCAATCAACTGAATTTACCACAGGTGAACTCCAATGAAGCTGCTGAAACATCTCAAGAATGATCAGTGGAAACGGAATGTGCCTAAGCTTACTTTAGAGCTTCACGGCAAAGGCTGTGAATACTGATGTACATGTGATTTTACAGCTTTTTTACTGTTAATAAATTTGCAACAATTTCAAAAACTCTTTTTTCACATTGTCATTGTGGGGGATTGTGTGTAGAATGTTGAGGAAATAAATTAATTTAATCCATTTTGGAATAAAGCTGTAACAAAAAGAATTGTGGAAAAAGTGGAGCGTTATCAATACTTTCCAGATGCACTGTAATTGGATCCAAATCTGATTCTACACCAAACCGACAGCCAACAGGGGATTCCGCCTGGTCTTAAAGCCTTTTCATTCATTCATTCATTCATTTTCTTTTCGGCTTTATTCTTTTCGCCTTTATTAATCTGGGGTCGCCACAGCGGAATGAACCGCCAACTCATCCAGCATATGTTTTATGCAGCGGATGCCCTTCCAGCTGCAACCCAGTACTGGGAAATCCAAAACCAGCCCTCAAGGTTTCATGAAAATCGCGGCTGCTGAGCGGTTGTTTTTGCATTTCGGTGGGTTTTGGATTGTTTTTGGGCTGGAATCAGTCGGCTACATCTGGCAACACTGGAAGAAATTCATTCAACAGTATGAAACAGGCAGATCTACAGCACCGATACACATCGTAAGTGTTCACATAACACTTTTTTAGTAAAACTGGTGTTTTTATCTACATATAGCCTAAAGTAAAGTAAAATTAGACGAAACACATTTGTAATGACTTGTAATGAATTGAAAGTGTGTTTTTGATATTGTTTGGGGATTAAATGTGTGTGTGAGAGAGATTTGACCTGTATTTCTCTCTTTCTCCGTGTGTGTGTGTGTTTCTGTCACGTTTGACGGATCATCCTATTTCTCCTGTTCGACACTGAGCAGGTTATAAACGTGACCTTTGACCCTTCACTTGTTTTCTGAGGACACACGAGCGCACTAGTCAATATGTCATACTACTGGAGGTCAAGAGACGAAAAACATTCCTCCATCTGCAGTATTTTCATCTGTGTGTGTGTGTGTGTGTGTGTGTGTGTGTGTGTGTGTGTGTGTGTGTGTGTGTGTGTGTGTGTGTGTGTGTGTGTGTGTGTGTGTGTGATATTCTTCAGCCGTTTCTTCTGATCGGTTACTGATTCACTGCAGTCTCGCGCTGACAGTCAGTCAGGCTGATCAATCGACCCCCGCTGATCTCCAGCAGACCTGAGCAAATGCTCCAGCACAGAGATCCACATCAGCAGATCAAACTCTCCACGCGGACAAACACACACTGACTGCTGCGGCTCACAGACCAATGTTTCACTCCACACACAGATTGTCATTGATTGAAACAGCCACTTGTATCTGCTTCCAATTATTTTAGCTGCCCATGTGATAAATGATGTATACATAGGCTATATACACTCATCGGCCACTTTATTAGGGACACCAGTACCAGGTTAGACCCCCTTTTGCCTTCAGAACTGCCTTAAAGAGTCCCTATTACACATTAAAAAGGGTCATATTTCGGTTTTATGGGTCTCCAACAACATACTGATCTGCATGCAAGGTCAAAAAACACTATCATGGTCTTATAATCTGCATTTATTGTTACCTAATTATCCCAGCGACTCCCATATGATTCGTTCAGCGATTCATTTGTTCCCAAACTCCTCCTTAGCGCGAAGCTAATCTGCGCTGACTGGACCGATGACAGCCTGTTGCGATTGGTCGACAGCGTTCAGCGCGAGACAGTAAAATGCCCAGCGTGGTTTATCAAGCCCCCAGGTCCCCAACATTGGTATAGGATCCAATCGCAGCGGACGCCCGAAATACGCTTCCTAGTAAACTTACTAACACCACAGTAAACAGTACCCGGTTTTCAACAGTGTTATTCAGACACCTCAGCGCCGAAAGCAGTGCAGTTAAACACCAGCATATTGCTCTATTCTTAACTATGACACACATTCAGCATTAATCCACACAGCAGCAAAAGCTAAACTATTCTGAACCTTGACCGCTGCACGTGTGTCGGATCAGCTAACGGTGGCCATATAGCAACGACAAACGGCAGTGGAACGAGCTCACAAATGCATTTAAATCTGTAAACAAAGCAGCACGCGTCGCGTTTACAACGTGGCATTAGACGCGATATGAGAATATAAAGAGTTAACCGGATACAGTACAAGCGGTTACAAGTAACAAAACATGTAGATCATTTCTATTTGCAGTCATTGCTGTGGCACCTCTTGCGTGAAGTGTTATATGTTCTCAGGGCTTACCTGTACTCTGATTTGCCCAACGATCACATCCCCAGCCAGGAGGTTGTAGCCCTCACCAGCGATCCTTCTCTGTCCTTTGACAAGCTATCTCTGCGGGCTCCCATTGCTCACCCTGAGCGTAAGCCTTTCCAGTGCAGCGCACCAGCCCGAAGCCCAGCGTGCAGCAGCCTGCCTTTGTTTGACTGTGTGCCTAATAAACTGTCCTTATTTTGCCCGCACCCCTGGTGTATTGTCTGTCCATTACAAGATGGAGGAAGAAACTAATCCATGAGCTGTGTTCTGATAGATCGCCCATTGTAAGCGTGCAGATTGCTGAAGCACTCCTTTCCCTCACACTTCCAACAATATCCAGGTAAACACAGCGTCTTCATGACTCAAGACTTCAGGATCTGTTTGTCTTTGCTGCTGTGTTTGTGGGCGGGGCAGCAGGTTTAAATTTGCGCACGCAACCATTATGTTTCGTATCCACATCACGCCGAAACGGCTAAAGACTCGTTATCAAGACGATTCATTTAAACCACTATGAGTCGACTCTTTTATAGATGAATCAATAGTTTTAAAAAATGTCCACTCTTAGATTTAAGCCTTAGCTGGATATTTCACTTCACTTAGAGCTGTGTTACACACTACATGGAAGGTAATTTTCAAAAACCCATTATAGGAGCTCTTTAATCCTTCGTGGCATAGATTCAACAAGGTACTGGAAATATTCCTCTGAGATTTTGCTTCATATTGACATGATAGCATCACACAGTTGCTGCAGATTTGTTGGCTGCACATCCATGATGCGAATCTCCTGTTCCACCACATCCCAAAAGGTGCTCAGTTGGATTGAGATATGGGGACTGTGGAGACCATTTGAGTACAGTAAACTCATTGTCATGTTCAAGAAACCAGTCTGAGATGATTCACGCTTTATGACATGGTGCGTTATCCTGCTGGAAGTAGCCATCAGAAGATGGGTACACTGTGGTCATAAAGGGATGGACATGGTCAGCAACAATACTCAGGTAGACTGAGGCGGTGACACGATGCTCAATTGGTACTAATGGGCCCAAAGTGTGCCAAGAAAATATCCCCCACATCATTACACCACCACCAGCCTGAACCATTGATAAAAGGCAGGATGGATCCATGCTTTCATGTTGTTGACGCCAAATTCTCACCCGACCATCCGAATGTCGAATGACTCATCAGACCATACAACGTTTTTCAAATCTTCTATTGTCCAATTTTGGTGAGCCTGTGTGAATTTTAGCCTCAGTTTCCTGTTCTTAGCTGAAAGGAGTGGCACCCGGTGTGGTCTTCTGCTGCTGTAGCCCATCTGCCTCAAGGTTGGACGTGTTGTGCATTCAGAGATGCTCTTCTGCAGACCTCGGTTGTAATGAGTGGTTATTTAAGTTACTGTTGCCTTTCTATCAGCTGGAACCAGTCTGGCCATTCTCCTCTGACCTCTGGCATCAACAAGGCATTTGCACCCACAGAACTGCCGCTCACTGGATATTTTCTCTTTTTCAGACCATTTTCTGTAAACTCTAGAGATGGTTGTGCGTAAAAATCCCAGTAGATCAGCAGTTTCTGCAATACTCAGAACCAGCCCGTCTGGCACCAACAACCAAGCTACGTAAATCACCTTTCTTCCTCATTCTGATCCTCGGTTTGAACTGCAGCAGATCGTCTTGACCATGTCTACATGCCTAAATGCATTGAGTTGCTGACATGTGATTGGCTGATTAGAAATTTGCGTTAACAAGCAGTTGGACAGGTGTACCTAATAAAGTGGCCGGTGACTTGGGCTATATATATATATATGTCTTTTATCTTCGTCATGATGACAGTAAATAATATTTGACTAGATATTTTTGGAGATACTTGTAGCTTAAAATGCATTTAAAGGCTTAATTGGGTTAATTACACATCCACATCCAAAGAGAGAAAATCAAAGTGTTTCTGCAGACTGTTTTTATCGAGTGTGATTATAAACAAATTAAACTAACAATGTTTTATCGTTAGAAGCTGGTTATATTCACAGACTGTTACCACACAACTGTATTTAAACCACTTACGAAAGGGATTTTTGCTTCCTTTTAGGTGAAGTTTATCATTTAAATCTTGCTGTAATTTATTTTATTATGATATTGGGTTTTTGTTATGTGATTTGTATTTCCTGCCCAATAACTGCGAATGAAATTTGGATATGTATATATTTGATTGTCTATTGTCCCTGTCAAATAAATAATAATAATAATTAATAATAATATTTCTCAGTGATGGGTTGCAGTTGGAAGGGCATCCGCTGCGTAAAACATAGGCTGGAATAGTTGGCGGTTCATTTCGCTGTGGCAACCCTGATAAATAATTAAATTCAATTCATCTTTATTTCTATAGCGCTTATACAATGTAGATTGTGTCAAAGCAGCTTTACATAGAAGAATATAGTGAATTGAAACGGTGTGAGTCCAGTTTTCAGAGATTAAGTTCAGTTCAGTTTAGCTCAGGTCAGTGTGGGTTAATAAGGGACTAAGCTGAAGGAAAATGAACAAATGAATTAATAATAATTATAATAATAATAATAATAAAACCTACTTTTTCAATCTTTTCATAAGCCTTTGAGCTGATTTGTATTCAAATTTTCTACAATAGATGATGAAAAGAAAGTGACAAATAGTGGCAGAAAAAAAGTTTTACTTTAAAAATAAATCATAAATTGCTCTTTCAATTAATTTAAAATAATTACGAACATAATACAGAAAAACAGAAGTCTATAAACTAATATTTTGTAGTTTTAGAAAAGCTGCAAACTTCGATTGTTTACTTGCTGCATAACAAATAATAATCATTCATTCATTTTCCTTCGGCTTAGTCCCTTTATTCATCAGGGGTCACCACCGCGGAATGAACCGCCAACTATTCCAGCATATGTTGTACACAGTGGATGCTCTTCAAGCTGCAACCCAGTACTGGCGAACACCTCACATACTCACATTCACACATACACTACTACGGCCAATTTAGTTCATCCAATTCACCTATAGCGCATGTGTTTGGACTGTGGGGGAAACCGGAGCACCCGGGGGAAACCTACACCAACACAGGGAGAACATGCAAAACTCCACACAGAAATGACACCTGACCCAGCCGGGACTCGAACCAGTGATCTTCTTGCTGTGAGGCGACATATACTGGATGTCTTGTTAGAAATGGTCAACAGTGAAGTTGAAAATGAAACAAAATGTATGAAAACTAATGTGTTTTGTAGTTTGGGTGCTCTATCTAGAAGCGGACGAGGTTAAGCTAACAGTTACTGTAAAACCACAGACACGCCTCACCAGTGATTAATTGTTTGTTAAAATAATTTAAATGTGTTTCTGAATGACTTTGGTCTCAACATACCTGCCACAGCGAGTCTCTCTAATTCACTTTCATTGCACTTATTTTATTTTATATGACAAAGAGACGTGACCGCTACAAATTAATGGATTAGCATAGTACTGATAGCATAGCGTAGTGTTCATGGTATAGCCTATATCAGGGGTTTTCAAACTGGGGTCCACGGACCCCAGGTGGGCCGCAAGAGAGCGTTAGGGGGTCCGCGAAAAACTTGGCAGAAGCAAAAAATTATTTACAAGATATTCAAAGAGTTATTTGGAGAGGAAGCAGCACGAAAGGTAGATTGTGTGCCTTTGTCAGACAACACAGTAAGCAGACGCATAAGTGAGATGGCCGATGATATTTCGTCACAACTTTTAGAACAGCTGCAAGCCAGTCAATACGTTTTCACTGCAGTTGGACGAAAGTACTGATATAGCGAATCAAGCACAGCTAACGGTCTACGTACGTTTTCTCGGTAAGGACACATTTATTGAGGAATTCTTTTCTGTAAACCCCTGAATGTCTGAATTGGTGTCTGTCAGGACATATTTAATATGATAGATCAGTTAATGACGGACAATTTAATAGTCTCGGTGTATTGGCGTCATGACTAATAAAAGAGAAAGCACCCAACGCCGTTGGTACACACTGCATGCTTCACCGTGAGACTCTTGTGAAGATGACTTGCATCAAGTGTTGAAGAATGAAATGAAGCCACGTTATGACAAACTATGTAGAAGCCACCAAGCTCATCCGTCTCATTAGGATTTTCATCGACCAGTGCCTTATTTAGAAAAGCTATCTTGTTTAGTTAATGTAAATATTTCATTGTTTGTTTGTTTGTTTTTTATGAAATATAAAATTATTGTGAGAATCGATTTTGGCTATGATGAGTTGCCAACTAATAAAATAAATAGTTTTAAAAACAATACCATTTTGCATGCCTGTGAAATATGATTTATAATGTCTTTACGTTATACAGAATTTTAGTTTACATATTTATACTTGAAATACATAAGTGCCTTTAAACTTTAGGCAAAGGGGTCCCCTGCAGAGAATCATCATATTTGGGGGTCCCTGAGATTAAAATGTTTGAAAACCCCCTGGCCTATATCACGAATAAATGTATAAAGCCAGTGTGTAACTTTGGAGAAAAGGGTGTGATTTCATAATTCATCCGCAAGATGGCAGGAGATCGCTACTATTCTTTTTATTTGTTTATTATTTATTTATTTATTTATTTATTTTTATTGAAGCATATAACAGACAAGCCAGACCCGTAGCCAACCTGGTGAAAAGGGTGGTTCTTTTTTTTCTCAAAAAGTGGACCTTTTTGCAGTTATTCGCCTTATTTAATAATAATTTAATGATTTAATTATTTAATTTAAATACTGCATTTTAGTGACATTTTTAGCTGGATTAGCTCGTCGGATGGTCATCATAATCACACTTTTTGAGGTACCAAAACATTTGCTAAGTATATAGAATAAACAAATATGAAAAAAATTACTTATTTTTAAATACAAATTTATTACATCATATATCATTAGAAAAAAGGAGTTAACGTTTTAAATGAAAAAAAAAACTAGCCTATTGTCATTTATTGGGCAAATAACAAACAAAAAAAGCACTGGTCATTTGAAAAATAAAACAATAATATTAATAATGTTGAGCTTAACGATTTTGAAAGTTCATGAATAACAAAAATAGCCTAAATAGTATTAAAACTTGCTTTAATATGGGCCGCTTTTGGTGCTTCAAACCTTTTTATTGGTATTTTTTTTCTTTCAAGAATAAGGTCCAAGATTCAGAATAAAAGTTGGGCTACTTGTAGTGAAAGATGGCTTCTGTTTCATCATATTGAATGTTTTCTTGCACAGCTGCATGTTGGACTCATAAAAAATAATTGTTTGCATTTATAGGAAACCTTCTTTGATGGGTATTTTCACAATTTATGATAGCATAGCAGTCAAAATGTGACATACGAGCTCATGTATGGGACAAATTCTGGTCCTTTTATCAGTGGGGGGTGGGTCTTTCGAACCACCCGAACCCCGCCTGGCTACGGGCCTGCAAGCATACAGGATTATAAGATAACATATGTAACAGTCACACAAAACTTTGTGATGCAGAACATTCATTCATTCATTCATTTTCTTTTCGGCTTAGTCCCTTTATTAATCCGGGGTCGCCACAGCAGAATGAACCGCCAACCCATCCAGCACATGTTCTACACAGCGGATGCCCTTCCAGCTGCAACCCATCTCTGGGAAACATCCATACACACTCATTCACACTCCTACACTACGGACAATTTAGCCTACCCAATTCACCTGTACCGCACGTCTTTGGACTGTGGGGGAAAACGGAGCACCCGGAGGAAACCCACGCGAACGCAGGGAGAACATGCAAACTCTACACAGAAACGCCAACTGACCCAGCTGAGGCTTGAACCAGCGACCTTCTTGCTGTGAGGCGACAGAGTTACCTACTGCGCCATGCAGAACATACATTAAATAAAAAATACTACATTAAATATATGAGGGGAACCATTCATTCATTCATTCATTTTCTTTTTGGCTTAGTCCCTTTATTAATCCGGGGTCGCTACAGCGGAATGAACCGCCAACTTTTCCAGCACATGTTTTATGCAGCGGATGCCCTTTCAGCCCCAACCCATCTCTGGGAAACATCCATACACACTCATTCACACTCATACACTACGGACAATTTAGCCTACCCAATTCACCTGTAACGCACGTCTTTGGACTGTGGGGGAAACCGGAGCACCCGGAGGAAACCCACGCAAACGCAGGGAGAACATGCAAACTCAAATGCAAATAGATAATATTTTTCATTATTAGAGAGGTTTTTATAGTCTTTTTGTTTCTAGTAATTGAGGTCAAAGAATCATAAAATATTTTTAAATCTTTACAGAAAAATTTAAAGAATGGAGTAATAGACATTACTTTTGCCTTGTGTATGTGAAAATTCCCAAGAAAAATAATCAACTTCAAAACATTATCGAGCCAGTTTTACAATTCAAAAAAAGAATCATGCATCTGTCAAAGTTAATTATTTTGTAAAATGAATCAAAAATCAACCCTGAAACCTGTTTCCAAAAATCATCAGAAAATGTACAAGTACAAAATAGATGTAAAAGACTTTCAGGCTCAGTGTTAAAAAAAAAACATTGTGGTGAAATGTCTTTTTAAAATGTATTAATAAACATTTTGCAGGGATAGTACCTGTGAAATATTTAGAAATTAATTTCTTTACCTTATTTGGGAGTAAAAACGTATTACTTGTTGACCAAATATCATCTATAAAAGGTAAAGAAAAATATTGTTTCCATTTCAAAATGGCTTTCGGGAAACAACTACTATTGTGAATTAGACATTTTCTGATATGGAAGTTATTCCATTTTTTATCTAAGATACTGATACCACCAAGTACAGTTTTTGGAATTTGCTTTAAGACTGAGTTATATAAGATACATTTTCATTAAGTAAAGCAGTTTATTATAGATGCTTTTCACAATCAAATTGTAATTATTATGCAAAAAAAAAAAATCCCTGAAGAAGAAAGAATTTCCTGATAAGTATAAATCTCACCACTGCTATTTAGTATATCTGAAATAAAAAGAAATCCCATGTCAAACCAATCTTTTTTAAAATATACTTTTGTTTTTATGCAACACATGTTGGTTATTCCATATCATGCACGTACTGTATGTGGAGAAAAGTTACGCTTAAAGGCAATTTTCCATGCTTCTAATGATTGCTTATGAAAGTTTGATAATTTAATGGGAAGTTTATTACATTTGTAGTCACAAGAAAGCAAAAAGTTTAATCCACCACATTTTTCAAAGAAAAGATTTGGAATATAAAACCATAGAGAATTACTTTGGGAAAGGCAGTGTTTTATCCAATTAATTAAAAAAAATGTATTAATAGTTGTAAAATCAAGAACATTGAGTCCACCTTTAGGTTCTAATTATTATTTTAGTTTTTACATATTCTGTTCTATTTTTCCAAATGAACTTAAATAGAGGCGACGCAGTTTCGCAGTAGGTAGTGCTGTCGCCTAACAGCAAGAAAGTCGCTGGTTCGAGCCTCGGCTGGGTCAGTTGGCGTTTCTGTGTGGAGTTTGCATGTTCTCCTCGTGGTTTCCTCCGGTTTCCCACACAGTCCAAAGACATGCGGTACAGGTGAATTGGGTAGGCTAAATTGTCAGTAGTGTATGAGTGTGTATGAGTGTGTATGGATGTTTCCCAGAGATGGGTTGCTGCTGGAAGGTCATCCGCTGTGTAAAACATGTGCTGGATAAGTTGGCGATTCATTCTGCTGTGGCGACCCCTGATTAGTAAAGGGACTAAGCCGAAAAGAAAATGAATGAATGAATGAACTTAAATAGAGCCCTATCAATCTCTGTACACATTTAGGGATTAACAGAGAGCGGGATAGACCAGCCTTGATATTCCTTCAGCCTTGGAAAGTAGAACACGTCCATGGATAGTCAGGTTCCTCTGAGACCAGCAATTAAACATAGTTTTTTCGCCACTTTTCTACTTTAGTGAGTTTAAGAACTTCTACGCTTAGTACTGATGTTTTTTTTAGCTTATAATGTCTTGAAAGTTGTTCATTTTAACATAATTTTATGTAAAGACATAATTTTAGGAATTATTCTTATATCATTTAAATAATCTTAAATTTCACAGTATTGTTGCAGCTGGAAGGGCATCCGCTGTGTAAAACCAAAGGCCCTTTTATATTCTATGGTCTTTGGTAAAACATATGCTAGATAAGTTGGCTGTTCATTCCGCTGTGGCAACCACTGATGAATAAAGGATTAAGCCAAAGAAAAATGAATGAATAATCTTAATATAATTTGAATTATTATTAGTAGCATATTTGAAATAAGGCGATGCAGTGGCGCAGTAGGTAGTGCTGTCGCCTCACCGCAAGAACGTCGCTGGGTCGCAGGTTTGAACCTCGGCTGGGCTGGGTCAGTTGGCGTTTCTGTGTGGAGTTTGCATGTTCTCTCTGCATTCGCGTGGGTTTCCTCCGGGTGCTCCGGTTTCCCCTAGACATGCAGTACAGGTGAATTGGGTAGGCTAAATTGTCCGTAGTGTATGTGTGTGAATGAGTGTGTGGATGTTCCCAGAGATGGGTTGCGGCTGGAAGGGCATCCGCTGCGTAAAATCGTGCTGGATAAGTTGGCGGTTCATTCCGCTGTGGCGACCCCGGATTAATAAAGGGACTAAGCCGACAAGAAAATGAATGAATGAATATTTGAAATAGAATTAATTAGCCTTTATGTTTTGCAGATATTATGTAATAATAATTATAATAATAACAATTTGAGCATTTTGAGATTGTGTACTTACTTTTAGAAGTCAAGAATAAATTAGTTTTTCCTTTTAAAAAGTAAAAAAAAATGCCAGTGGTATAAGTAAAATAATCTTCTTTTAGGTGTGAAATAATCTTACTTACCACACCGGCAGATAATTTTGCTTGTTGAAATAAAAACTCACGTAATTTTGACTTATTATTTGTGAAAACAATGTTTTACTTGTCTAGAAAATGCTTTTTGATCGACGATTTTTTTAGATATTTGGATTAAAAACAAGACAAAAAAAAATTTACAGTGTGCATTATTCAGAAAAGAGCAGCGTGAACATTCGAATAAACATATCATTTCATGTTCCACGTATTTAACCTGTTGAATGACACGAGGGAGACTAAATTACGACAGGATATATGTTTTAGCATTATTCCAGTCAGTCTGAATCCCGAAAAATCCCTTTTTATCCCTGTAGCTCGTGATTCCAGTCAGAAGTCGGCGCTGTGTTCGCATCCCAATGGATCGTCCCGAACACACACACACACACACACACACACACACACACACATCAGCAGTCGCTTTCACTGTCTGTCCGTCGCCAGCGTGTGCATGTGAACGATTTCTTCCACGTTTTCACCAGGGATTTACATCCACACGGACCCGCTGCTTCAAAATGTGTGGCTGACGAACACAATTCAGGATAACCGTGGCCTAAATCCCCAAATTTGTCCTCCTGTGAGTGTCCAAACTGAGGATTGGCTCCGGCCAGCGCTGCCATCATGTCGGGGAAAATAGAAAGCAAGCACGGTAAGCCCGTTTGGGTGTGTAGGCCTTGGGTAAAATTCACTTTAACAGCTTTCCAATCTTTTATCAGTGCTTTATTAAAACGTGCACCAAAAGGCAGCAGTCTCTAATGTTTATTTGGAGCCAGACATGTATGTGGGATAGCCTAAATCAGTGTGTGTGTGTTAGCAAGCGCTCGTTTCTGATGAGGAGACATTTAAACGGTGTTTTTTTTAAACCGAGAATAGCACCAAACGATCACAAAAACTGTTTAATATGTGTGATTAAATGTGTTTTTATTAATGGATAAACACGTGCACACGGTAGAGTAACATTGCGACTCTCTAGCCTGCTGCTGTTGTCAATCTCAGACTCTCACAGGCTGATTTTCACTCACACTAAGAAGTGAACTCAGAAGTGTGCAACAGTGAGTTGTGCAGTAGGATGCATGTACGCTGGTATTGATGAGTTCCACACAATTTCTTCGTGTTGTCCCAACACAAATTGATTAAGTTAACTTAATAGTATTTACAAATTTAAGTGGAATTAACATAAAACAATTAATTTGTCCCAAAAAACTTAAGAATTGCATTGGCTTAACTCATTTAGTACAAGCAGCAGAAGTCTTTTTTTTGAGGGTACATTGTAATTTATATACCAGTTTAAGAGTTCGCCCTTGCTGACGATTGATTATAAAGCGTGTTTGGCATGCTGTCCCGGGAGAGAGCCCTGAGCTCATGAGATCCTCGAGCGCGGGGCTCCCCCCCGTTGCAGGGCGAGAGGGGAGTCAGAGTTCAGGTAGGTCTCGAGAACTCCCCCTGTTTGATAATGGTAGATGTGGATTATGAATCAGCTGTGGAGTGTGAATACTAAATTCAACGCTTGTTATGATGTCAATTTACTTGTGACACATGTTTTTGGTCTGTGGGAGGAAACCGGAGAGCCCGGGGAAAACCCACGCAAACACGGGGAGAACATGCAAACTCCGCACAGAATTGCCGACTTGGCCAGGTAAGATCTGAGCCGGTTACATTCTTGCTGTGAGGCAATGATGCTAACCATTAGGCCTCCGTGTTGCCCTGACAAGGAAATGGGAGGAGTAGGGGTGGACTCTTCAAGACGAGGATGGTTCAGGAAAGATACTCTGGTTATTTATAATGATTTAGGAATCGTCTGATTGGTGAATACTGTGTTAGCTAATGAGGACCAGCTGTTATCAATCATAAGCGCGTGCTCCTCTCGAAATTAGTTTATAAATAAACTTCACTTAATTAACAGGTTCAGTATTTTGTGAAAAAATATTTTTTATTTATTGTTATAAATTTTATACATTTATTATAAATTTATTGTTGTAAATGTAACTCTCAAAGTGACTTTTATTGACATTTTTAGTAGTTTGAAATAATATATTGTATCTAATTTAGTTTTTATAATAACAAGATACTCAAAGATTTTTGAATAGTGATTGACAACAACAATACACACAATATAGACCATTTTGAGGTATGTAAACAATAACAATGGTCCTTAGGGCTGCATGATATTGGAAAAATCTGACATTGCGATATTTTATTTGATTATTGCGATATGAATACAATTTCGGCAGATGACTTGAATAGCTCTATTGGGAATGAAATCATTAACTTGGATTGATTGCAGTAATGTAGAGCAGTGTTTCTCAACCACGTTCCTGAACGACCACCAACACTGCATGTTTTGGATGTCTCCTTTGTCTGTCACACCCCTTTACAGGTCTTTCAGTCTCTGTTAACGAGCTGATGATCTGAATCAGATGTGTTTAGTTAAGGAGACGTGCAGAGCTGGTGGTCCTCCAGGAACGTGGTTGAGAAATTCTGATGTAGAGGAGTGAATCAAAGTAATTGCAAGAATAAATAAATAAGATAAAAGTGAAATGAGTAGTCAGATATTTAGGTACAGTAATTTGATACGATATTATCGTGATTTATTGCCCCCGATAATGATTGATCACGATATCAGCGATATATCACAAGAAAACCATCACCACTATATATCCTGATATTTATAAATGAGGACGGAAGAATGCATCAGAAAGTGATGGGATGTATTTCTTTTATTAACAGCATATATATTTCTTAGAATTGCAGCATTGGTGTATGTTTGATCCTTATTTTGTGAAAAAAAATTGTTTATTTATTGTTATGAATTGCATTTTTGGACCTTAATCTGCCGATTTGTAATTTAAAAAATGTAAGTCCCAAAGTGACTTTTAACATTTTTAGTAGTTTGCAATGATATATTGTATGAGAAATAATATATTAATGATTTCGTTCGTACAATAGATACTCCTTGTGTATTTTTTTTTTGTTTCAAGATTTATGTGCAGTAATTGACAACAACAATACACACAATATAGACCATTTTGAGGTATGTAAACAATAACAATGGTCCTTATGGCTGCACGATATTGGAAAAATCTGACATTGCGATATTTTATTTGATGTTGCGATATGAATACAATTTCGCCAGATGACTTGAATAGCTCTATTAGGAATGAAATCATTCGGAATAATGTAGAGGAATGAATCCAATAAATAAATAAGATAAAAGTGAAATAAGTTGTCAGATATTCAGGTACAGTAATACGATACGATATGATATTATCATGATATTTTGCCCCAGTTAATGATAATCACGTTATCGGCGATGTATCACAAGAAAACTAGGGATGTCCAGATCCGATCACGGGATCGGAAATCGGGCCCAATCATGCGGTGCTGATCAACAATAATAATCCCAACTCCGCATTATAGATGCTGCGATGTGACTATTGCGAATGCACACATTGCGATATTGTTGCTGAACCGATATATTGTGCAGCCCTAATGATCCTAATGTATTTCCTGTTTTACATTTTATAGTTTCCTAGAACCCTAAAAGGTCCACATATTGATAAATAATGTTATGATAGCTGTTTTAACATTGAGTTATGATTAAATTCCCTCTTTTTACAGTTATGAAACAGCTTGACAACAAGCAGTAAATGTTCATGGGCCAATGACATCAGCACATTGAAATGATCTACAGTTTAAGTCAGAATTATTAGCCCCCCTGTTTATTTTTTTCCCCCAATTTATGTTTAACAGAAAGATGATTTTTTTTCAACACATTTCTAAACATAATAGTTTTAATAACTCATCTCTAATAACTGATTTATTTTATCTTTGCCATGATGACAGCACATAATATTTTACTAGATATATTTTGCTTGTTTTGACACATTGATAATTTGTGGCTAAGAAATAATTAATTTATGTTTAGTGTGGTCAGAGATAAATTTGGTAAATCCTTCAATTTGAGCTCTGAAAATTGTGAAATAAAAACTAATTGTAATACTATTAAACCGTGACCCATTTGTTCATGAACATTGAGCAAGCTCGTCCAATCTAAAACAAGTAATTTTAGCATGTCAAAGCGATATTTTTGTGTATAAAATATATTTTCCCAACAATACGATTGTGGCTAGTGAAAATGGTGAGTGGCTAGTAATGTTGGAAAACTAGCCACACTGGCTGGTGATCAAAAAAGTTAATGTCAAGCCCTGATTACAATGTAAACAATGCTGGGTTCCACACAATCAATTTGGGACAACATGAAGGAGTTAAGTTAACTTATTAATTTTACTAATTTAAGTGGATTGAACATAAAACAATTAAGTTGCCCCCCCCCCAAAATCTTTTTAGAAAATTGTGTTGTTTGAGCTCAATTTAAGTAAGTTTGAACAAACAGTAAATGTCATTTTTTGAGTTTATGTTAATATGCACAAATAGCACGTTTTATTAATTTATTTTCAGTTTTTCTTAGAGGTGTGAACCTACACTGGTCTCACGGTTCGGTTCGGTTATGATTATCATGCCATCGATTCGGTTCAATTCGATATCTCGGTGCATCACGGTGCATTGACGATTCTTTCCATACACAGTTTTATATTTTCTTCAAAGCACAGCAATTATTGTATTAAAATGTATAAATATATTTATATACTATTTGTAAAACAATTTTGTCCTTTAAAGGGCCATGAAACCCCCCTGTCTCAGCAGGGTGTTGTCACACCTCTAGTTTGAAAAAAGTCAGGAAAGTTGGGCGTGTCGAGCTCTGGGAGTGTGGGAGTGTCGGGGGAGGGAAAGAGGGTATGTTTTGCATAGAAGGGAGTTTCCATTTGGCCATGTGCTGATCACAGGCAAAAGAAACACAGAGGCTTTGATACCGCACGGCGAATGGGAGAAAAAAAAATCCTCCGCATTTCTCTGTAACTTATGTACTCGGTAGGTAGCGTCAGAAAGCCGTGTGTGTATAGACTATCCTGTCACAAAATGCGGCGAAAATCCTGCACGATGGGAATAGTTTGTGTTTACATGTTTACACTCGGAGAGCAGCATTTACAGCGGATCTTTCAGTCTATAATATTGTACTGTAATATTGCAGTGATATTAACATACTGTAAACTTAGTAACTAAATCATTTTGACTATGGTATGTCTTTAAAAACTAATAAAGCACTGCTGAAAATACGACAAACTTTGCAATCTGGATTAAACAAAGAACACTGCACACACTTACCTAATCTGTAGCGACAGGACAATCAAACTGGAGCTGTGTCTTTTTATTTAAAGGAGACGAGCGGCAAATCCGGATTTCACCATTTCCAGATGCGAAAAGCTCTCGGGTAAAAATGTTCCTTACAAACGCGTTTCTGTTGCGCGTCGCGTGCACTGTAATCCACACGTCCAGCAGATCTCTCATATAGGGAAAATGAAAACAAAACCTTGTTGCAGCACACCGACGACCCATGTCTCCAAATTCTTGTTCTTTCACTTGTTTTAGCAACACAACGTGGCGTCTCTCTGCCGTCTATCAAGCGTAAACAGTCTCCGGAGCTATCATGCATATTAATGAAGTTTCGCGTCATACACAATAGAGCGCGCTGATTGGTTTGAAGCACGTCTTTCTCATGAATTAATGCCGCTCACTCAAACGCGTCAGAACGTCCTCAAAAAGACAGCCAGCCACTCTCCAGGCTGGATTTACACCTAAGTATCTCATGGCCGTGACGTAGCTTCAAAAATTCGTTTCAAACCGGAAGAACGAATTTGCTCAAAATAACGCAAAAACAACCAATTTTCACTTTTTAGTGCAATATATGTGTCCTAATAGTGTTTATAGCAGCGTGGGACACAGATATGACTGTCAACAGCTCAAAAAATGTGTTTTGGTGTTTCGTGACCCTTTAATACCAACAGTCAGAATAAAGGTAAAGTTGGTTTTATATTCACACATTTGTTCATTTAGAAGTCTCTATATTGTTTATCATGTTACTTTGAATATTCGATTGGAATTAGCATACAAGTAACAAACAACATTAACACTATCTAATTGACTGTGAACAATGTTGTACTTTGATAGTCATTGGCTGCTAATGTGATTTCCCTATTTAGAATTTGCAAATAATACTTTTCTGAAATTATATTATTAAGGAGAATGTCTGAATATCCCAATATAAAACCAACTTTACCTCTATCTTCAGATATATAAACTGTAGCTTTAAGCAACTTGAGCATTTATAGCAAATAAACAAATATAAATATCCCGCTCGCTTTCTGAGCCTTGTCTACCAACTACCAAGTTCTTTCTTACACCCCTTTGATTGGTCACGCGCTCAACAGAAAGGGCTGTGATTGGCTCTTACACGCTGGTGCTCTTCACAGATGCACTCATGGGCCACAGTGAGAGAGAAATGGAGTTTACTTTCATTCTCTTAATCGCCATGAAATAGGGGCTTTTGCTGTAAGTGTCAGTGAAACAGTGTTCAGCAAACACACACGCAGTGAAATTGTGCACAGTTTCTGAGTTTTTCGTAGTTAGAGCGTTGTAAATAGCCTACTCGCGCTCGCCGCTCGCCTCCCTCGCCATAGTAAGCTACGGTGACATAGCGCATGTGAGATAAATGACGTCAGTATATAATAACCGGTTATGATTATTACTGAACCGATACCGAATTGTCCGCGTCTGCATCGTGGTGCACCGAAGAAACGATTAATTTTGACACCCCTAGTTTTTCTTATTCCAGTGGTTTTATGAAGTCAAATGAGTTCCCAAGTACAGCGTTTATTATACAAATGCTGTTTAAATATGACGTTTTGATAAACTGTAATGTGCTGCAGGATGCAAATGTTTTTGTTTTTGCTGGGACTGTGTTGCCTTTGCCTTTTCCTTCTTTTTTTTATCTCAGTTAAATATTCGTTAATTTGGTTAATTTGCCATTGACTCTTTGGACAGAGTTAGATACCGTTGCATGGCGTAGTAAGTTTAGAACTATGACAACACAGACCTGTAAGTGTGTGTGTGTGTGTGTGTTGTGTCTCTTGTGGTGGTGAGTCTAATAACGGAAAGCAACAGGAGGTTTCTTTGGGGCGGTGGGAAGGAAACTAAATCCCTCTGATCACCTCTAAACAGCTGTCCTGAAGGCCTGGGTTTGGGTGAGGCTGCAGGGCACCATTAGCTGTTCAGATATTGCTGTAATAGAGGGATCTTTTTAGGTTACTGAGAACCCACAGTGTGTATGTGACCAATATAGGTGATTCTTCAGGTTATTGATTGCTGATTTAGTTGATGTTGAAAGCAGATAGTGTCTTTTTATTGCAGCTATTGTAATATTTTAAGGGGATAGTTCACTCCAAAATGAATATTGTCATAGTTTGATTTTAAACGCCATTTACTTGTTATTTTGAAGAATGTTAGAAACAGGTACCCACTGACTTAGCAGGAAAACAAATACTATGGAAGTAGGGTTGGGCGATGTTGACCAATTTAGCATCGTACGATGTGTAATGTGATGCATCGCGATGGGCGATGGCATCCTCATAGGCGGGAGTCAGTCAATTAATTATGAATAATTAATTCATAACTAATTAATTATTTGTAACCTACCGTTTCACCTACCTTAACTTTATGGTCTTTGTTTTACCCATAACCAAATCATAAATAAATAAATAAATTAATTAATTAATTAAGATAAGTTACACACACATAACCCTAGTGTCTACTAGTCTTAAACACCTGGATTATTCGGATCAGCTGTGTTTGATTAGGGTTGGAGCAAAACTGTGCAGCGCTGTGGCCCTCCAGGAATTGAGTTTGAGACCTATGATTTAAAGGATGTTAGAAATCAGCAACCATTGATTTGATCTATTTTTCCACATTTTCATATTAGTAGCTTCTAGTTTCCTGCATTCTTCAAAATATCTTCTTTTGTGTTCAGTTGAAGAAAGAAATTAAAGGTTTGTACTCTCTTTAGGGCAAGTAAATGATGAGCACATTTCATTCTTGGATGAACTATCCCTTTAATTTATTGTTTCAGACTGCATATATCAGGTGTGTTTGATAAAGTATCTTTTGCTTTTGAGTTGATTTGTTGAAAAATACAGTTCCAAAACTTTTTTTTTCTCTTTATAATAATTGTTTATTGGATTAAATATATATTTATTATGTAATTTTTGCTGTGATGCATTCAGCATCATTACTCCAGTCTTCTGAAAAAATTTCGATATGCTGCTTTGAGCTCAAGAAACCTTTATTATTATTAAACAATGTTGTGTTGTTTCATATTTTGGGTGGAAAATGTTATACAATTCATTTGAGGATTCATTATAATGACTATAAAGTTACAGCATGAGCATTTCTGAAAACAGAGATTCACATTATTGTCACTTTTGATTCATTTAAAGGGATAGTTCACCCAAAAATCTAAATTCTGCCATCATTTACTCATCCTCCTCCTCTTGTTCCAAACTTGTTTGAGTTTCTTTCTTCTGTTGAACACAATAGAAGGTCCTTTATAGGATGTTAGAAATCAGTAACCATTGATTTTATGTATATATTTTTCCACATTTTCATATTAGTAGCTTCTAGTTTCCTGCATTCGTCAAAATATCTTCTTTTGTGTTCAATTGAACAAAGAAATTAAAGGTTTGGATCCACTTTAGGGCGAGTAAATGATGAGCACATTTCATTCTTGGATGAACTATCACTTTAATTTATTGTTTCAGACTGCATATATCAGGTGTGTTTGATATGAAGTATCACTTGCTTAGACTGAATTGATTTGTTGAAAAATGCAGTTCCAAAACATTATTTCTCTTTTTAATAACTGTTTATTTGATTAAATATATATTTATTATGTAATTTTTGCTGTGATGCATTCAGCATCATTACTCCAGTCTTCTGAAAAATTCCGATATGCTGCTTTGAGCTCAAGAAACCTTTATTAGTATTAAACAATGTTGTGTTGTTTCATATTTTGGGTGGAAAATGTTATACAATTCATTTGAGGATTCATTATAATGACTATAAAGCTACAGCATGAGCATTTCCGAAAACAGAGATTCACATTATTTTCACTTTTGATTCATTTAAAGGGATAGTTCACCCAAAAATCTAAATTCTGCCATCATTTACTCATCCTCCTCCTCTTGTTCCAAACTTGTTTGAGTTTCTTTCTTCTGTTGAACACAATAGAAGATCCTTTAAAGAATGTTAGAAATGAGTAACCATTGATTTTATGTGCATATTTTTGCCACCTTTTCATATCAGTAGCACTTGCTGTTCTGCATTCTTCAAAATATCTTCTTTTGTGTTCAATTGAATAAAGAAATTAAAGGTTTGTACTCTCTTCTTGGCAATCAAATAAGTACATTTCATTTTTGGGCGAACTAACCCTTAAATTCTATCCCTTGTTCCCAAGTTCCTCTTTAAAATGTCCTGATATTGTCTCTCACATTCTGGCATTGCGTTGAAAGAGTGATATTCCCTCAGGAATGTGTATCCTCAGGCGTCTCTCACCTCAGCATTCCTCCGCGACACACCTGAAAGGCACATTTGTCGCATTTTAGCATGGCAGAACGTGTTTGAGCCTTGTAAACCCCGCAGTCCTGCTTCTTATTTGGGAATTAACCTAATCTGATCAACGCGCACACTCCGCTTTGTTGGATTTCTGCGCATTTTAAAGCACATTCTTGGCGTGTTTTGATCCCCTCCATGGTTTGTCAGGTCTTGCATCGACCTGCAGGACGTGTCTGCATTATGTGCGCGCTCTTTGTTTGTTTTGGAGGTTTGCATGTGTTTGGTTACCGGCTAGATTGTTTGCCTTGTGCATCTTATTGGTCAGGTGTACGCTGAAAAAAATGTTTCATTGAATTGGACAGTGGATATTCATTCATTGGACAGTGGAAATGAACATAAAAAATGTACCGTTCAGTGGAAACACGCTATTAGGCTGCAAAAGAAAGACAAATATCTCCCACAAAAATCATATGGATGTTATTCTGGAAATCAGCACATTTCTTTGCTGATCTCATGCATGCAGATGTATTAAAATCGGCCTCCTCCTGCTGAACAAAACCAGGAAGGTCATCTGACCTCCCTCAACTTCCTTACAGCAGTGAGAAAATAAACTCTAGGGAGGAAAATGAGTGTGTGAGAAATCTGGAGTGTGTGTGTGTGTGTCTCTCTCTCTCTCTCAAGGTTTCCTAGTGTGTAAGATCTTAAATGAACGGTCCAGTGAAAATGAAGGTTTTATCATCATTTGCTCACATTAATCCTGATCCAAACCCAAAAACTTTCTTAATAGAAAATGGAAAATGTTATTTTTTTCCCCATCTGATCCCAATACTAAAATCCCCCCAAAAATGTAGTTTATCACTTGTGCACAATATATGTGAGATTAGATATACAGTTGAAGTCCCCCTAAATTATTAGCGCCCATTTATTTTTTTTTCAATTTCTGTTTAACAGAGAGCAGATTTTTTCAACACATTTCTAAACATAATAGTTTTAATAACTCATCTCTAATATCTGATTTATTTTATCTTTGCCATAATGACAGTAAATAATATTTGACTAGATATTTTTCAAGACACTTCTATACAGCTTAAAGTGACATTTAAAGGCTTAACTAGGTTAATTAGGTTAACTAGGCAGGTTAGGGTAATTAGGCAAGTTATTGTATAATGATCGTTTGTCCTGTAGACTATCGAAAAAAATACAGCTTGAAGGAGCTAATAATTTTGACCTTAAAATGGTAATTAAAAAATTAAAAACTGCTTTTATTCTAGCCGAAATAAAACAAATAAGACTTTCTCCAGAAGAAAAAATATTATCAGACATACTGTGAAAATTTCCTTGCTCTGTCAAACATCATTTGGGAAATGTAAAAAAGAAAAATTCAAAGGGGGCTAATAATTCTGACTTCAACTGTATATAAAGGTATGACTATTATCATTACTAATACTATTATCATTAGAATGGCTATTATTAATATATTTGTCATTATCCAAACTCCAAGTCACCCAAAAAAGTCTGCATTTTTTCTTTTTTTCTATTATCATTATCACTATTATTATTATTATCAGTCATTATTATCATCATTATTATTGTTATTATCATTATTATTAGTAGTAGTATTATTATTATCATCATTGCTATTATTATTATTATTATTTTTAAGTTAACAATTTATTAAGAAATGAACAAATCCTGTAATAATATTTTGATTTAATAATAATAACCTTTTTTTTAAATTAGTTATAACTTTAAGTTCAGATTAATACTTTTTTCTTATTGCATTTATTGAGTTTCTTGTTTTCTTTGTGATTTGTAAAACTTAAAAGCAATTTTGAACTCCGGTTAAAATTAATTTTCTTTACTTAAATTGATAATATAGTAAAAACATATTCAAGTAATTAAAATAATGAATTAAAACAGTTGGTCTGAAGACTCTTGGGCTTTTTTTGTGTACATAAAAATCATGCAAGTTTTTCTTTCAATCGGCAAAATAGTAATCTTTAAAGTAATAGTAAAGTCAGTTTGTTTGATTCAGTGTTTCTTGCCTTTTCTTGTATGTACAGAAACTGTTTATGGCTCTGAATTCCTTCTGATAACATTAATTTCAACGGATACTCTTTTTATTTTCTCTAAAACCACATAGTGCACAACTTTCATGTGTATTCATTGTTTGAAAAAGAATAACGTTTCGACATTTCTCCTATTTCATTCCACAGAAAACAGAAATGAATATAATGCCTCATGCAAACGATGACAGAATTCCTTATTTTGCTGAAGCAGTCTTGTCAATATTCAGACATACATAAAATGATACATTTTTAAAATCAGAAATGATGTTGTGTAATGTTCTGCAGAAACGCTTCTTGAGTGTTTGTGACGTTCTCAAAATAACTCCACTGTAATGTTGTGTCATGCATTCTGTGGGCTTTTGTGTCTATTTATGTGTAGTTGCATCCCTGACAACACAATTATTTATAAGGCATGCCAATAGACGTGCAATGCATTTGGCCTGGTGCGCGTGTGTGTGTGTTAGAGCTGCATTATAGTAGGAAAATATGTGATATTTCTGATGAGTATCGCGATTTATGATATTTGTTACTATATAACGTTTCCCTAGAGCAGGGGTGCTTTTTTTTTATGAAGGGCCAAAAACAAAACTTGATTGAGGGTGGTGGGCTGAGGGTAAATACCAAACTGTATTACATTTAAAGTTGCCATGGTAAATTCCTAATTGAATCATTTTTAAAAATATATAGAAAAAAAATGATTTAATCGTATCAATAACTATATTTAGGGCTGCAAAAAAATGATCACTATATCATGTTTCATATCATTCGGTATCGATAATTATTGAATATTTTTTAACAATACATTTTTATTTATATTATTATTATTTTAATTTACCAACATTACTAAGGCAAATAGTTTTAATAGTCAAAAACCAAAATATTTGAACAAAATATCTGATCTCTTTATAATAGAGTGTTTAAGAGACTCTTAAACTTGATAAATAAAATGTTGCAAAGTGTGTGATACAGTAAATGGTACACTGAAAAAAATCATTCAGAGAAGATTCCTTGGATTTACTCAATATTTTTACGTTAAGTGGCTGTAAACAATTTATTTGGGCTGAATTTAAACAAACGAATTAATAGAATTTCATTAAACTTAATTTTTTTGTTTAAATTCAACACAAATAAATTGTTTGCAACAGTTTTGCAGACATCATTTTTTTCAGTGTACAGTAAAGGCCGATTTATACTTCTGCTTCAAGCGCACGCATATGCTACGGAGCAGCCTACGCGTGGACGCATAGCCCCTCACCGTGGCCATCGGCGTCGTTGACGCACACCTCTCAAAAAATCTAACACGTACGCGTAGCGCAAGCTCTGTGATTGGTCGGCTTGGTAGCGCTGACTAGTGGGCGGAGGTGAGAGCCGCGTGCCCGTTGCAGCGTGTGTTTACAAGTGTGGAGTCCCGTGAAGAAGCTCCAGATGGAGACTGTTGTTTTGTGTTTACCTTATGATTAAAGTTGTTGCACGTCCGCCGGTTCCCGCCTCAAAAGGAGCGAGTTTGAGCCACTTGTACATTTAAGGAAGCGTTCAGGAAAAACAAAAAACCAGCGAAGAAACTCGACACGGAGGAACATAAACACCTACTGCCAGCTAGCGTTTCGGAAGTGCAGAGAAACAGAAACAGCGCGCACAAGTATAAATGCACAGCTACGCGCGAGGCTTGCGCCGTGGGTTACGCCGATCACTTGACGCAGAAGTATAAACCAGGCTTAACCCTCAAACTCTGTGAACAAAGCAAATTATGATAATCACATCTGAGATTTCAAGTAAAATAACTAACCATCATTAATCAAATACATAATGCAATATTACAGATTGTGAAGTTGAATGACTACATTAGCCCTATGCAAAAAAATCTTTGAGATGGGGAGCTAGTGGCGGGGATGCACAAGAAAAGAAACCAAAAAGCCACTCTGGCGACATTCTTACATCTTTTTTTATTTACAATTTCCTCACTGCTGCTATATGGCACTTATTTTCGCATGTGTTGTTATTCTGACCTGAAGTGACAAGAGCGAGCGCGTGGTTCCCTTCACCATTTAAATTTTTTTTCTTTTTGCTCACGCTCCCCTGGCGTCTCTCGTAACTAGGCGACCATCAATCGTTTTTTCAAAGGATGACCACACATGCCACACATATATCTGTCAACATCTTTAAAAAATGTGCTTTAGGGTTTCATGACCCTTTAAAAATCTGATTAATTCACATTTAATTGAAACATTTAATTTCAGTTTTTTTGTAGCTCAGCAATTAAACAAACAAACAAAAGTTTATGTAAAATTAGAAATGACGATCTCTGTTTGAGGGATTCACCCCAACCTTCCCCATTAATTGTCTATCTCTTCTCTGATTGGTTGGCGGGCCAAATCAAAGGTTACCATGGACCAACTTTGCCTAGTTTGGGCATCTGCCCTAGAGAAAAGCTTTTTTATTAACATTTAAAAAAACTAAATGATAGTTTAACTCTGTTTTATTGATGCATATTAGTCAGAGAGTTACAGTATCAAATATAAAGAATCACAACACATCAGTTGTTCCAATCTATCAGAAGAAAACTAAATTAGTTCACATTTTCTCCCTCTATGAATCAAACGATATTCAATTCAATTCCACTTCATTTCTATAGCACTTTTACAATGTAGATTGTGTCAAAGCAGCTTAACGTAGAAGTTCTAGTAAATTGAAACGGTGTCAGTCCAGTTTTCAGAGTTAAAGTTCAGTTTAGATCAGGTCAGTGTGGTTTAATTTTAACTGCTGAAAGTCCAAACACTGACGAGCAAATTCATTAATGCGCAGCTCCACAAGTCACAAACCAAGCAAGCCAGTGGTGAGGAACAAACTTCACCAATTGACGAAACTCACACTATTCTATCCGAACCGTGCCCTGGCCCGTTTCCCGGATCGTTTGAGAAGTGTGAGTGCTCTGAATCGGGCTCAGGCACGGTACACTTGGCCGGCCCTGGCTTGGTTAGAAGAGGTGGGCCAGAGCGCGGTTCACTTGGGCTCAGGCACGGTACACTTGGCCGGCCCTGGCCCGGTTGGAAGAGGTGGGCCAGAGCGCGGTTTACTTGGGCTCAGGCGCGGTACGCTTACAGTGTGAGTGCAAGCGTGCCCGAGCCTGAAACTGAAAGCGAGACGTGACTTTTTAAGGGACTGTTTCACATGGATTAATTAATCATTCGTACTGTTCAATGAACGCAAACTGTCATAGATTATTAAAGACGCAAACGCCTCACTGCACGTCAGCTGCGCCTTCAGTAAACTTCCTAATTCCTGCAGCACGAGGACTGTTTATGAGCGTCAAAAGTGGCTGATCTGTTCGGCGAAATATTAGACTGTGTGTCACCACATATCACACGACATAAACAATATAACAAAAGAAATCTCCACTGTGCTGAGCGAGAGCGCTTCTCTTCCTAAACTGAACAGCGTGCCCAGGCCCGAATGTAATGTGAGTGCGGGCCGTCGGGGGAGATGGGAGGCGGGACAAGCGTGCTTTGGCCCAGTTCAACGCAACTGTACATAGTGTGAGTACGCCCTAAGCGCTGGAGGCTGAAGAACGCTGGATGTCTATCGTGGAGATCCTGCAGGTGGGCAGTAGGTCACCGGTGTGTGGTCAGTCAGGCCCACAGGATCAATGCGGAGACTCGTCTGTCACTGGGGTCTTTCAGGAATCAGTCTCATGCTCTCCACTCCTTCAGGACCACCACAGCATCTGCTCAGGATACGGCCTGGTCCAGGATTATGGAGACCTCGGGATATGAAACAAAACAACAACTATATATTCTAATATCAAAAAGCATATTTGGGGCAAAACACAAATAAAAAATCTATAATAATATTAATAAGATAAATAAAATAGCATTATAAATGAATCCAACACATATTAGGCTGTACAGCAATACAGAAAAAAATATATATAAATTAACTTTAAAGGGCCATGAAACCCCCCTGTCTCAGCAGTGTGTTGTCACACCTCTAGTTTGAAAAAAGTCAGGAAAGTTGGGCGTGTCCAGCTCTGGGAGTGTGGGAGTGTCGGGGGAGGGAAAGAGGGAAGATTTGCATAGAAGGGAGTTTCCATTTGGGCATGTGCTGATCACAGGCAAAAAACACACAGAGGCTGATTTGATATCGCACGGCGAATGGGAGAAAAAAAATCCTCCGAATTTCTCTGTAACTTATGTACTCGGTAGGTAGCGTCAGAAAGCCGTGTGTGTATAGACTATCCTGTCACAAAATGCAGCGAAAATCCTGCACGATGGGAATAGTTTGTGTTAACATGTTTACACTCAGAGAGCAGCATTTACAGCGGATCTTTCAGTCTATAATATTGTGCTGTAATATTGCAGTGATATTAACATACTGTAAACTTAGTAACTAAATCATTTTGACTGAGGTATGTCTTTAAAAACTAATAAAGCACTGCTGACAATGCGACAAACTTTGCAATCTGTGTTAAACAAAGAACACTGCACACACTTACCTAATCTGTAGCGACAGGACAATCAGACTGGAGCTGTGTCTTTTTATTAAAAGGAGACGAGCGGCAAATCCGGATTTCACCATTTCCAGATGCGAAAAGCTCTCGGGTAAAAATGTTTCTTACAAACGCGTTTGTCGCGTGCACTGTAATCCACACGTGAGTCCAGCAGCTCTCTCATAGAGGGAAAATGAAAACAAAACCTTGTTGCAGCACACCGACGACCCGTGTCTCCAAATTCTTGTTCTTTCACTTGTTTTAGTAACACAACATGGCGTCTCTCTGCAGTCTGAACAGTGTAAACAGGTAAACAGTCTCCGGAGCTATCATGCATATTAATGAAGTTTCGCGTCATACACAATAGAGCGCGCTGATTGGTTTGAAGCACGTCTTTGTCATGAATTAATGCCGCACACTCAGATACGTCACAATGTTCTCGAAAAGACAGACAGCCACTCTCTGGCTGGATTTACACCTAAGTATCTTATGGCCGTGACGCAGCTTTAAAAATTCGTTTCAAACCGGAAGAACGAATTTGCTCAAAATAACGCAAAAACAACCAATTTTCACTTTTTAGTGCAATATATGTGTCCTAATAGTGTTTATAGCAGCGTGGGACACATATATGACTGTCAACAGCTCAAAAAATGTGTTTTGGTGTTTCGTGACCCTTTAAAATAAATTATAAATGAATACTCTGCTGTAATGGCAATGATAGTAAACTGATGCCTCTTGTCTCTATAAAATGTGTTTATTTTATTTGATTGTGTTTTTTAAAATCACGTTATCAGTTCTTAATCAGTTATTGAGTTAAACTAAAGTCATTATTCTTTTAAATAAAATTAATATTCTTTTGCAGAATGTTTTTTTTTATCTCGGTTTGAATTCAAGTGCATTCAAAATTTTCGGTTTCAGCCCAATGTTTTACTACACTGTAAAAAAAATACTGGTTGCCTTACATTTTTAAGCTGAATCAAAGTAACCTAATTAGTCATTTGAACTCCCATTATATTAAACTGACTTATGATGGCTTGGGTAACTTATAACATTAGGTTGGAACATAATTAACTTAGTTTAAGTTACAATCAACTAAAAAAGGTTGCCATGACTAATTGATCAAATTTTTACAGTTTACTAAACAAAAGTTATTACACTTCTCTGCGGTATGAATATTGCATATACCATTATCACGATAATGGTAATTATTCTATATATTGTGCATCCCTAGTGTCTGTGTATTTAAGAGTAGCTGCAATGCTGTGTAAGTCCCAGACAACAGAAATGTATGTGTGTGAATGCTGACATGAGGATGCTTGTGAGTCTGGCAGTAAACTGAGAAATCACACACCACTGACAAATACAGACTCATGACACATTCAGATGACTTGTGCATTTTCGGGCTGGATGGGAAATTGTGTGGGCTATAGATATTTATACATTGATATTATTGTTAGCAATAGTCAATCAAGCTACATTTTGATTTATTGTCAGATTGTTAAATGCAAATGTGTTCGTTTTTAATGTTTTCGCTATTATATACACTTCCTGACAAAAGTCTTGTCGTGGATCCCAGTTGTAAGAGCAACAAATAATAACTTGACTTCTAGTTGATCATTTGGAAAAGTGGCAGAAGGTGGATTTTTCTGATAAATCATCTGTTGAACTGCATCCCAATCATCACAAATACTGCAGAAGACCTACTGGAACCCGCATAGACCCAAGATTCTCACAGAAATCAGTCAAGTTTGGTGAAGGAAAAATCATGGTTTGGGGTTACATTCAGTATGGGGGCGTGCGAGAGATCTGCAGAGTGGATGGCAACATCAACAGCCTGAGGTATCAAGACATTTGTGCTGCCCATTACATTACAAACCACAGGAGAGGGCAAATTCTTCAGCAGGATAGCGCTCCTGCTCATACTTCAGCCCCCACATCAAAGCTCCTGAAAGCAAAGAAGGTCAAGGTGCTCCAGGATTGGCCAACCCAGTCACCAGACTTAAACATTATTGAGCATGTCTGGGGTAAGATGGAGGAGGAGGCATTGAAGATGAATCCAAAGTATCTTGATGAACTCTGGGAGTCCTGCAAGAACGCTTTCTTTCTCAAGCTCATGATGGAGTCAGACACAATATTCATTCTGTCTCCACTGCAGCATGACTTTATATTCTATACTGGACATTATTTCTGTTAAGTGACAAGACTTTTGTCTGAGCAAAGTCAGACCTTACTGTCCTAATTAAAGAATTAAAAATCAAGACATGATCATATTTTATTTTGGTCAAATAAGTGTAATCTAGAGGCCTTTGCCTTTCTTATGAGCCACTTCTGATACCAATTATTATTTGGTGTTACTAAAACTTGGGTAGGCGACAAGACTTCAGTCAGGTAGTGTATATGTCACTTATTTTGCTTATTAGCTTTTTTAAAATGTCTATTTGTTTTATTTCTCTGCACTTACAGACAAAATCAAGTTGAATCTCTTACAAATGCTTACGAAAACATTTAACCATGATGAAATAGTCTATTTGTGATCCCACGTGGCTCAAAATCTGCACAGAAAAGGGTATTTTGCAGTCAAATAAAAGATTAAACCGTTTTTTCAATCTTCCCTCATGCTGACCTAAAATAAAACAACTTCTAATGACTTGATGGGCTTTATTTGGCTTTAGTTCCTAATTCCTGATTGAGCGTGCTGCGCTCTGATTGGTCGCCGGGAGCTTTACGACCTCTGATTGGCCAGAATAAGTACAGAATTATTTTGAGTAATTTCTGGTTGTTTTTTTTTTCTTTTTTTATTCCAAAACTGTAATTTGGGGTTTTAGAGAAATGAGCGCAGCAGATTACTAGAATGAAAAACATGCTCTTACTATCCTGAGCTTCAGTAATTAGATGGTGCTTGCGTGTGTGTGTGTTTGAGTTTGAGAGAAGCAGCTCTGTGTGTGTCGACATGCAGGAGTGAATAGATGCGAGATTGAGCACTTCCAGCGATATTTTTGAGCTCTGTTATCTGATTTCTTTCTCTTTTTTTCTCCTCAGAACTTCATAATGGAGGTTTAAAATGTATTGAGCGCTCATTTGCTTTGCGTGTGCGCAGTTTTCCATGCCGGAGGCTTTATCGATCCTCCCTCACATGTCAGTTGGGGTTTTTCGTCTGTGGATTTAAATTTGAATCGTCGTTCCGGAGTTCCATTTGGAATCTAGATGTTCTTTCATTCCGACATCACACACGGAACGTTGTCTGGAAGTTGTATTTGGGTTTATTTTTAGTTGTCACTCTTGCTTTGATGTCTGAGTCAGGCTGGGTCATGGGATTGACTGAGACTGACTAACTGTGAACTCGAAATGATGCCTATTTCTGACTCCTCCATTGAGCTGGATGGAGCTTTGACTCTATTTGTGTATGTTTTGATTGAAGAAAATGTTAAATATAATCGCTAAAGATCCGAGACTGTCTTAAACTAGTTTTAAAATCGCTAAAGGAGAAGTTTAAAGTCTCCATGGGGAACAGCAGTCGGAGAACGCAGCCTCTTCTGGAGGACACGGACTACTTTAATCCTGGAGAAGCAGATACAGGTGAGAGCGGACTGCCGGACGGGTTTATGCGGAAGTGTTTGGACTTTGTGTTTCGGGGTGTGATGTAACATGAGTTATATATAACGTTATAAACGCGGGATGGACTTTGTGTTTGGCTGGTTTGTGTTCGCTTGTGGATCTTTTGAGCTTTTTTTCATTCTGGTCATAAAGTGTGCATGTTTTGTTTTAGTGCTTCGCTAATTAGTTGCCATGGGTGTATTTTAGTTTTAATGACTCTTGTTGTGAAGCTGGATTGTGGTGTTATGTTAGCATTGTTGAGGCACTGCAATTTGTCTTTTTAGTACACTCAAAAATGATTTATGCTGTTTGTTCAAATGACTTATTTAAAATGAGCTGAATCAACACTTTATGGACAACTTAATTGTTTTATGTTCAATCCACTTAAATTTGTAAAAACAATTAAGTTAACTTAATCGATTTGTGAAGGAACATGTGGATCCCAGCATTTTTTACAGTACCGTTTGAATTGGGTTTTATTTTTTAATTGTTATTTTCGGTAGAATATTGTATTGTATTGTATATAGTTCCTGTAAACCTAAATTTTAAAAAAATCTTTAAATATTTAATCTTTAAATATTTTGTGTGCTGTTGTGTTTTTTCTGAGCAAAAATGCCTGTCATCATTTTTTTTTTCAATCATTTACAGAACAAAAAATAATTCAATTTAAAATTTATATGATCACATATGCTTTTGTATATTTTAATTAGTACATTTCAGGATAAATTATTTTTATTTCATAAATCTATATTACATGAGATTTATTTTTCCACATTATTTTAATTTGTATTAAATGTTTATTTAAAGTGTTATTGCTCTTAATTGGAAAAATATAAATGAACCTAGAATTGAAAAGTGGATTAAAGAAATGGTGTCAAATACAGTTGAAGTCAGAATTATTAGCCCCCCCTGAATTATTAGCTTCCCTGTTTATTTTTTCCCCAATTTCTATTTAATGGAGATATTTATTCAACACATTTCTGCACATAATAGTTTTAATAACTCATCGCTAATAACTGATTTATTTTATCTTTGCCATGATGACAGTAAATAATATTTGATATAATATATTCTATATAGCTTAAAGTAACATTTAAAGGCTTAATTAGGTTAACTAGGCAGGCAGATGATTTGCTCTGTGGACTATTGAAAAAATATATAGCTTAAAGAGGCTAATAATTTTGACCTTACAATGGATTTAAAAAATTAAAATCGACTTTTATTCTAGCCAGACTAAAACAAATAAGACTTTTTTTCCAGAAGAAAAAATATTATCAGACATACTGTGAAAATTTATTTGCTCCATTAAACATAATTTGGGAAATATATATATATATATATATATAAATCAAAGGCGGGCTAATAATTCTGACTTCAACTGTATGTCAATGGAAAAGATCACATACATTGTCAAAAAGAAACAAACTGTGTTTGAAGATATCTGGAAACCTTTTAATAACGTCCTAAAGTACAATGTTAATGTTGGCAGTCTGCTACAAGAGGAACCAGCTCTGAGGGAGTAGGGTAGTATCATGGTCTAAGCATAGACTTTGGAAACACTCTTTATACCTGATTTAAACATATCGCCTTTTTTGTTTTGTTTTTCTTTTATTTATTAATTGTTTTATTTGTTTATTAGGGAACGGGTTGATGGGAGGGAGAATAGGAGGTAAAATCTTTGCTGTGTCTACATGATTATTATTCTGTACCTGTGTAATCTGTTGTGATATGCAAACGGAAAAAGGTAATACATACAGTTGCAATCAGAATTATTGAACCCCCTTTGAATTTTCTTTTCTTTTTTTAAATATTTCCCAAATTATGTTTAACAGAACAAGGAAATTTTCACAGTATGTCTGATAATATTTTTTCTTCTGGAGAAAGTCTTATTTGTTTTATTTCGGCTAGAATAAAAGCAGTTTTAAATTTTTTTAAAACCATTTTAAGATCAAAATTATTAGTCCCTTTAAGCTATATATTTTTTTGATAGTCTACAGAACAAACCATCATTATACAATAACTTGCGTAATTACCCTAACCTGCCTAGTTAACCTAATTAACCTAATTAACCTAGCTAAGCCTTTAAATGTCACTTTAAGCTGTATAGAAGTGTCTTGATCTAGTCAAATATTATTTACTGTCATCATGGCAAAGATAAAATAAATCAGTTATAAGAGATGAGTTATTAAAACTATTATGTTTAGAAATGTGTTGAAAAAATTTTCTCTCCGTTAAACAGAAATTGGGGAAAAAAATAAACAGCGGGGTTAATAAACCAGGGGGTTGAATAATTCTGATTGCAACTGTATTGTACAAAAAAAAAGTTTATTTAAATACATTCATTAAAAAATGGAAATATTAAAGTAGACCCATTACGTTTTGTTATGACATTAAAATGAGGTGCCTCATCTTTCATCAATGTTATTTTTATATTTTATTGATTTAATGCATCTAAATAGAATAATTGAAAACAATCAACGATTCCTTGTAATATTGCTGAAATGAAAAGTGGTTACGTTTTTTATTGATTTTATTTATGTGACATTTGGAGTAAAAACTCAAATCATAAATTGACAGAGAAAGTATATGTTAAGATTATATTGAAACATCTGTTCATATGTTCCAGAAACAGCAAACCACAAATGTATGAGATCAGAAAAATAACAATCTGTAAACATTTTTAGGTTTTAAATGAGGAAATGAAACATGCGTTATTATGGATGTGACCAAAAAAGTCTGTGAGTTTACAGTCTACAACAGGGGTGCTCAACCCTGTTCCTGGCGATCGACCTTCCAGCTGATTTCAGCTCCAACCCTGATCAAACACACCTGAACCAATTATTTAGAACGTGAGGAGCACTTGATAATTACAGGCAGGTGTGTTTGATAAGGGCTGCAACTGAAAACTGCAGGAAGGTCGATCGCCAGGAATAGGGTTGAGCACCCCTGGTCTACAACATACTTCGTATAAATTCTGTAAATTAAACTGCACAACCCTAAAGAAATAATGCTAATCAAGTTGGCTCACTAAAGAGACAAAAAGGATTGATTTGATTTCATGTTACATTTTTGCGTTTATGAGGAAAATACTTAGTTATGGATGTGAGATCTCTCTGTTATGGATGTGACAGATGTGAAATTGGCACTTGTGTGACTTGGGTAAATCAAATATAACTGTTTGAAAACATTGACAGTGTTTGACAATGTTTTAAAGTGCGGTAACATACTTGCTTACACAGAAAACGTAGAAACGCCCTGCTGAAAAATCCAGCTTAAACCAGCCTAAGCTGGTTGGCTGGTTTTAGCTGGTTGACCAGCCTGGTTTTAGAGGGGTTTTGGCCATTTCCAGGCTGGTTTCCAGCCATTTCCAGCCTGGTCTTAGCTGGTCAGGCTGGGAGTTGACCAGCTAAAACCAGCTTGACCAGCCAAAACCAGCTATGTCCAGCTTAAACCAGGCTGGTCAAGCTGGTTTTAGCTGGTTTAAGACGGTCATTTTCCAGCCTGACCAGCTAAGACCAGGCTGGAAATGGCTGGAAACCAGCCTGGAAATGGCCAAAACCCCTCTAAAACCAGGCTGGTCGACCAGCTAAAACCAGCCAACCAGCTTAGGCTGGTTTAAGCTGGATTTTTCAGCAGGGCGGTTTCACTATTTTGGTGAAACTGAATTTTTTTCATGGCATGGTTGACATTTGCATGGAATTGTTCTTTACTCAAACTTTTAAATTTACTTTCAGTCTGCTTTAGTTTCATGCTTGTACTTTTTCTCATATTTATGCTATTGATTTCGATTAAGCAGAATTTCTTCAAAGCCAATTGCTTATTTTTTGTTCATTTCCAATATGGATTTGGCTGTTTTGGAATTTTTGTATGATGCTTTGTCATGAACTGTGGCACAGAGTGATTATGCTGTATTTTTGTTAGTGTTACATGTTAAAAAGAAATAAAAATGCAAGCTGGTTGTTCTCCAGCAAAGAGTGTATTTCTGGGAATACAGAAGCTCTGATGTGAAATTCCAGGGACATTCCTTGCTGTTCCAGCTGTGTGGCTTTTGTCTAAGTGCTTATTTCAAACAGTCGAACTCTGGGTGGATCCAACCCAAAGATCAGCGTCCAGAAACAGAGATGCAGAAGATCAATCAGATGCTCTTTCAGACTGATCCCATTCGGCTGTTTAAAGAGCAGCTCATGTGGATTTGTGAAAAATGGTATTTTCATTTTGTAATAGGGCTGCACAATGTATCGAATTATTATCGTTATCGTGATAATAGTATATGCAATATACATAACGCAGAAAAGTGCAATAAATTAAATTGGTTTTATGTGCCAAACATTTGTGTGCCGCAATCATAGGTTGTTTACCCAAATCAGACCAATCAGATGAGGCCTTTAATATCTACATCCCCGCCTCTCCAGTAGCTGAACCTAGCTGAAAATGAATACTGATGCGGAGACACGAGAGGAAAATGACAACAGCCAATAAGAATCAGAAGAGGGTTTCAGTCATTCAGGGTGTTTTGAAGTCTAAATATTTGTACCTTGACATCATTTTTAAGATCTGTTACCTGTTTATTTTAGTATGATCATTAAATAAATAAATGTTTTTTTTTTAAATTGCTGATAAAATTGCGGTTTGCAAGTTATATCATGAGAAATATTGTGATCACAACAATATTTCATGTTTTCTCAGTATCATGCAGCCCTGCTTATAATCATACCTGCCAACACTCCCGTTTTTCCCGGGAGTCTCCCGTATTTCAGACCCGTCTCCCGTATTGGTCTGTCTCCCGGTAAACTCCTGGAATTCCCCCGCCCCCCGCTCCTCAGCATTTTGGTACAGTCCGGGCTGAAACTTGGCGCTTGTGCTCTTCCAGTGACGGTCGCGCGCTACAGTTTGCGTGTCCCCATCTCCCTAAACCTCTCACTCCTCCCGCTCCCCGCTCTTCAGTTTGCGCCAGTGTTGCCAACTTAGCGACAAACTTTCAAAAAAGCGACTAGCGACAAATCTAGCGACTTTTTTGTGTGTTACTGGCGATTTTTATATACTGTCGTTTGTCCATTACTGTACCGTCCCTACTCTTCTCAACGAGCCTCCCCTACAGCCTGAGAGTAGAGCACCTCTCTGCGTACCGACGGCAAATGATTTAGAACAGGTGGCAGTTTGAAGGTATTTCCCTTGTACTGTCAACCCGATCTGCTTCTCCTTTATTTTAACAATTTAATTTGACCGTTTATTCTTGTTGCACAATCAGAGATGTTTTAAGTGTGAGTTTGAGTATATTACGTCTGGTCTGAGAGATTACTGCAAATTCCCTACTCATCTATAATGATATACTGGATTCAAACAGCAATACATTTAGTTAAATTGACAAGCTTACATAAAGCGTAGTGCAAATATAATACCCCATTTATTTACCATAGGCTGTTAAACAAACAGAAATGGTAGAACGCGATGACGTCAGTAATATGCAAATTAGCGTATGATGTAATTCCCCCCCCCCCAACTCAATGTAGTTAATCAAAAAAAAAGTGCATGATAAATATTAAAGATATCGTCTCCCGAAACAAAGTCAGCTCTGAATCGCCTTAACGAGAATATTTTAGAATTTTTGGACTGCTTACGATATACGTCAGCGCAATTGACCCTTCGCTAAGCCACACCCGAAAACCGCCACACACCCAATCGTAGCTTAGCTACCGTAGTTGCGCGCAGGAGGTCTGTCATGCTTTTGAGCGAGGGAAACAAGGCAAAGCTTTGTGCATATGGATTGTGCAAATCTGATACCCGGTATCCTAAAAGTTTGGACGGGGGCGGGAATTTTTTTTCCCTTTCCAAAACCTGAAACCCAAGAGGAGAAATGCCAGCGTGGATCAAGCTCTGTGAGGGGCGCTAAAAGAGCGGGGTTAAGTTGGTTTTGTTTTCGATATTCCTGTCACATTCAGTGATGGACTGCAATAACTCAAAAACCTGGAACTGTGTTTCCTACAAAAATACAAAGCAGTTTAAGTATCATAGCTGTCTTTTTCTTTTTTTTTTTTTCGCTCGATATTATAAGCACTGACTAAATTTTGCGTCTGCAGTTGCCATGCTATCTTTTGACTGTTTGTTGTAGCTGTTAGGTTGACTCGCAGCACTTCAACAAGTGTGTTTTTTTTCCGCTTGGCAAGCCAAGCTGACGTGGCATCGGGGCGTGGCAGCATCGACGATTCCATTTTTTTGATTTGATAGTCAAGATTGAGCATTATTTTTGATCGATTTCGGTTTAAAATCAAAATTGGGACACCCTTACTATCTATTGAAAAATAGTGCGACGTAAGCGTACTTTTAAAAATAATTCAATACAAGCAACTAGTTTAAGATGTTTGACTGAAAAATTAACAATCTTTCATACAGTTTACTTTAACTTAGAAGTAAAACAACAGTAAAACTTCAATCTACTCTCAACGCTTCGACAATCTGCTTAGAGTAGCTAGCTGTCAATCAAAACAGTCAATCGTAACGACACACCCCATTTTTTTATAGCATCAAATTACTTGCTAAAAACAAACTGATCTCAAAAATGATCACCTAACCTATACCAGCATGATAACTACTGCCTTAAATGACCAAAACCATCTTTTGGAAAATTTTATTGGAGGTGTAATACATTTTTTTAATTTGTACTCAAGTCCCATTCGTTTACATGTAGAAGACAGGGCTGTATAACTGGCATCCAGCCACTAGGTGGCGATCAAAGAGCCAAAAAACATCACTTTTCAGAACGAATGAGGCACACCTGATTCAAACGAACCACATCGTAATCATTGCAAAATTATTCTAATATTAAATGCATATTCTGAGAAATTTACAATGTTTTTTTTTTAACGATGGCGAAATTCCACACATAAATCCTCATGTTTCAAAGGCACTGAAATGTTTTGTGTATCAGAAACATTGTATTGAACTTTTTCTGCTTTATCTGAGAAACATGCTCTTGAATATTTGGTCTTTGCTGTGCCAGCATCGATTCAAGGCCTGCGAGTCCAAAATAGGACATTGAGAACTGCTGATGGCAGAAACTCGGGTCATATAAAAGCGTCTGCATTCGGGATCCGTGTAATTCAAACCAAACATCTGGCTTCATATTGTGCTATCAAAGCATCTTGATTTACAGGATATGAAATATCATTTTACCCTGTGCCAATTTTCAGATATTTCATGCTATTAAAAAAAAAAAGCTCACTGTTGAGATGAAAATTATATGGTGAAGAGGCAGTTTTCACTCCTAAATTGCTTGGAAATTGCACTCTAAACCCCTCCCCCTTAAATAAGTTAACTCTGCTCTGATTGGTCAGCTGGAAAAGTCTGTTTTGGTTGGTCTATCTGTATCTACTTTGTGTCTGAAATTAAACATTAATTGCTGGATGTTCATATATGGCACAAACACTGATTGCTACTCTGTGTTGACGCAGATCAATATAACAGACTAGATGTTCGAAAACATAACAACCTAAATCGATTAAGAGCTGACATTTACTTTTGAGAGACAATATCTTTATTTACCATTCACTGTTTTTGATTCAATTTGCAGACTGGTTATGTTGAAGGACAGCTACATTATAAACTGCAAATAAGATGTCTTTCAAAAACCCATATGACCTGCTCTTTAACATCTAGAAAATTTTCCTTTTTAATTCTTTTTAGGGCTGCACAATAGAGCTGTAAACATACACTGGTCTCACGTTTTAGTTCGGTTACGATTTGTCATGCCATCGATTCGGTTCAATTCGATGTCTTGGTGCATCGACGATCAGAGATGTATAAAGTACTAGAGACCCAGACTTAAGTAAAAGTACAAGTGCTCTATCAAAAAAGTGACTTGAGTAGAAGTTGAAGTGCTCTTTAAGCACCATACTTAAGTGGAAGTACTAAAGTATTCAACATTTTTTGTACTTAAATATTGCAAGTAGTTTATTCTGAAATTTACTACTCAAGTACTGAAAGTAAATGTACAAGTATTGCGTTATGTAGTTATTAAAGAAAGCAGTCCAAAGACATCATATTGTTTTGTTTATTTTAAAAAGAACCATGGTTTACGATTTAAAATATAAATAAAATGTTAATTGAACATTGCAGCATGTTATGAACTTCGGGTAGCTAACGTTAGTTAACTTATCTAGCTCTTACAGATAGCTCAAACTGCTGTGTTTGTGTATTACATTATTTTTAACTTGATATGTTTCTTCAAAATCGATGGAATTTTTGAAGGCCATTATTTCGCAATCTTTTGGGAGGCAGAGTATACACTTCATTCTATGAACTGTCTTTCACTCCGACAAATGCAAACATGGACTCTAAATAAGGCCACGGGTGGTCTTTTTCCTCATTGCCACGAACAGTTGAAAGTGAAGGAGTTGAAGGTGGAATTTCTGGGTTTCTCTCAATACAGGCAGGCAGCGCTGTCTTCTTTGATCGTCTGAATGATGACGAGCCAGCTTAGTCAAACCTATGACAGAGCCATCTGCTGCTCTGGCAGTGATAATGTGGGTTCTGAATGATTCGTTACGTTTTTATAATTGTAACGAGTAACTATGCAGCACATAAAAAATCTACTGGAGTAAAAGTATTAAACTCATAGAAAATATGTACTGAAGTAAAAGTAGAAGTAGGAGAAAAAAACAATACTCCAGTAGAGTACAGATACAACCTTTTAGTACTTAAGTACAGTAGTGAAGAAGTTCTACTTCGTTACTATACATCTCTGCTGACGATGCTTTCCATACACAGTTTTAAGTTTTCTTCATAGCACATTTATTTTAATGATTGTATTCAGTATTACTTTGAATTCTAAAATGTATGTACAGCTGAAATCTGCCCCCCTGTATATTTTGTCCCCCAATTTTCTGTTTAATGGTAAGATTTTTTTCAACACATTTCTAAACATAATAGTTTTAATAACTCATCTCTAGGCCCACACGGAATCTGTGCGCGCAGAATTCTGCAGATTTTCCGCAGATTTCCGCAGATTTTTAGCCCATCATTAATTCTGTTTATTTACTTAAAGTTACTATTTACAGTTAATCTAATTGGATTTGCAATTTAAACATTAAATACAAGTTAAAAAGATATTATTTTTTATTTCACATTTTAAGGTTTTAGTTATGAGACTCCCAAAATAATTCCGCAGAAATCCGCTGATTTTTACCAAAATTCTGCGCAGAAATACCAAAAAACATCCGCAGATTCTGTCTGGCCCTGCTCATCTCTAATAACTGATTTATTTTATCTTTGCTATGATGACAGTAAATAATATTTGACTAGTATTTAGCTTAGTGACATTTAAAGGCTTAACTAGGTTAATTAGGCAAGTTAGGGTAATTGGATAAGTCATTGTATGACAGTGGTTTGTTCTGTAGACCAGGGGTTTTCAAACTTTCAGGACACACGCCCCCCCAAGTTTGTCCAATTTCACTCGCGCCCCCCCCAAAGCAACACCCCCCCCACCCCCCAAGCCAAAATTATGATCCATGTGCAAACATCATTCACATATTACTTGCTGCGTTTAAATTGTGTCGCATTAATTACATTGAAACATAAATATACAGCTTACCTGATTCAGTGTGATGGCTGAGCCTTTTTCCATAGTCGGATTACTGACGACTGACCATAAATCATCTTCCACTGTCAATAAGCGTGAGCCATAGTCTACTTGCTTTTGGTGTACAGAAAATGCTGCTTCGCAAAGCCAAGTTCGCAGAGCCCTGACAGTGTGATTGAGTCGAACATTGTGTACGTTTACATGGGCAACAATACTTTAATATGATTTTAATATGATTAAGATAATACTCTGATTAAGAGTCACCATGTAAACAGCGATTTTTGATGACCGTTATCTGACTAAAGTCCTAACTGAACTAAACAGAATTGGAATTAAGATGTGGAGTATGCAGATATTAGTGGCATTATTGAAGTAAACACCGCAATCAAACTATTACTTGATGTCATGTAGGACTTTTCGCTGCATTCGACAAGATGCACACACAAGGCTGTCAGTAAAGGACCGCACACACACACAGATCACAAACAATGTTGCCAGATTGAATTGGCATTTCGGCGGGTTTTGGATAGCTTTTGGGCTGGAATCAGTCAGCTACATCTGGCAACACTGAACACGAAATGCGGAAGTTTTTTTCTTCCTATTTGTCGTGCGCTATCAAATCCCATTAAAACATCTTCCACCAGTCCTTACTAAATATTCGCGTCTAATAACCCATTTGTCATGGGGGCATAATTGAAATATTCATGAGTGAAAGTGCCGAACTGCAGTTAAAGTCGAAAAATTAAAGATGAAACACCCGAAATGACATGAGACTGTAGGAAACGTGGATAGCCTGGTGACGCAACATTCAAAAAGCACTTCACGTAACACCTTAATCATATTATTGTCTTATTCAGATTAAGGCAAATAACTATTACTGATGTCCACGTAAAGGTAGTCTGTATATCTACATGTCGCATGTCTTCAAAGTAAGTGAAAGATCCAGAAGGGCATCCTGCTGATTTGATTCAGAAGGGCACTTTTTTTTGTCAGACGCTCACCGGTTTGACTTTCATTCACCGTTAAAAAACACCCGCTCCATTTTATTTGCATATATATTTTACCGGAACGCATAAACACTACAGGTGCCTGATAGTTAGATGTGAAACTAACTTTAATCCGATTCACTCTAATAAACGCATAAATATCGTCATCATAATTTACTCGGGTGCACGCCTCAAATTCTCGCGCCCCCCTTAACAGGTGCTGGCGCCCCCCTGGTGGGGCGCGCCCCACAGTTTGAAAACCCCTGCTGTAGACAATAAAAAAACAAATATTGCCTAAAGGGGCTAATAATTTTGACCTTAAAATGATTTTAAAAAATTCAAAACTGCTTTTATTCTAGCCAAAATAAAACGAATAAAACTTTCTCCAGAAGAAAAAATATTATAGGAAAAACTGTGAAAACTTCCTTGCTCTGTTAAACATTGTATGTTAAATATTAAAAAAATAAAAAATAGTAATAATTATCTTCAACTGTATGTATGGTAGTTGGTTTGCTTCAATGCACAGGAAACTTTATTGAGGTTTTAAGATTTCTTCAATGTTTTTGAGGAAAATGAATGCTAAAAACACTTCCGGAAACTCTACGAATTATCACCCAAGGCCAGACAGAGAGCGTTTGGAGCCTCTCTGTGTGGATATGTGTGTGTGAGACTGATAGCGAGTGAAGGATAACTAGTGTTTTGCATTCGGAAATGATAATCCCTGTCCGTTTCTTCCATTGCTGCACTGTCATTGGTTCTCAGGCGGTGTAATGCTCTGTTTAGCAAACAGAACCGATTAAAAGCCCATCAGTCCTGACGTATAGTCTGTCTGCTGACAGTGTGCTGTTTACCTGACACTTTGACTGTCTGCTACTCGCAAACGCCTCCTGAATGGTGAATTTATTCAGTGAAAGCACCTTAATCGTTCAGTTCTCATCGGGTTTATTTAATGTTTCCAAAACATCTCGACAAACAGAATATTCTATGATGTATGGAAATGTCGCTATTGTGGTGTTGCGTTATGGGAAAAGATGAACAGAATTACATGTTTTGGTTTCCTAAGATGTTGCACTTTTATTCTCTGGTAATACCTTCAGCTGTTTAAGGGGCAGTTCACTCAAATGAACATTTACTCACTCTTAAGTGGTTTCAAATCTGTATGAGTTTACTTTTTCTGTTGAATACAAAAGCAGACGACTTGAAGAAAGCTTTTATATACTATATATCTTGTAAATGCACTACTTTTTTTCAGTTTTTTGCATGTAAATAAATGAAACCTAAAAGTGAAACCTACCTGCATTTAAGTGGGTATAAATCATGAACACATGAACATAGAAAAAAAATGCTTTTTCTTTAGTTTGAAAGCAGAGGGTTGGCTCTTTGTTTTGATATACACTCACCGGCCACTTTATTAGGTACACCTTACTAGTACCGGGTTGTACCACATTTTTGCCTTCAGAACTGCCTTAATCCTTCGTGGCATTGATTCAACAAGATACTGGAAATATTCCTCAGAGATTTTGCTCCATATTGACATGATAGCATCACGCAGCTGCTGCAGATTTGTTGGCTGCACAACTATGATGCGGATCTCCCGTTCCATCCCAATAGTGCTCAATTGATTGAGGTATGGTGACTGTGGAGGCCATTTTAATACAGTGAACTCATTGTCATGTTCAAGAAACTAGTCTGAGATGATTTACGCTTTATGACATGGCGTGTTGTCCTGCTGGAAGTAGCCATCAGAAGATGGGTACACTGTGGTCATAAAGGGATGACCAATGGTCAGCAACAATGCTCAGGTAGGCTGTGGTGTTGACACGATGCTCAATTGGTACTAATGGGCCCAAAGTGTGCCAAGAAAAGTGTGCCTCACACCATTACACCAGCACCAGCAGCCTGAAGCTTTGATACAAGGCAGGATGGATCCATGCTTTCATGTTGTTGACTCCAAATTCTGACCCGACCATCCGAATGTCGCAGCACAAATCAAGACTCATCAGACCAGCTAACATTTTTCCAATCTTCTATTGTCCAATTTTGGTGAGCCTGTGTGAATTGTAGCCTCAGTTTCCTGTTCTTAGCTGACAGGAGCGGCACCCGGTGTGGTCTTCTGCTGCTGTAGCCCATCCGCCTCAAGGTTGGACGTGTTGTGCGTTCAGAGATGCTCTTCTGCAGACCTCGGTTGTAACGAGTGATTATTTAAGTTACTGTTCTTTTCTATCAGCTAGAGCTAGTCTGGCCATTCTCCTCTGACCTCTGGCATCAACAAGGCATTTGCGCCCACAGAACTGCCGCTCACTGGATATTTTCTCTTTTTGGACTGTATTCTCTGTAAACCCTAGAGATGGTTGTGCGTGAAAATCCCAGTAGATCAGCAGTTTCTGAAATACTCAGATCAGCCCAATGAAAGTCACTTAAATCACCTTTCTTCCTCATTCTGATGCACGGTTTGAACTGCAGCAGATCATCTTGACCATGGCTACATGCCTAAATGCATTGAGTTGCTGCCATGTGATTGGCTGATTTGAAATGTGCGTTAACGAGCAGTTGGACAGGTGTACCTAATAAAGTGGCCGGTGAGTGTATAATATAATATGGTCATATATTCATTCCTAGCTAAAAATATTCTGAGGGCTGTCATAGTTATGTAAAAAAAATCAAAAATGCTGGCAATAAATGCTGCGGAGGGGCTTTTTCAGTTCATTCATGACAATTTGCATTTGTGTAATGGTATTATTATTAGTAGTAGTTTTATTTATTATATGCATATTTATTTTTGCCTTAATAAAAACAAGTTTAGTTTTTTGACCACACTTCATTATTATTGTTCTTTTATTCATTTGCTGGAAATTAGAACTGAATTTAGAAAGAGTTTTAAACAAATGTTTGCGCTTAACAAACAAAATTAAATATGTAGGCTGATGGATGTCTTCAGTGGAGTGTGAACAACATCGTTTCCTTATCCACCAAAGTAAAGGAGTAAAGTAAAGAGTAAAAGTAAAGAGGCTGAATGGAGGAGGCTCGTTGTTTATCCTCGCGCTGCAGATGCTCTGTTTAACTGTTTTCTCGCTAGTGAAGAGTTCAGTTTTTACACTTAGGAAGTCGGCAATGTAAATAGCAAATGTGCCATAGCGTGACACAGCTGACTCTTAAAGGGAATGGGAGATGAGTCTCTGATTGGTTTAATGCAGGTTATGCTCAAAACACACCCAGAACTCATTAAAGAATCAGCACAACCCTGTTAGACCATGCACCGGGGCGTAGAGCGTATTTTTCTGTCCTTAAACTATCAAAAGTAGATTCAGACACGCCCTTAATGCTTTTGCGCCATGTGCTTTAGACTTTGCGCTTAGATCATATCAATAGAGCCTAATGTGCGCTTTGACTATAGATGATATATTTCGTGCATTAGAATGTGTCATGTTTAATTTTTCTGAAGAATTAACATTTTTAAACTCTCTCTCTCTCTCTCTCTGTCCGTTTACTTGTCAAGTGTCTCTTGCTGAGGTGTTTATTTGGTGGTGTTGACTCTGTAGCGACTGTTGCTCTGAGGTTAATTTCAGCTGACACACGTCACTATGCTTATGTCACCATGGTAACAGTTGGTGCGTTTGTCTTTGTATTGTAAGCTTGTGTTCATAAGTGTGTGTGTGTTGCATAAAGCTGAAGGCAGAAATAGATCAGGTGTTTGATGGCATGTGAAACTATAGATCAGAGGCAAAGATGATCCAATGAGATGCGTCTTTAGTTATTAGTGAATGAATCTGTGTTTCCTGAACTGTTACTGTCATTTAGTGTCACAAACAATATTACCAATTTAAAAAGACGGTGAAAAGAAAACCTCTGTTTATATATACTGTACAGTGAGGATATACACTCATAGATTAATATTAAAGCTTTATAGGGTGCTTTCACACTTGGTTTAATTGCCTGGACCGTACCCAAGTTCGATTGTCCCCCCTTGCCACCTTCTCGGTTGGTTTGTGTTCACACTGTCTTTTTTCCTTCTGAACCCCGGTACGCTTGCGTCATAGAGCTGCTGTTTTGTTTACGGCTGTTGCTAGGTGACAGTCACGAAAGCAAAGCGCCAAAATGGAGACTTCCGCACATCGCGGTCGATTTGCTTTTACTGAATCATAAGTTTTGGACATACAGAAAGCGACTCGCGTCTGTCTGCTGCAAAAATATTATAACATTCAGAACATCACACAGTGTCTGCAGAAGCTGTTTCTGGAGGAGACAAGCAGACATCACTGTGTATCACTGTGCTTGGCTCAGTCCCACTAAAGGTACAATACGTGGCACACACACACACACACACACACACACACACACACACACACACACACACACACACACACGAATAAACGTTATGAAAACGATAGTTTGTTGTACAGTTGCTGGTTCACTTCCGCTATTTGGTACGATTGCATTCATACCAGAAGTGAACCGTACCAGAGTTCGCATGAACCGTACCCCAGACCACCTCTTTCAGGCGGACTCGGGTACGGTTCACGGGTGCGCACCCGAGTTCAGAAGACACGTTCACACTAGCTAAACGTACCGTACTATGACGTCAAACAAACCCGGGTGCGGACCAAAAGTGCTAGTGTGAAAGCACCCATAAAAACATAATAAACATAAAATTTTATAATAATAATAAAATGTAGCTTAAACTATCTAATAACAACTACAATTTTGGACATAAATTGTATTAAAGTATCTAGAAAAATAGTGTAATTAAGGAAAATAAATGAGCCCGTCACATTAAAATAAGTGTTTTTTTTTTTTGTTGTTGTTTTTAAATTAGTCTTTAACTCTTTGTTTTTTAGTTATGTTGTCCTGCAGGGACGGGCAGAGACCTTTAAGGGGCAGGCGCTCAAATGGAAAAAAGGGCACTTTTTATTAAATAATAGTAATATTTGTACTTTAATAAATAAAATATATTATAATGAGATTATTAAGGAGATTTCACCCTAAATTCATCATATACTCACCCTTAAAAGGAGAGTTAATTCAAATCTGAAAATTCTGTCACCTTTTACTCGCCTTTTACTTGCTCCAAACCCATTTGACTTTTTATTTCTTCTGTTGAACACACAAAGTAATATTTTGAAGAAAGCAGGAAACCTGTAACCATTGACTTTCATGGTATTTGTTTTTCCTACTCTGGAAGTCAATGATTTCAAGTTTATAGCTTCTTTTATTCGTTAGTGTTCAACAAAATAAAGAAATAAAGAAATGGAACCACTTGAGGGTGAGTACATTTAAATGTTTGGGTGAACTATGCCTTTTCAATCTATTATTTTTGTTTGAGTTTTTTTTTTCTGTTGAACAAAATAAAATATTTTGAAGAATGTAGTACACACTGATAGCCACTGACTTCCATAGCTAGCCTATACAGTATGTACATGTTTTATAGCTTTAATTGACATTAGATATTCTGTGTGACTGCAAAAACAAGAGGACAATATTTTCACTATCCAGCTGTCGTTTCTCCATCACATTAGCCTGTATGTCTATGATATTGCCCTGGCTAACCTTTAGCTAACTTATTACATGGTTGTTAATCAGGAGGATGTTAGCAAGACAAAATAGCCTATTTGCTTTTGAACTTTTGGATAAATAGCTGACGTTAAATTCAGTGGCGGCTGGTGTTAAAAATGTGAGGGGGGCGCATTTTAAAAGCCATTTTTCAGGTGATGTACCAAAAAACAAAAATGACTAAAGCATACAATAAATGCATCACAAATCAGTTCATTTTAGTTCAATTTGGGTTTATCAGTAATGAAGTAATCAAGATAATCAGTAAACACACACACACACACACACACACACACAAATGTTGCCTAATCACTGGCCAGTAGCACTACTTAAAAATTAATTTTGCTCTCCTTTCTTTCTGGCTTGCAAATTTCTTAATGAGCTTTTGGTTAAAGTCAGTCATCTCAGTCACCAGTCTCTTCTCTATTGACAGCATGGCCAATGCATTCAGCCTCTCTTGCGTCATGCTGTTTGAAACAGCAAACATGGAAAACAGTAAAAGGCATGACTTACATCACAACCTGCCAGCCAACTCCGTTTGTCATAACAAGTGCTGGAAAAGCCAAGGGTGTACGCGCGCCCGCGAATCGCGATCACTTGACTGCTGGTGAATTTGTTTTCATTAGTTTTGCAAGGAAGGTCGATCTGGTCCAAGCTCCTTGATTCTTTTTTTTTTTTCTTCATCCAAAGCCTTGTGAACGGATATCTTTGCAAAGATACAACAGAATTTTCCTTCATCTTGCACTTGCTTTCACTATATGATTAAAGGTCAGCACAGCTAACTGACGAGCTGCTGCTGAGTGAACGGTCTAAGTGAGAATGGTCCAATCACATAAGGCCAATCATATAAAAACAAATATGATTCGTTCTAACAACAAAATGGGAGGGTTCGGGGCGCAGAGCGCTGCGCCCTAAGGACAATTTAAAACCGGCCAATTAGAGCTTATCCTCATATCACATGCTTTGCAAAAGTTTGTGTACCTACATAAACACCCATTAGTCCGGCGCCCCGCACACATATGAAAAAATATTGTTCATACATTTTTTTTTTTCAATAAATGTTAGTATGACTACAATAAATGTTAGAATGTTATAATTAAATCAGTTTATTTTGTTAATATTTGTGATAATAAATATTGACATATTAAAGGAGTCTAACTTGACGGGGGCGGCGCCACAGTGCCCTCTATTGACCAGCCGCCCCTGAAAACAAACCAATAAATGGTTACATTAAATTTGTATCACTCTCCCTCTTTTCTCAGATGGGATGGCGGGACAAATTAAAGGTTACCTTGGCCAAATTTGAACTGGTTAAATTTGAGCCTCGGGTAGTCTTTTGTTAACCGTTACTCACCTCCACACAATGAAGATGAATGATGGATGAATTTACATCGGCGGTTCTGTCGATCATATCGCGCTGCCGTAACAGAGGTCAGCTATAATATATGTTTTACACACACTCCGTCTGCAGTGTGTGTATGGGTCAGACTGTAAAGCTATGACCCAATGCAATCCGAATCCAGGAGTTGGCATTGGCGCTGATAG
>LR812539.1:7245789-7605789 GCA_903798195.1 Danio kyathit
GTGTGTATGTGTGTGTCAGTTGTCATCCATGACTCGGTGTTCCAGAGGTCAGCACTCTTTGTTGTAAAGAGGATGGGCAGCACAGGAAGTGCTCCTGTACACTGGAGCCAGACAGGAAGTTGATGGGTAGGTCTGTGGCCAGAGCAGGAAATGGTGGCTGTGACCTGCAAGTGACATGAGTTAGCAGTAACACACATCTGTATGCATGTCCAGACCTTGAACCGGAGGTCAGGGAATGCAGTTAGAACTAAGGTCACCTGACAGGAAATGATGCAGGATTTGGGCGGGGCTTCCTGTTCCTGAGTTCATTTGTCTAGTAACAGTAAGCACTCTTATGTGAGCACACGTGTTCATTTGTCTATAATGGACATGTTTTGAAGGACGAGCTCATCATAGCTGATCGTCTCTGTGTTTTTCCGTCAGTCTATATTATCAGCAGTCCATTACTGACAGGCTAAACTCTCCCTCAGGCACAGACCAAGTGTTCTGTCGCTCCAATGCATTAGTCCCTGCTGAAAAGGTTCACATTAAAGTACACATGAAATCAACACTAACCATATTGATTTTGTCAGCTCACATTGCTAGTTTTGTGGTGAACAATTCATCTGTGCATCATTATTATTCATCAGTAAAATTCCCAGATTTGGTCTGTCTGAGGTGTTGGGCGTGGCTAACATACTTAACCACGCCCCCTCAGCTGTCAGATTTGACAACAAACAGAAATGGTGAGCGGGAGGAGTCTGTTAGATTGTAATAACTCCCCAAACCCTTTCCCCCCATCTTTCCGAATGAAACGCCTGCTTTACTACAACCAATCAGCTCGCAGTAGAGAAAAACAAGCCACGCCCACTATTGTCTCATTTAATGATAATATAATGTTTTATTGTCTGGTTTGGTGTTTTATATTATGGTACAAAAACCTTTTACATATTTCTCTATGCTTTCACTGGCCACTTTATTAGGTACACCTGTCCAACTGCTTGTTAACGCAAATTTCTAATCAGCCAATCACATGGCAGCAACTCAATGCATTTAGGCATGAAGACATGGTCAAGACTACAAAGAATGGGGAAGAAAGGTGATTTAAGTGACTTTGAACGTGGCATGGTTGTTGGTGCCAGACGGCCTGTCTGAGTATTTCAGAAACTGCTGATCTACTGGGATTTTCACGCACAACCATCTCTAGAGTTTACAGAGAATTGTCTGAAAAAGAGAAAATATCCAGTGAGCGGCAGTTCTGTGGGCGCAAATGCCTTGTTGATGCCAGAGGTCAGAGGAGAATGGCCAGACTGGTTCCAGCTGATAGAAAGGCAACAGTAACTCAAATAAGCACTCGTTACAACCGAGGTCTGCAGAAGCGCATCTCTGAACACACAACACGTCCAACCTTGAGGCGGATGGGCTACAGCAGCAGAAGACCACACCGGGTGCCACTCCTCACTCGCTCAGGCTCACCAAAATTGGACAATAGAAGATTGGAGAAACGTTGCCTGGTCTGATGAGTCTCGATTTCTGCTGCAACATTCGCATGGTAGGGTCAGAATTTGGCGTGACATGAAACCATGGATCTATCCTGCCTTGTATCAACGGTTCAGGCTGGTGGTGGTGTAAAGCCTGGTTTATACTCGACGCGTCTGCTAGTTTGCTTGAATGTGACGTCATCGCTGAGTTTGCGGAGGTTCATTTTGGGTGCGCGCGGAGCGTATGGTTTATTTGGAGACTCGAGCGAACAGTGTGCGCGGCACCGCATTTGATTTGAGTTAAACATGAAACACTTTTAAAAAAAGTCACCTTTATGATCACAGACACCTTTATGATTCATGATCATAGAGATAACCTGATGGTCAATAATTTCTGGCTAGAAATTGCACAGCAGTGGGAAAGGAGGAAAGTTTTTATTAAAAGGTTTTGGGGGATGACCTGAGGGATGAGTTTGTTAAAGTCAAAAGAGGCCATGGCAAAAGTGGAGACCCAGGTACACTATTACAGAAATATGTTTTACACTGATGTATATATTAGAATTTTGAATTTAAAACAATTTAATAGGTACAAAACTTTAATTAAGGACAAATTATTTTTTTTAATAACTGGAGAGAAATATTTGAACCTATCAGTTTACGATATACTGATGCCCTGTTTTTTTGGCTTTATTGGTGATAATGGTCAGGAATGTTGGACCATTATTGCCTTTTTAGCATAAGAAGAGGACAGAAACTATACTTTTTTTTTTTTTGCTTTTATTCTTGCCGTAATAAAAAAATATATTTGTAGAGTAACTCTTGTTCTGTTGTCAATAATATTTTAATAAACTATTTTAATAAACTAATAGGTAAAACTGTCCGAAATATGAACAAAAGCAAGTGATGCATCAAAGTCTGATTAAAAAAAATCTTCAGTGGTTATAAAAATCTTTATAATCTTTAAAATAATTTATAAAAACAATAAAAATAATTAGTTTAAAAATATTGAATAATAATAATGATATGACGTAGTTCCGGAAACTTCCTACTTCTCTGTTTATCCGTCTGACTTTGCGGTCAGTTTCTTTTGACCGCCTCCTGTCATTTCAAAGAAGATCACAGCGGCGAACGCAGCAAGTATAAAAGCCTCGTTCGTTTTGTGAAGTGCGCGATGTGGCGCCTGGCAAAAGTATAAATCCAGCTTAATGGTGTGGGGGATATTTACTTGGCACACTTTGGGCCCATTAGTACCAATTGAGCATCGTGTCAACGCCACAGCCTACCTGAGTATTGTTGCTGACCATGTCCATCCCTTTGAGACCCCAGTGTACCCATCTTCTGATGGCTACTTCCAGCAGGATAATGCACCATGTCATAAAGCGTGAATCATCTCAGACTGTACAGACTGTTCACTGTACTTAAATGGCCTCCACAGTCACCATATCTCAATCCAATAGAGCGCCTTTGGGATGTGGTGGAACGAGAGATTTGCATCATGGATGTGCAGCTGACAAATCTGCAGCAACTGCATGATGCTATCATGTCAATATGGAGCAAAATCTCTGAGGAACATTTTCAATACCTTGTTGAATCAATGCCACGAAGGATTAAGGCGGTTGTGTAGGGAAAAGGTGGTCCAACTTGGTACTAGTAAGGTGTACCTAATTAAGTGGCGGGTGAGTGTATATTATTTCAAACTACTAAAATGTCAATAAAAGTCTCTTAATTAAACTGTAGAGTAGAATTTTCAACATCAAAAGTCGACAGAGCAGAGATCAAGCTCCCATAATTCAATTCACAACCATTAAGAAACCGAAAACACTTGTGACTCACAAAATATTGTTTTGATCTAAATACATAGTTGTTAAAGGGTCACGAAACACATTTTTTGAGCTGTTGACAGTCATATATGTGTCCCACGCTGCTATAAACACTATTAGGACACATATATTGCACTAAAAAGTGAAAATTGGTTGTTTTTGCGTTATTTTGATCAAATTCGTTCTTCCGGTTTGAAACGAATTTTTGAAGCTGCGTCACGGCCATGAGATACTTAGGTGTAAATCCAGCCTGGAGAGTGGCTGTCTGTCTTTTCTAGGACGTTCTGACGTATCTGAGTGTGCGGCATTAATTCATGACAAAGACGTGCTTCAAACCAATCAGCGCGCTCTATTGTGTATGACTCGAAACTTCATTAATATGCATGACAGCTCCGGAGACTGTTTACCTGTTTACAGTGTTCAGACGGCAGAGAGACGCCATGTTGTGTTGCCAAAACAAGTGAAAAACTAGAATTTGGAGACACGGGTCGTCGATGTGCTGCAACGAAGGTTTTGTTTTCATTTTCCCTCTATGAGAGAGCTGCTGGATTATAGTGCACGCGACAAACGCGTTTGTAAGGAACATTTTTTACCCGAGAGCTTTTCGCATCTGGAAATGATGAAATCCAGATTTGCCGCTCGTCTCCTTTTAAAAAAAGACACAGCTCCAGTTTGATTGTCTGTCTACAGATTTGGTAAGTGTGTGTGATCAGTGCCCTTTGTTTAACCCAGATTGCAAAGTTAGTTAGTATCGTCAGCAGTGCTCTTTCAGTTTTTAAAGACATACCATAGTCAAAATGATTTAGTTACTAAGTTTACAGTATGTTAATATCACTGCAATATTATAGTACAATATTATAGACTGAAAGATCCGCTGTCAATGCTGCTCTCCGAGTGTAAACATGTTAACACAAACTATTCCCGTCGTGCAGGATTTATGCCGCGTTTTGTGACAGGATAGTCTATAGACCATTTCAATGTGGGGATGTCATTGGCCCATGAACATTTCCTGCTTGTTGTCAATCAATTTCATACCTGTAACAATAGGTGATTCAATCATAACTTGGTGTTGCAGCATGTATCGTAACATTATTTATCAATATATGGAACTTTTTGGACTCTCAGAATCTATGGAAATTTAAACTGTAAAACAGGAAATGCGTTAGGACCATTATTATTGTTTACATCCCTCAAAATGGTCTATAAACACACCGCTTTCTGACGCTATCTACCGAGTACATAAGTTACAGAGAAATGTGGAGGATTTTTTTCTCCCACTAGCCGTGCGGTATCAAACATACTGCGTCTGTGTGTTTGTTTTGCCTGTGAAATCAGCGCGTGCCCAAATGGAAACGCCCTTCTTTGCAAGTCCTTCCCTCTTCCCTCCCCCGACACTCCCACACTCCCAGAGCAGGACACGCCCACTTTCCTGACTTTTTTTCAAATTAGAGGTGTGAAAACACCCTGCAGAGACGGGGTTGTTTCGTGGCTCTTTAACAGATATTTTTTACAAAGTAGCATGAAGAAAAGGTGTATTAAACTATAAAGACATTAAGCATTTTCAACATTGTCACCATACCTAAATATCCACGTTCGTAATTGAGTGCATCCACATGGCATCCAATTAAAACATCCAATCCATGTTTTTTTAATGCAGTTAAAAATGCTAAGTTTCTAGCACTTTACATTGTATATATTGGACATTTTGACTATTGTTGTTAGGTCATCTATGCATCTGTCTTAAAAATATTTAGGCAGTGCATTATAATGGCTGTTAGTCATCACTGGGTATAAACCAACCCTTTAAAATGCACCATGCTAAGTGGCTTGAGTCATAACTACATTAACTTTGTGCCAAACACCCACTTACACACTCAGTATTGTAGTGCAGAGATTGATTGGCGAGTGCTGGTGTGTAATATGGATCTGTAGTATGGATTTTAGTGGTGGTTATATTTGAAGTACTACATTACCCACGCTCCACTGCTTCTGCTTTCAGCCTAAAGCCCTTAATATGCCCACCGTGCATGCATGTGCTGGTAATTAGGAGTTGTATGTGTGTGTATTAGAGCATAATGGCTCCACCCTTATTAGTTACAATACGACTTTTTCCGTTTTACCCACAAGGCATTGTTCTGAGCATGCTTTAAACGGAAAGGCAGAGCCCCTTTTTGCAACAATGGCTGTCAACATACACACCAAAACACACACATGACATATAATTTCCTGCGTTTTTGACACCCACAATCACACACTTTGCTTTATCTAGTGTTCGTTCTCAGTGGGGTCAGAGGTTATTCGTATGACTACAGGATATTCAAACTTAAAGGAATAGTTCAGCCCAAAATTTTAAGCACCCCATAATTTACTCACTCACCTCAAGCCATCCTCTGTGTATATGACTTTTTGTACAGTTTTAAATATTATCCTGGCTCTTACGGGCTGTATAATGGTATTGGAGAGTGACTTTTATTTTGAAGCTTAAAAGAAAAATTGCATACATTTGTTGTCAAACTCACCCAAACGCCACCAGGGTGTTAACGCTAGAGCTGCACAATTAACCGTAAAAAGATTGCGATCTCGATTCGACCCCCTAGACCAGGAGTGCTCAAACCTGTTCCTGAAATTTTCCTGAGGTTCCTGAAACCTCAAACCTGTACTGAAATTTTAAAAACTTCCATTTCCCGTTAACATTTGAGCGCGGTTGTGCGTTAAACAGCGCTGATTTATCATTGTGTTCACATGCTCAACAGAAATGACTGTGATTGGCCGTGAAGGTCATCAGTTCACCCAACTCACTGCCGATTGCTGAGCGTAACCACAGATACAAGGACACTGTAGCGTTTTAAAGCCATGAAGATCAGCTGGTTTGTCTATAAGCTGACATACGAGCGATCCGCTGATGAATCGATGGATCTTCGCGGCTTTAAAACGCTCCAGTGTCCCTGTATCTGTGTTTACACTCAGTAAACAGCGGTGAGTTCAGTGAACTGATGACCTTCACGGCCAATCACAGTCATTTCTGTTGAACATGTGAACACAATGGCAAATCAGCGCTGTTTAAGAACGCGCTCAAATGTTAGCGGGAAATGGACATTTTAAAAATTTCAGTACCGATTGGTACCGAACTCCAGTATCATGACAACACTAGATGCGAGGATCATTTTTAGCAGTGGATACAAAGGAAAATGATTATAAATGAAGAAGTAAACCAGACGTGTGTGTTTGTGTGTGCGTGTGCCTGTGTGTGTATGTGCGTGCATTTGTGCTTTCTCTTTCTCTGTAATTATGGCCCATAAATTTCCAATTATGATAAAACCCTACAGACGGGGATGCTTGTTTACGTAATTGCCTGTGGGAGCACATTAGTTTGGTGATGTTTATCTCCGCCAAGGATTGCGCTTGTTTATTTGTATAGTTTAATTGTGTTGACTATATAAAATGACTCTGATCTTACATCGATCTGATCTTACATCGTCTGTGGTAAATATGCCGTCAGTGACAGATCCTCACTGTGTCTGTGTGTGTGTGTGTCTCTGTCATCTCCCTGAAAACCAAAAACGCTTCTGTGAGGTGAAGCCTGACTTTACTGAATGCTCTGAATTAGGGCTAAACAATATATTGTTTGAGCATCAATATTGCAATGTGTGTATTCGCAATTAAAAAAAGGACTAGATGTCAGAAGCACTTCACTAATCACGTGCACGTTATTATCATCAGCTCAAGAAGTTTGTTATTTTAAATATAGACACACGGCGAACGACGCGAGAAAGGCCTTGTAAAAAACTACAGGACACAGGGTAGTTCTGCTCTTCTTGTTGGCTTTGTGGCTGTTCATCAAGACGACGACAAGGTTTGTTTGATCTCGAGTCGACCATATGTATGTATTATTACGGTGTAATGTCTCGATTGTGTGTTTAAAACATGGCGCTTCCTTTGTTTTCATTCTGGCTTGTTGCACAAGCGAGTGACGTATCTCTGTAAACCAATAGCATTTAGTTGCGTGTCTTGCTCTTCCTTTTGGTACCCTTTTGTTGTGCTAGGTACCCTTTGCAAAGGGTACTCAAAAAGTGGTACTGTACGGTTCGCTTTTAGGGTGCTTTCACATCTGTAGTTTGGTTCATTTGGACTGGACCAAGGGCAGCAAATGATACATTGTAGCATTTTCTGCCGTCTTTGGGTCCTTTTCACAACACACTGATTGCTTTGGTCCGAACCAGTTGAAAAGAACCAAAATCCAGTCATCTGACAAAACCCACATCACTCATTGGCCAGATGTTGTTAAACGTATTTCCGAATCTGCTTATCGATTGGTCTGAATTCACGTGCGGGAAAATGCCAATGGAAATCCCACACGTAAACAAACCGACAGACACAAAATATCGCTTTTGACTATGGAGCTATGACTGCCTTGGCTGATTGTATCCCTTCTGTGAGGTGAAGCCTGACTTTACTGAATGCTCTGAATTAGGGCTGAACAATATATTGTTTGAGCATCAATATTGCAATGTGTGTATTCGCAATAGTCAGATTATTTATTAAGGATTAAAAGATATAATTTTTAAAAATGATTTATACAAGGTTGACCATGTTATTTTGCATTTGGTTATTCAATTTCTGTACTTGAATATTTTTGGGCTCGCCAGAAAACCATAAAGCACTTCTTTATATGGCTTTTATTTTAGCTCTGTCGTATTTATATATGCTTGGAATTGATTATATTTTATGCAGATGCAAGGGATAGTAAAAGATTTGATCATCCCAGTTGATCTAAATTAATGTACTTTTTCCAAATAGAACTATTCAAATCATCTGCTGAAAGTATATTCATGTCGCTATATATACCACAGCAATACAAAACATCGCAATGTCAGATTGTTCCAATATCGTGCAGCCCTAATCTGAATTTTATGTTGCTTTGCAGAATCCCAGAAGTCTCACCTGTCGTCCTTCACGATGAAACTGATGAAATTTCATTCCCCGAAGATTAAACGGACCCCATCCAAGAAGGGCAAACAACTCCAGCCTGAACCTGCAGTGAAAACACCAGAGAAACCAGTCAACAAGGTAGAGCAACTCTACCCACTGATTTTAACTTATTTGACAGAGTGTTAAAGGGGACCTATTATGCAAAAATCACTTATATAAGAGCTTTAAACAAAGTTGTGTGGCAGCATTGTGTGAATATAACCAGCTTCTAATGGTAAAAAATGCATTACTTTTATTTTTTATAATCACACTTGATAAAAACAGTCTGCAGAAACGCTTTGATTGACATTCTCTCTTTGTACACGTCATCAGAGGGGGAAAGCCCCGCCCATTAATGTTGATCTCTCCCTCATTAGCATAGAATATTAGTCTTGTTTTTGAATCTGCCACTATGCTGATGCATAGGCATTTGTAGCTCCGCCCTCTTTTGATAACAGCACTACCTCATTTGAATTTAAAGCGACAGTCACCAAAACGCCACAATTAGGATCAAAGCCTAAAAGGAGCAGTTTTCAAGTTATAAAACATTATTTGTGTGTTTTTTTTTTAGTTGACAACAAAGACTTATTTTACATCTTGTAAAAAGGAGCATGTTTGGTCCCTTTTAAATCCTCCCGCTGATCTGAAACCTGCAATTAATTTGTTAAATAACCACAAATTAGATTAGATTAGATTCAACTTTATTGTCATTACACATGTACAAGTACAAGGAAACGAAATGCAGTTTAGGTCTAACCAGGAGTGCAATAGCAGCAAGTGCAGGATACAGGTATAAATTATAAAGTGCAGTTATAGAAAAACTATGGTGATATTTACAGATGGATGTACTATGAACATTATATACAGGTTGTGTTAGCTATGAACAGAGATTTACAATAGATAGATATATGTACAGGTTGCTATTAATAATCAGAAGTGTGCAGATAGATGAACATAATTACAAATGTATATGCACAGTGGGTGTGTACATAATTACAAATGTACATGTGCAGTGGGTATGTACAGTTCAAATAAATAATCCGTGCAATGTAGTGCAATGAATATGTGCAATTTTTAAATGTGCAAATGTTAAATAGTGCAGTGATTATGAGGAGTATGAGTTATGAGGAGAGTGGGGGTGTATCAGGGGGGCAAAAGAGTCAGTGGGGGACAGAGTTCAAAAGGGAGACAGCTCTGGGGGAAAAGCTGTTCCTTAGTCTGCTGGTTTTTGTCCGGGGGAGCCTGAAGCGCCTGCCGGAAGGCAGGAGAGAAAACAGTCTGTGAGCAGGGTGAGAGGAATCCTTAAGAATACTGCGTGCTCAGCACAGACAGTGTTTCTTCTGGATGTCCTCTATGGCTGGCAGTGTGGACCCTGTGATGCGTTGGACAGTTTTCACCACCCGCTGCAGTGCCTTACGCTCCGCAACAGAGCAGCTTCCATACCAGACTGTGACGCAGTTGGTGAGGATGCTTTCTATTGTGCAGCGGTAGAAGTTCACCAAGACGGCTGATGACAGGTGGTTCTTTTCAAGCTGCCTTATGAAAAATAGGCGCTGGTGAGCCTTCTTGACCAGGCTGGAGGTGTTAGTGGTCCAGGAAAGGTCCTTTGAGATGTGTGTCCCCGGGAACTTGAAGGATGAGACAGGCTCAACGGCCATCCCATTGATGTGGATGGGATCATGTGAGCCTGTTCGTCCCTTCCTGAAGTCCACAATGAGCTCCTTGGTCTTGTCGGTGTTAAGGAGCAGATTATTGTTGGTGCACCAAGTGGCCAGATGCTGTATCTCCTCCCTGTAGGCAGTCTCATCATTGTTGCTGATTAGACCAATCACTGTGGTGTCATCTGCAAATTTGATGATGGTGTTGGATCTGTTCACAGGCCTACAGTCGATGGTAAAAAGGGAGTAGAGGAAGGGGCTCAGCACGCAGCCCTGTGGTACACCAGTGTTGAGTGTGACGGTGGTGGAGCAAATGTGGCCTGATCTAACATTCTGAGGTCTGTTAGTCAGAATGTCCATAACCCAGTTGCAGAGAGACGTGTCGATATCCAGGTCTCTAAGTTTGATCATTAACTTAGAGGGTATGACAGCGTTGAATGCTGAGCTGAAGTCAACAAACAGCATTCGTGCATAAGTGTCGTGCATAAATGCAGTTGTGTTCAATATAATGCCAGTGTGTTAAGAAATATAGTAAAACTTAAACTCCTTATACTAACTAAACATTCCATCCTAAAGCAAAACATGAAGAAAAAGATGGTTAAATGTATTATTACTCTGTGGGAAAAGTGAGGAAAAACAAATATTAAATATGAAAATAACTAAAGCCATTCACTGTAAAGTCTGTGGGACGGGGTTTGCAGATAACAGCGTTTAAGTGCGAGAGGTACTGTGTAATCCTTCATTTAATCCTCATGATGCTGTCAGCCATGCAAGCGGTAGCTATGTGTAAAATTTAACAGCTCATGAAAAGATCGTTATTGCTATTAAGATGACATGCAGATAAGTTATATACCAATATACATGTGGGGTGGAGCGATGGATCGGGATGTCGGCTCAGCATCGCGAAATTTATCAGCCATCGGCGATGGACGTCTATCGGCCCATCCGTAGCACTTACGAACATATATTTTAACGTTTAAATCAGCTACAGAAGTAATCTTCATGTGCATTACTCTCGACCGCACATTCCAAAAGAGAACCCAAAAGTAACCCAAGTATATAGTACAGTACTTTAAATGTCCAGTAGGTGGGGGTCAAAACCACAAGTGGCTATAGACCAATTACCATGTTTGTAAACATTCAGGATGCGCGCGCAGGGAGGTGGCAGAAAAAAACCGGGAGCGCGAGCATTTACAGCGAGGGAATGACATCCAATGCGGTTCAGAGTTTGTTGTTGTTTTAGAAATAAGATAAATTGATTATATATATTATTTACATAATGCTTTCAGCGTATTATAACAGCCTTTCACCCAGTAATAAGCACAGTGATTCTGCAAAATTAACGTTAAAGTGAGCGGTGTTCGTCTGACAGGTCCATTTGCGATAGCGCCCTCCCAATGGATATTGAATAAGATGAAATGACCAAGAATCCAGCCCGAAATATACAATCTCATTGAAGCTCCAAGGGATTTTACAAGAGAGAAGTTAAAGGTTTACAAGTGTTTGGATGCCAACAATTGTGTTCTGTGCGGTCATGACATGTGCAAGAAATAATGCTCCATGCTTACCAGATTAAAAACTATGTAGTGCTAAAAACCGAGGATCTGCCGAGCCAAAGACAAGGAAAAAATTACGGAGCTAACGTTATACAAGGCCAGGGTGATCATCAACAGGCAGAACAACAGCATTCTGACAGCGAACTACACTTGTACGGCAGGCCCAGGGTATCTGAACTTACACATAAAGGTAAAGTTGGTTTTATATTCGCACATTCGGACTTTCCCCTTAATAATATAATTTCATAAAAGTATTATTTGCAAACTCTAAATAGCGAAATCATATTAGCAACCAATGACTGTCAAAGTACAACATTGTTCACAGTCAAATAAACAGTGTTCATGTTGTTTTCAAGTCACACTAGCAGGTTATTTCAGAGCGAATACTCAAAGTGCCGTGGTAAACAATATAGGGAGCGTGTCACAAGTTGTCACTGAATGAATGTGTGAATATAAATCCAACTTTACCTTAATAACTTACACTTTCACGTTTCATTATTAGCATTCAGTGCCCGCAGTTTAATTAACCACATGTAACTGTTTTGCCGAAATCATTGCTGCAATCAAAAACGAGTAATGTATATGATTCAGCATAGCCTGAACTGACCTGATATAACATGAGAACTGCAGAGTCCAGCATTTATAATTAGGTCGTCACTTCATTCAGCTCCCTTTTAGCCAAAGACGTCTGCAGTCGGCATTAAAAGCAGTGTGGTGTATGGTAAAAGTTAAGTTTTCTATTTCGAATTTGGCATCCTACCGCAAAACACGACATGTTTGCTATTGCAGCCGGTCTTTTTCTGCAACCGGGGACCCTTGTGACGTCATGTGTGACGTAGTTTGGTAATTGGTCTATATGCGACTGCATAACAATGATAGTGACTCAAAAATATATGTTTTGTTGGGCCGAATCTGATTATATTTTTTACATCAGTTGCGGGCTGGAGGGAGGAAGAGGCACAAATGGCAGTATGAGACCCCTGCTCTGGACAAATTGTCTATACTTTCATTATGCTGGTGGCTGTTTTTGCCCCATTGACTTCCATTATAATGACATTTTTTGATTGTAAAGCCATGACAGCATATAATCATGCATTCTTGATTATTGGTTGGTTTTCCCTGTTGGGAAGAGGTAAATTTACTAATTTTTACGGTTGATAATTAGTTGCAATGTGAAAAAAGCTTAGTTTCTAGATAAAAATGATATGGTTATATGGAGAATAGTGTGTGTGGCTGCCTTTGCACACTTACCTTGTTATGTTTGAGAACTCGCACCCCTATAATCTGCTGTTTTGCTCCACAGAACTCCATATAAAAGCCAGAAACATTTTGCACAGGCCTATCTAAAGGGTTAATGCTTAGGGTTGGGTCGATAGACGATGTCATCGTCCATCGCCGATGGCTGATAAACTTCACGATGCTGAGCCGGCATCGTGATCCATCGCCCGGCCCCACATGTATATTGATATATAACTTATTATTTGCATGTCATCTTAATAGCAATAACGGTCTTTTCATGAGCTGTGTTATATTATACTTATAGCTGCTGTTTGCACGGCTGACAGCATCGTGAGGATTAAATACATCGTGAGGATTATACAGCACCTCTCGCGCTTAAAATGTGTAGATTCACTGGTAAACGCTGTTACCTGTAAACCCCGTCCCACAGACTTTACAGTGAACGGCTTTAGATATTTTCATAGCAGACTTGAAGCCACTGGAAGTCTTTTATCCACTCTTGGAAAAGTGTAAATGGTGGATTAACATTCAGCACACGATCACTAATAAGATGTGCCATTATTTAACTTTAGGTGCTTTCTAAAACTAAATCTGTCAGTGTTATTTTCATTCTCTCATCTTCAGCGCTTCACATTTCCGCGGCTGTAGCTCCTGTCATGTGAAGGCAGAAGGCGTTGACTGAGTGATTGACAGCTGATATTAACCAATCCATTCGCGTTCAGTTCTAGCGCAGTGGGCCAATAGGAAGAGCACAAAGGCGGGGCAAGCATTGGGGGCTTTTTTTACTTCAGCAAGTTCACACGACAACTGTTTTAATCTGTTCCTGAGCGCTGCGTTTGGCGTCTTTAGGTGCAAAGATGCATTCTGCATAAATGTCTCCTAAATCTGCGCGCGCGGTGAGGATTCTGCAGTGAAAACAGGTCGCACGGTAAAAATGTATGCACTAGCACAAATGCTTTCAAATACATATTTTAGGTCGCATAAAATATCGGGCGTAAGTGTGACCAAAACGGTCGAGCTCTAGCATCTTTACTTGTTATTATGTCCTCATAATAATAATAAAATAAGGAATTTATCATTAATCACAATACAATTTACAGTGAACTCTAAATCAACTCTCGTCTCGTCTCCGCCACCAGCTGTGGGGAAAAGCCATTATGACACAGATCACTCCGCCTGATCATGCCAGAGTCCCGCGGAAAAAAGTGATTGACAGGTGGTAATTTGTGTGTAACTTTAATTATTTATGGTTTGGTTATGGGTAAAGCAAAGACCATGTGGGTCAGGTAGTGAAAACGATAGGCTACAATTATTAAATTTGTTATGTATTAATTGATATTTAACAACAAAGACCCCCACCCTGCCTATGACGACGATACCATCGTCCATCGCCGATGTTCACATTAGACATCGTACGATGCCAAATTTGTCAACATCGCCCAACCCTATTAATGCTGCCAACTGATGATCAAAATTAAAAATGAATTATTGTACCTCTTCCCAACAGGGAAAAACACCAACAATCAAGAATGCATAGTATGCTGTCTTGGCTTTGCAATCAACAAATGTGGTTATAATGGAAGTCAAAGGGGCAAAAACAGCCACTAACATAACGAAAGGGTAGTCAATTTGAACAGTGCACAAGAGTTAAAAATGAACACATACAAATGATACAAACTCTAAATCATGTGCATGTCTTGTAACAGAAGGTGAGTCGACTGGAGGAACAGGAGAAGGATGTGGTCAGCGCTCTGCGATACTTTAAGACGATTGTGGACAAGATGAACGTTGACACCAAAGTTCTCCAGATGCTTCCTGGTTCAGCTAGTAAAGTTCTAGAGGCTATTTTGCCTCTGATGCAGGTCGAGGCTCGGATACAGCACAGGTGAGTATTCAGTGCTAATAAAACACTGTATTTTCAGCTTGCGCTCATTAGATGAGCCGATATTAAGTAATAAAATATACACTACCTGATAAAAGTCTTGTTGTCGATCACAGTTGTGAGCAACAAATAATAACTTCTAGTTGATCATTTAATAAATAAAGTGTGACCAAAGATGATATACAATCATACACCTAGCATGTATCCTTGCTTGTTATTCCTCATATTTCTCCCTTTCTCTTTCAGCTCCGCGATGTCCTCCTGTCACAACCGTGTTTATCAGAGTTTGGCGACTCTGATTCGCTGGTCCGACCAGGTGATGCTGGAGGGCATCGACCTCGACGACAAGGACACTGTGACGACTGTTACCACGGTGATCAAAGCTGTGCTGGATGGTGTGAAGGTGAGGGGATGAGACGTGCATTTGTGACAAGGTTAAAACAACACTGGCATATTTATAACCGGTGTGTGTGTGTATGTCTTGGTAACAGGAGCTGGTTAAACTCACTATAGAGAAACATGAGCAACCATCCCCAACGTCCCCCAGCAAACCAGCGTCACCTCCTGTGGCCAAAACGGAGAGGTACTTTTGTAAAGGCTCATGTGGATTGGTCTGTTTTGCATTATGAGTTGGATTGAGTTGTTGCATTTGCGCTACATATTGCACAATGTGTCATTTTGTCCACTACAGGGTTCCCGCGGGTCCTTAAAAAGTCTTAATGTCTTAAATTAAAATCCAGGAAATTAAGGTCTTAAATTGTCTTAAATTTACTGTAAAGTTGCTGTAGGTATTACATTTTCAGCCGGTCTGCTTAATGACGATAGGGAAGCACAGTGGTCCACCGTAAAACATCTAATAGTTGATCAATGTAGTATGTGTGAAACAGGAGTGAAATGACGGTGTCCGTGATTTATTAACTTATTACGGTAGGTCGGCTACAGACGCTGAGGTCGGTCTGCACATGCGTGCTGCCATTACGCGGTTGTCGAGGTGAGGTGACCATGGAGCTCAAAGCCATCGAGTCGCACATGAAAGGAGAAAAGCACCAGCGGTACGTTGCAGCAGCAGCTATAGCCATAGCGGGTCCAGGTTAATCCTTGCATTGTTGGCAGCTCGACCTAACGATGTTACTAGTTCAGACGCCACCTCACAATTGGCTATAACAAGTTTAATTTCATTTGCGTAGCAAAAGGGCGTCGCTAGACCCAATTTGAAAATCGCCAGTGCCCCAGTAAATGCTTTGAGATATGATTTACTTCATATGCAAAGTGTATTTATTAAGACTGGTAATCCCGGAATAAAGATGTTATTCTCTATGTGCAGCGCTGATGAAAGCAGTGTAGTTTATATATATATATATATATATATATATATATATATATATATATATATATATATATATATACAGTTGAACACAGAATTATTAGCCCCCCTGATTATTTTTTCCCAATTTCTGTTTATTTGTTTATCTGATTATTTGTTCCCACATTTCTAAACATAATAGTTTTAATAACTCATTTCTAATAACTGATTTATTTTATCTTTGTCATGATGACAGTAAATAATATTTGACTAGATATGTTTCAAGACACTTCTATACTGCTTAAAGTGACTTTTAAAGGCTTAGCTAGGTTAATTAGGTTAACTAGGCAGGTTAGGGTAATTAGGCAAGTTTTTGTATAATGATGGTTTGTTCTGTAGACTATCAAAAAAATATATAGCTTACCCTTTAAGCTAATAATTTTGACCTTAAAAGGGTTCATAACTTAAAAACTGCTTCTATTCTAGCCGAAATAAAACAAATAAGACTTTCTCCAGAAGAAAAAATATTATCAGACATACTGTGAAAATTTCTTTGCTCTGTTAAACATAATTTGGGAAATATTTAAAAAAGAAAAAAAAATTCAAAGTGGGTTCAATAATTCTGACTTCAACTGTGTATATACAGTTGCAATCAGAATTATTCAACACCCTGATTTATTAGCCCCCCTGTTTATTTTTTTCCCCAATTTCTGTTTAACGGAGAGAAAATTTTTTCAACCCATTTCTAAACATAATAGTTTTAATAACTCATCTCTAATAACTGATTTATTTTATCTTTGCCATGATGACAGTAAATAATATTTGACTAGATATTTTTCAAGACACTTCTATACAGCTTAAAGGGATCTTTTTTTCGATTAATCGTGCAGCTCTACTAGGCAGGTTAGGGTAATTAGGCAAGTTATTGTATAATGATGGTTTGTTCTGTAGACTATTGAAAAAATATATAGCTTAAAGGGGCTAATAATTTTGACCTTAAAATGATGTTTAAAAAATTAAAAACTGCTTTTATTCTAGCCGAAATAAAACAAATAAGACTTTCTCCAGAAGAAAAAATATTATCAGACATACTATGAGAATTTCCTTGTTCTGTTAAACATCATTTGGGAAAAGTAAAAAAGAAAAAGAAATTCAAAGGGGGTTCAATAATTCTGATTGCAACTGTGTGTATGTGTGTGTATATATATATATATATATATATATATATATATATATATATATATATATATATATACACACACACACACACACACACACACACACACACACACACACACACACATATATATATATATATATATATATATATATATATATATATATAGGGGTGTGAACCTACACTGGTCTCACGGTTCGGTTCGGTTACGATTATCATGCCATCGATTCGGTTCAATTTGATATCTCGGTGCATCACGGTGCATTGACGATGCTTTCCATACATAATTAGATTTTTTTCTTTACAACACAAGAAAAAAAATTGTATTAAAATCTATAAATATGTTTATATTTATATATTACTTGTAATACAATTTTGTCCTTTAATACAAGCAGTCAGATATATGAACTGTACCTTTAATTTTACCTGCTCAAAAAAAAAACACACTCTTTGTGAATGAAAATACTCCAATATTCCAATACTCCAATACATGCTCAGAAGACAGCACAAGCAATTCATAACAGTTTCATAACAAATAAACTAATGTAAATATTATCCCGCTTGCTTTTTGAGCGCTGGCAAGTTCTTACACCCCTATGATTGGTCATTGTCTTCACCCGCTCAACAGACAGGGCTGCGCTTGGCTTTAGAGACGAAAGCGCTGTTCACCCATGAGTCACGCCGGAAAAACGGCCGCGGGTCAGTCTATATGCGCATAAAACGCGGTTATCAGGTAATCCGTAATAGAATAAATACAATACAATAAACTCTCACCACAGGCACGCTTGTGTCTCGATCCACAAACAGCCGAGAGGAGAGGGAAATTTACCTCACGAACATGCCAGTGGATCAAATGCCTAAAGTGTGTGTGCGGGAGAGAGAGAGAGAGAGAGAGAGAGAGAGAGTTGGAGTTTTACAGCATTTCTCCCTAGTAGTGAAATAGCGGCTCGTGCTTTACCATTCCTCAGTGTTAGTGAAAGATCTGCTTTTTAAGTAGTAGGAGTGTTTTATTTACTCACCCTCGCCTCCTTCCCCATAGTATTCTACCGCGACATCGCGCATAGGGGATAAGTGACGTCAGTGCGTAATAACCGGTTATGATCTATTACTGAACCGATATCGAATTGTCCCCATCTGCATCGCGATGCACCGAAGAAACAATTAATTTTGACACCCCTATATATATATATATATATAATTCTAACAGTTATGTAGGTTATTTGTCAACATTTTGGCTTGTGAAAGGCTGTTTTGAGGACTTTCATTATTGAGCTTATTTTCTGTATTCTATTCTATATGGTTCCTTCATACAAGGCATTGTGTTGTTTAGTGTATTCCAACTTATCTATGTTACTTTGGCTTTGTTCTACATCACAAAGGAAAAAAAAGAAAAGAAAGGAAAAAGGTCTCAAAGAAAAGTATTTTTACTATTTTTTTTACTTACCGAGTTTACACATTGCACATAATTGATACCAAATGGAAAGCTTTCAAGTTTTGATTTCCATTGTAGGAGGCAATAAATTGAGTAACCTATTCCAAAAAAATTATGAAATTTTGGGTCTTAAATTATATTTGTTGAGGTCTTAAAAAGGTCTTAAAAAGCATAAAATTTTACTTTTAAACTGGTGCAAGAGCCCTGCACTAGAGGATGTGTATTCACAACAAACAAAGGCGTAGTTTGATGACGGAGTGACTAAGTGTGGAATCATGGGAGTTGTAGTCTTCATTGCATCCAATGGGACTTCAGAAGAAATCATGATGAAGGATGAGTCAAGCCTCATCCATCAGCGACCTCATTCACACTACGAGTGACTTGCAGCGGCAAAGCGACAAGTGATCGTTCATTTCAATAGAGAGTGAGCGACTTCCGGCGATCTCTGTCTACGTGAGTGACAGCGACCGTTGGCGACAGGTGGGCGTCTCCAGCGTCACAACAAAGTTGAGAATTCTTCAACTTTATGCAAATGAAGAGCGACTTTCTTGAGCGACTGCCAATAGGAGCACCAGTAGAGCTCATGTGATCCTCTCTTAGCTCCTGCAAAGGCCGGTTGCATTCGCCGTGCTGTAGACCTACACAGACCTGTTTACAGCAGATCACCACCTAGAGCCACAGGCAGCTACAAAGTTGCTGCTAGAGTGAATGAGGCATCATGGGGTGTTCACACCAGACGCAGCTTGCGCTAATAGATTGAGCTATTCACATGTAATTAGACTCTTGAACATTTTGATTCTACTTGCTTTATTTGGGCGTCAAATTCACTTCACAATAGACCCAGATTCGCGTCATGGGAGGGTCGTCTGTTGGCCCGATGACTCTGGTTGCATTGCTAAATGGCTAACATGGATTTTATCGAGAGAGTAGCTGTGCTTTATGTGCTGTAAGAAGGCTAAAACATGTCGTAGATTCGTTCAGTGCCATGTTTGGGTCCATCAGATCCTTCAGAGGTGCACCAGCTCTGTGAGTTCATCAACTCCTTCAGAAACTGCTCCTGGATGACTTTTGATTGGGCCGTTCCCTGTTTGATGACCTGCTGTCCCGCCTCGACTGGAAGATTTCCCCTCGGGACACCAACAACGGGCGCTAAGTCAAAATCCCGCCACTACTAGAGCAAGCTCCTGATTGGTTGATGCGGTGCGCATATCCGCCAAAATTCAGATTCTTCAACTCAATCAATTTGTGCGAGTTAATAAACCATTAATTATTAATAAACCATTAACTATGACTTTTTCCCTTAATAAACTCCTAATTTGCTGCTTATTAATAACTATTAATGTAGTACTTGGGTTTAAGTGTAGGGTTGGATTATGGATGTAGAATAAGATCATGTATATATTTATATTTATAAGTACTAATGAACAGCCAATATCTTAATAATAGGCATGTATTAAGCCACTAGTTAATACTTAAAAGCTTACCTATTTATGAGTTCATAATGTTTCTCTGTCTTGTTGTGTCTCAGTGTGTGTGAAAATCCTCTAACCGAAAGAGAGAAGGCCATCCTGAGTAAGACCACGCCCATTGTCACGCCCACTGACAGCTTGACTGACATGTCAGAGGAGGAGGCTCCGCCCAAACCTCCTCTACCGGGACCCAAACTAGCAGAGCACAGGTGAGGGGGCGTGGTTTAGTTTAACAATACTGCTTTTATATTGCTTTAAAGGGGACCTAATATGCAAAAATCAGTTTTATAAAGTGTGTGGGAAAAGTGTGTATAGCCAGCCACTAATGATAAAAATGAATTAATTGTATTTTTTTATAATCAGACTTGATAAAAACAGTCTGCAGAAACTCTTTGATTGACATTCTCTCTCTGTACGTGGCATCAGAGGGGGAAGCTCCGCCCCCTAGTGACCATTTCTCCCTCATTAGCATAGAACGTTTGTCTTGTTTTTGAATCTGCCACTATGCTGACACACAGGCATTTGTAGCTCCGCCCTTTTTTGAAAAGAGCACAATCTCATTTGAATTTAAAGCGACAGTCACCAAAATGCCACACAACTATATTTAAACCCTTTATATAACTGATTTTTACATAATAAGTCCTCTTTAAACCAACCCATACCCACCCTAATCTTACCCGTTCCCCACCAGAAGTTTTCTCCAACACATTATGAACGAATTAAATACATTATCTAATGTTTTGATCTAAATACATAGTTGTTAAAGGGTCGTGAAACACCAAAACACATTTTTTGAGCTGTTGACAGTCATATATGTGTCCCACACTGCTATAAACACTATTAGGACACATATATTGCACTAAAAAGTGAAAATTGGTTGTTTTTGCTTTATTTTGAGCAAAGTCGTTCTTCCGGTTTGAAACAAATTTTTGAAGCTGCGTCACGCCGATTAGAAACTTGCGTGTAAATCCAGCGTGGAGAGTGGCTGTCTGTACCTGCGAGTACATTGTGACGTCTCTGACTGTGCGGCGTTAATTCATGAGAAAGACTTTGTTCAAACCAATCAGCGCGCTCTATTGTGCATGCGGTGTAACTTTATTAATATGCATGATAGCTTTGGAGACCTTTTACCTGTTACAGTGTTCAGACGGCAGAGAGACGCCATGTTGTGTTGCCAAAACAAATGAAAGAAGAAGAATTTGGAGACACGGGTCGTCAGTGTTGCATTTATTAGTATATTATATATATATATATTATAGTTGAAAGCAGAAGTTTACATACACTGTATAAAAAGGCACATAACCATTTAAAAAAAAAGTCAGATGTTAATGTGACTAAACTTTTTCTCTTTTAGGTAAGTTAGGATTATCACATTTGTTTCTGTTCTGCTTAATAGCAGAATAATGAGAGAGAGATTTTTTGAGAAATTGTTATAACTTTTCTTGAAAGTCAAGTTTACATACAATAAGATTATTATGCCTCTGAAAAAGCTCAGATGATGGTGTCAAGGTTTTGGAAGTTTCTGATTGGCTAATTGACAACATTTGAGTTAATTGGAGGCACAACTGTAGAATAGTATTTAAGGAAAACCTCAAACACACTGCTTCCTTGTGTGACAACATAGGAAAATCAACAAGCCAGAATCAACAAAAAAGCCAGATTACAATTTGCTAAATTACACTGGGAAAAAGAATAATGTTTGGAGACATGTCCTGTGGTCTGATGGAACTAAGACTGAACTGTTTGGCCATAATGACCAGTGTTACATTTGGAGGACAAAGGGGAAAGCTTACAAGCTTAGGAACACCATCCCAACTGTGAAGTATGGGGGCGGCAGCATCATGTTGTGGGGCTGTTTTGCTGCAGGAGGGACTGGTCCACTTCACAGCATAGATGGCATCATGAAGAAAGAACATTATGTAGAAATACTGAAGCAACATCTCAAGACATCAGCCAGGAAATTAAAACTTGGCCACAAATGGGTCTTCCCAAACAGACCATGACCCTAAGCATACTGCTAAATTAGTTCAAATGTGCTTTAAGGACAACAGAGTGAATGTTTTGGAGTGGTCATCACAAAGCCCTGAGCTCAATCGAATAGAAAAATTATAGAAAAATTAGTGGGCAGAGTTGAAAAAACTTGTGTGAGCAAGACAGCCAACAAATCTGACTCGGTTACACCAATTCTGTCAGGAGGAATGGGCCAAAATTCCTGCAAACTATTGTGAGAAGCTTGTGGAAGGAGACCCAAAACATTTGACCAAAGTTATACAGTTTAAAAGCAAAGCTAAAAAATACCAAGGAAATGTGTGTAAACTTTTGACTGTCTAGAAATTAATAACAAATTCTCTCATTATTCTGGCATTTAGCAAATGTAAATGATTTAGGTAATCCTAACAGACCTAAAATAGTAAACGTTTTGTATGATTTAACACCAGACATTTTTAGAAAAAATGGTTATGTTCCTTTTTTTAGAGTGTATGTAAACTTCTGGTTTCAACTATATATATATATATATATATATATATATATATATATATATATATATATATATATATATATATATATATATATATATATATATATATTATTATTATTATTGATATTATTATTACTATAAAGAGCTTTGAAAGTGCTTAAATTTGACTTTGGTAAAGGTGTAGGAACCTGTTTCTGATCAGAGCAGTGTTACATGCGTAGAGAATATTACATTAAAAGTCTTCATATTGGTTCATTTTATATACCCCACTGTTTGCTTCATAGCCATCAGATTAAGGTAAACATTCTTGTTGGTAGTGTGTAGCATGCATTGATGAGGTCAACATTGTGTGCTCTAGTTCAATGTGTGCTGTAGTGCAGACTTGAAGTGCGTTAGAGGACACTGTTTATCTTTAGTGATGGTGATTTCCCGCAGTTGAGTCATGCTCATTCTTAAATCTGCTTTATTTCCGCTTGTATCTAAATATATGTGAATGAGGACACATCCGATATACACACTCACACTCACACTCATTCATATGACAGCATTCACTCTGTCAATGACTTCCGAAGCAGAAGTTTGGTTTTCCGCTTACTTTTGTCTGAATTTAGAGACATGATGTAGTAAAAGAGCATCATATACACTCTTTGAAAAGGGGAAATGCTGATAGTTGTGAGTTATTTTTTACCGTCTGATGAGATGAGATGAGGTGTGTGTGTGTGTGGAGGGTGTATGAGATCATGTTAGCTATAGACTTGGAGAATGACATATTTAACTTAACATTAATGAAATTTAAAATTATCATATATGTCATTAAATATAAATATCACACTTCCTAAGGTCAGTTTAAATATATAAATGTATCATTTTAAATATATATATATATATATATATATATATATATATATATATATATATATATATATGTATATATATGTATATATATATATGTATATATATATGTATATATGTATGTATATATATATGTATATATATATATATATATATATATATATATATATATATATATATATATATATATATATATATATATATATATATTAGGGGTGAAACGGATCACTGTTAATCCGTGATCCGTACGGATCACAACTCATGGTTCGGAACGCGCGTGACCCGCGGATTAATATATATTTTTTTTTGAACTTGACAGTTAATCCAACATGTATAACCACTGCAGAGAGATCGCCTCCCGCGTCATTCAAATCGCGTGTATAAAAGCATTTAGGCTTTCCTGTAAGATATAATAATGATGGGAAAAGTTGTGGTGGGACTAGGGCTTAATTTGTGCTGGAACATTCCGGATCCGGCACCTCTGAAATCTGATCCGGCACCTCATTTTACCGATCCCCCTCCTCAACCGCTCTCCTACCCGTCCGCTGTTCACTTTCACTTTCGTCCGCGACACCTTTGCCCCGCTCACTTCCATCAGCGACAGTCCTCCGCCATCCACCGCCCCAACAACCCCAAAGCCCCCCAAAAATCACAGCTTAATGAAACATGACGCTGGTAAAAGCATATGTAAAACCAACAAACAACCATCAAAATTATGTGACTGAATAGGTTTTCAAAAATAATACACCTACAGTATAATAAAACATGAAGTTTTATGTGTAAGTTGTTGAATCATTAATTGAAGATAAATATGATTTGTTGTACAAGATGTTAGATTTCTATATTTAGCATTATCAGCAACATTAGCAAAGATCATATTTCATATTGAATACTTTTCTTTTTTCAGCTGGTTCTTTCTTGATTGTTATTTTTATTAACATTACAGGTTCTAAGTTCTGTTTGTAAAAAGCAATGTTTTTTGTTGTAATATTTTTATATAAATGGAAAGCAAATTGTCTCCTCACTTTTTTGCTGATCCTAAAAATGGTCCGATCCGTGACTAAAAAACCGTAGTTTGATCCGAACTGCAGATTTGTGATCCGTTACACCACTAATATATATATATATATATATATATATATATATATATATTTTTTTTTTTTTTTTTTTTTTTTTTAATGAACATTTTCAATAAAAAAATGATTGGTTATTGTGCAATGTTTTTGGGTTGGTATTATATATATTAAAATAAACATGAGGATGTAAGTAAAGTTTATGCATTATAAGTAAAATGGCTATATGCACAGCTAGTATTTTTCAGCCAATGATGAACTTGCAGTGAAAGGTTTATGTGACTGTTATCAATTTTATAAGGTTTCTTTTACAGCATCGATGTTGTAATGTAATTAAAATATAATCAGTTAAATAGGCTTAAACATCTATTTGGTTGTTAAAGCATAAAAAGAGATGAAAAACCGTTTAAATGCAGGTGCCGTAATCAGCCACAGGCGAGCGCAGAAATTCCAATGAAAATACTGGGGTAAAATTCATTTCCATATTTTAAAGACATGACGTGGAAAAATATTATTTTAATGCAGTGCTTCTTGTTTGGTCTGATACCCACTTTATATCGGATCTCAGCCAGGCAGTGATGATAACTGTTTTTTTTAAAGAAATCAGATCTTAAACGCAGCGATTTTGTAGGGCATGACAATTCACTGGAAGCCCTGGGGCTGGCTGACTGAAATTAAAAATCCGTGTGCATATACCCCATGGGATTGTGCGAAAGTTAGGTCGAAGGATAGGTCATATTTATTAGCCCCCCTGCTTATTTGTTTCCCTAATTTCTATTTAATGGACACATTTAATTTTTCAACACATTTCTGCACATAATAGTTTTAATAACTCATCTCTAATAACTGATTTATTTTATCTTTCTCATGATGACAGTAAATAAAATTTGACTAGATATTTTTCAAGACACTTCTATAAAGCTTAAAGTGACATTTAAAGGCTTAACTAGGTTAATTAGGTTAACTAGGCAGGTTAGGGTAATTAGACAAGTTATTGTATAATGATGGTTTGTTCTGTAGACAATCAGAAAAACAAATGAGCAAAAAGGGGCTAATAATTTTGACCTTAAAATGGTTTTTAAAATATTAAAAACTGCTTTTATTTTAGCCGAAATATAACAAATAAGACTTTCTCCAGAAGAAAAAATATTATCAGACATACTGTGAAAATTTCCTTGCTCTGTTAAACATCATTTGGGAAATATTTAAAAAAGAAAAAAAATCACTGTAGTGTAAATATATATAAATATAGAAGAATACTGAATCTTTTTTTGAAGCAGAAAACCGTAAATTTTGTTATAATTGAACCGATTATCTGTATTTTTCTTATATAATGTCGTATTATCGGCCATCAGCCAACCTATACTCTAAATTTTACATCTGATAATGAACTTTACTTACATCCTCATTTTTATTTTCATAACTTTAAATATGTCGTTCTCTCCAAGTGAACTCTGTGTTCATATGGTTTGTTATATGCACTTTGATTCTTTCAACCGTTGTCTCTGTTTCTCTCTCTATCTTTTTGTCCTTCAATCAAACGCCATCTTTGTCTTTCTGTATTTTCATCCATTGTTTTTCTCTGTTTCTCCTCTGTTCATCTTCTTTCTCTGTCTTCTGTGATGGTTTGCTCGTCCTGACACAGGAACAGGATGCAGTTGTGCTCCGATCCTGTTGCCGGGCAGCGGAGGGCTACGATGATGGAAACGTACGTTAGTCATTGGGGTGCTCTGTGTGCATTATGGCATCACACAGTCATGCCCCTCGCCCTCTGATTGGTGACTGCATGTGGTCGTGTGGCAGTTTGCGTCCAATTAGATAGCCAATCAGAGTGATGGCCAATCGGAAGAGAGAGATTGGTTGCAGTGAATTTGCATGGCTAACCAATGAAGCCTAATTTGTAAATCCTAAAAGGAATGTGAATGATTTTTGTCATTTTTAATTATGTTTGCAATCGATTTCAATAGTAATTTTACATACAAACATTATATTACATAAAGAATATACTTCTACAAACAACTGCAGTTTCACCTTTTAAACAGATGGAGACAAAGAGACAAAATGTACGGCTTTAAATTTTAACTGAATTAAATATTCTGAAAATTACTTGTCAGGTAATAATCAAATAATAACAAAGAATAATCTAAGGAAACTACATGTAACACTCTGAATTAACATTTTGAAGTATAAAACGAACCGTAACATATGACATGAAAAAACTTTATTTAAATATATATATATATATATATATATATATATATATATATATATATATATATATATATATATATATATATTAGGGCTGTCAAAATTAGCGCGTTAACGCTCGCGATTAATTTGAAATATTTAACGCGTTAAAAAACTTAACGCAATTGCAGTTTTGTTTTGTTGTTCTTGTTGTGGCCGACGTGTGTTTAACGTGCAAAGAAATATGGATAAGACCAAGGAAGCGCTTTTAGAAGGAAAGTTTCAGTATAAAACAATTAATGTCGCATCACCAGGCTATCCAGCGTTTCCTCCAGAGTTTCATGCAATTTCGGGTGTTTCATTTTAATCTTTAGACTTTAACTGCAGTTCAGCAGTTCACTTTTATTCAGCAACATATTGTTCATGCCTCGTGACAATTATTGGATGAAAATATGAAGTAAGGACTGCTGGAAGAGTGTTGTTTTAATGGAAGTTGATACCGCATGGCGAACGGAAAGAAAAACCTCCGCATTTCGGGTGACTCGGGTGGTCTTTTAAGGGAATCAAAATTGCTGTTTACATGGTAGACTCTTAATCAGAGTTTTATCTTAATCATATTAAAATCGGAGTATTGGTGTCCATGTGAATGTACTCCGTGAAAGTGCCAGATGATGTCACAAGCTGTCAAAGACGGCCCATTCCTCTGCCTATAAGTTGATTCCATGCGCCCTCAAATGTTTCATTAAGTTTGACGTGTTTCCCCCCTACACGCAACTTTTGTAAAGCGTCTGCTTCACGTTGCTGTGTCAGAATCCTTGCTTGTAAAATACTGCCATACTTTAGAACGCTTAGTTGAAGCAAATTTGATGAACCCGATCGTGCGTGTTGATGAATCGCTATATGTATTCTATAGTCTGTGCGGTGTCCGTATCCCTCAAAGCTGTTTAAAGTTAAATGTTTAGAGATGGTGTGACCAAAGTCCCTGTAAGAAGTCTATAGTCTTTGGTACGTGCCTTTGATGTACCCCTTGGCCACATTGTCCCCCGATAATGTCAATAGACTGGACTGTCTTAGCAACTGGCTAAATGTATAGGAGGACTAAGCAAAATTGTTTCTACTTTATAATTAATGTTCTCAACTCGCAATACAACTTTACAATGAGTACAATTGTTTGTATTAAATACTTTATTATTATTATTGTTATTATTATTATTATTATTATAATTTTCCATATCTGCAATTGGATTTTTTTCAGTCCACTTACTGTAGAATCCAACATGGAAATCATTTTTGTTTGTTATTGGCATTGATTATTTTAAAATTCAAATGGCACTTGCATGCCTGTGTTTTTATTTCTGTAATGATTACGGCTTTTCGTGATTAATCATGATTAATTACAAAAAAAAGTGTGATTAATTTGTTAATTTTTTTAATTAATTGACAGCCCTAATATATATATATATATATATATATATATATATATATATATATATATATATATATATATATCTCAGTGCTTCCTGCAGGTTTGAAATTTACTTGCGGTGGTAGCCAAATTGAAACACAACATTTATCACGTAAATAGTTAACTATATGCGACAAACAATACATAATTTAATTTTTAACAATAATTTTATTTATTATGCACTGTTTCTTTTCAATAAGTTAAAGTAAAAACAAAAAGCGAAATCAACAAGTTCTCTTTCTTTTATGTTATTCAGGAGCCATGTGCACCAACTGACAGGTCAAATCTGCTTCTCTTTCAAGTTCAAAGCAAACTTGAATGCCAAAGCATTTCAGATATGTATATAAAATAGCCCATGTAATATATTGACATCATCAAATTAATGAAATAATCAGCAAATGAGAAATAAAAGGGAATAAAAACAGACAATATCTCTAAAAATGATCAGAATTACAAGATCAAAACTTGTACATTATTTAAATAAGGCAAATGCATTGATTAACCGTTACTAATGGTGTGCATATATTTTTCAGCCAGTTTAGAACAGTCATTTTGTACTCTCAGAGTATATAGTAATGTTTTTCTGAGTCATTTAGATTAAACAAAATGGATTATTTAGCGTGTCTCTCGCTCTCAGTTGCGAAGCCAAGCGAAAGTAGTCTTAAAAAAGGTGATGTAAAACCCAGACATTTTACGAGTTTTTTAAGTGCCAAAAAGGCACATCTCTGTGGGTCTGCAAAGCACGTGAGACTGTCTGTGGGAGTGCTGACAGATTTCACGCACACAGAACAAAATGGGAAAAGGAGAGATTTTCCACTACTTAATCTCGGATGTTTGGTTATTAGACTGATACAAAAAATATGTAAAGGATGTTAATAACAGTAAAAATTATTTTAAAAGTGTCACTAAATATACTTGGGCGGCTGTTAATATACCTGGGCGGACCACCAAAGTAAAGTCCATGTGTGGGAAGCACTGATATACAGTTGAAGTCAGAATTACTAGCCCCCCTTTGATTTTTTTTTTTTTTTTTTTCTTTTTTTAAATATTTCCCAAATAATGTTTAACAGAGCAAGGAAATTTTCACAGTATGTCTGATAATATTTTTTCTTCTAGAGTTAGTCTTATTTGTTTTATTTCGGCTAGAATGAAAGCAGTTTTTAATTTTTTAAACACCATTTTAGGGACAAAATTATTAGCCCCTTTAAGCTAGATTTTTTTTCGATAATCTACAGAACAAACCATCATTATACAATAACTTGCCTAATTACCCTAACCTGCCTAGTTAACCTAATTACCCTAGTTAAGCCTTTAAATGTCACTTTAAGCTGTATAGAAGTGTCTTGAAAATATCTAGTCAAATATTATTTACTGTCATCATGGCAAAGATAAAATAAATCAGTTATTAGAGATGAGTTATTAAAACTTTTATGTTCAGAAATGTGTTGAAGAAATCTTCCCTCCGTTAAACAGAAATTGGGAAAAAAATAAACAGGGGGGCTAATAATTCTGACTTCAACTGTATATTTAAAAACCGTTCCAGATTATGAGACAAAAACTTCCAAATAGAACACATTCCTTTAGTATTTAGTTCTAAGAGGCGCATCCCGCTTTGATCCCAGCCTCATTAGTTTATTCTAATGTTTCCATGGTTGTCATTGAAGTGTGAAGAATGGTCAGGGAAACCCAATATTGGCTCTGCTGCTGTTCGGTGTCTCTGTGTGTGTTCAATTAAACTCCATTCTGGACCCTCACTAACAGACCGTCTGTGCTCATTTCCTTTGACCTTGTTACATTGTTTGTATCATACTAGTGAGCTCATTTGCATAAATCTGCATATTGTGCCGTAGTCCACCGGCTCTGCCTCCAAAGAAGCGCCAGTCGGCCCCGTCACCCACTCGAGTGGCAGTGGTGGCCCCGATGAGCCGGGGACCTTGTAGTCTCAGCCTGCCTCCTGGAGCCCTCAGACAGGTACAACAACACATTCAAAATCCAAATAAGTCTTTGCCCTTTCATATTTAAAGAAATATACAGTTGAAAGCAGAAGTTTACATACACTGTATAAAAAGGCACATAACCATTTTTAAAAAAAGTCAGATGTTAATGTGACTAAACTTTTTCTCTTTTAGGTAAGTTAGGATTATCACATTTGTTTCTGTTCTGCTTAATAGCAGAATAATGAGAGAGAGATTTTTTGAGAAATTGTTATAACTTTTCTTGAAAGTCAAGTTTACATACAATAAGATTATTATGCCTCTGAAAAAGCTCAGATGATGGTGTCAAGGTTTTGGAAGTTTCTGATTGGCTAATGGACAACATTTGAGTTAATTGGAGGCACAACTGTAGAATAGTATTTAAGGAAAACCTCAAACACACTGCTTCCTTGTGTGACAACATGGAAAAATCAACAAGCCAGAATCAACAAAAAAGCCAGATTACACTTTGCTAAATTACACTGGGAAAAAGAATAATGTTTGGAGACATGTCCTGTGGTCTGATGGAAATAAGACTGAACTGTTTGGCCATAATGACCAGTGTTACATTTGGAGGACAAAGGGGAAAGCTTACAAGCTTAGGAACACCATCCCAACTGTGAAGTATGGGGGCGGCAGCATCATGTTGTGGGGCTGTTTTACAGCAGGAGGGACTGGTCCACTTCACAGCATAGATGGCATCATGAAGAAAGAACATTATGTAGAAATACTGAAGCAACATCTCAAGACATCAGCCAGGAAATTAATACTTGGCCACAAATGGGTCTTCAAAACAGACCATGACCCTAAGCATACTGCCAAATTAGTTAAAATGTGTTTTAAGGACAACAGAGTGAATGTTTTGGAGTGGCCATCACAAAGCCCTGAGCTCAATCCTATAGAAAATTTGTGGGCAGAGTTGAAAAAGCTTGTGCGAGCAAGACAGCAAACAAATCTGACTCAGTTACACCAATTCTGTCAGGAGGAATGGGCCAAAATTCCTACAAACTATTGTGAGAAGCTTGTGGAAGGATACCCAAAACATTTGACCAAAGTTATACAGTTTAAAAGCAAAGCTAAAAAAATACCAAGGAAATGTGTGTACACTCTTGACTCTCTAGAAATAAAAAAAAAATTCTAAAACAAAATTCTCTCATTATTCTGGCATTTAGCAAATGTAAATCATTTAGGTAATCTTAACGGACCTAAAATAGTAAACGTTTAGTATGATTTACCATCAGACATTTTTTTAAAAATGATAATGTTCCTTTTTCTAGAGTGTATGTAAACTTTTGGTTTTAACTGTAAAATTTGTATTACTATCTGGAAAATAAGCAATGCTTTTAACCCTTTTTTCTGCTAAGTTTTTAGGTAGTTTTTTGAGGTAGCTTTTTTTTTTTACTTTTTTTTTACCCCTTGTTTTGTTTTGAGGTTTTTTTTTTTTTTCATTTATCTTTTGAAGATGTATTGTTATGTGTAATTAATTTCCATACCATGATGACAGTACATCATGTTTTACTATTTATTTTCAATATACTATGTATGTCAATATAATATGTATGTCAATATAATATGTATGTCAATATAATATGTATGTCAATATAATATGTATGTTCTGAACTATCACTGATTATTTACTTGATGTCTTGGCAAATAACCTAGTTAGATCAACTAAAAATGAAATGAAAATCTCAATTAAATATCTAAAAAGTAGATTCTCTTCTTTAAGGAATGTTAACAATTTAAAAAAAAAATCTATTTATACACCTTTGCCAACATCAGTAATTTTTTTAATTGTATTTTTACTACAGTTATATATTGATTGTTAATGCCTGTTAAATAATATTAGCAAATACTTAATTTATTTATTATGATTGTTGTTTGCTCCCAGTGATGGGTTGCAGCTGGAAGGGCATCCGCTGCATAAAACATATGCTGGATAAGTTGGCGGTTCATTCCGCTGTGGCGACCCCAGATTAATAAAGGGGCTAAGCCGAAAAGAATTATTGTTATTTAAAAAGTATGATAAATACTTTCAAGATAATTTAATATTAGATAAGAAATATCTAATATTATGGATAAGCGGTTAAGATAATTTAATATTAGTTCATGATACGCAAGAATAAGATTACAGTGGTCCCTCGCTATAACGTGGTTCACTTTTTGTAGTTTTGTGGACTTTTACGTGTAATTTAACATGCTTTTTTTCTACAGCGCATTGTGTTGTGCGTCCTGATTGGCTGTAAACAATTGTCAATCAATCTCCTCCGTGCAGTGTCTCCTGTACAGTACAGAATGCGTTCAGCTTGCTAAATTGACATAAATCTTCGATCGCTAGCAGTGTGACTCTCAAACTCTGTTTGCAAGTTTTCTCCCCACAATGTCGACGAAATATTCTGCATTGTCAAAGGCACCTGTGGTAGCACCCGAAAGGCGAAGGAATGCTAAACATCATACAAAAAGTTGCATTTCTGGACATGCTAAAGGAAGGTGGAAGTTATTTGGCTATAGGGTGCCATTAAGGAATAAATAAATGAAGATCAAATAGTGATCTTTGGTTTTATTCTATAATTCTGGACTTGTTTTTTTACTATGTTTGAACTTTGAGAGTGTTTAAACAAGAGAAAAGTTTGAAAATGTTAATTCCTATCTGAGAAAAGTGTATAAAGTGTGTAGTGAGGGGATTTACAGCCTTAAAACATCTATAATAATTGTAAAAAACAAAGCTGACTACTTTTGCCTATTGCAGGCTATTTTTAGAACGTAACTCCCGTGAATAACGATGGAGCACTGTATACTAAATAAAAATAAAATCAAAAGTCGGTGCCAATGGCGTAGTGGAAAGTGCACCGACACATACACTCCGGTGTTCATGGCGACCCGAGTTCGATTCCCGCCTCGAGGTCCTATGCCGATCCTTCCCCTCTCTTTGCTCCTCACACTTTCCTGTCAATTCTCTCTACTGTCCTGTCCAATAAAAGTGAAAACCCTGAAAAAATAATTATAAATAAATAAATAAAAATTAAATCAAAGTATGGAACGAATGTGTTAATATTAATTACCACTTATATAATTATATAAAAAGTATATATACACAACTTATTTAAATATTAAACAAATATAAAATAATAATACAGAAATAGTTTTAAATTGGCTTTTTAATAATTGTACATTTTCTGTGACTTTTACTAATTAATCATCATTAATTTATTAACAAAAATGACCACTTTATTTCAATATTTATTTATTTATTTTAGATTTAGAAAATATATATTTAAATTTAAATTAAGAATTGTTTAAATAATAAAAAGTAAATAAATTTACTTGATGATATTTGATCATATGCACTATTGATGTATTTCTGCATTTAAGACTGCTTTAGTATTACAGTTTTTATATTATGCAGTTTTTTTTTTGCCATGCCAGCAAAGAAAACAAAACATTTTACAGACAAGTGATTTTTAAAACCACACACTGAAATAGTTGTGCCGGTCTGCATTGTGGTGTGCGTGTAAGTGTGTGTTGTTTGTGCTCCAGCAGCAGGAGTTTGATGTGGATCTCCTCCAGAGGCGTTTCTCAGGCGGCAGTCAGTCGTATGATGGAGAATCTCCTCGTCTTTCTCCCTGTAACAGCATGGGAAAACTCAGCAAATCTGATGAGCAGCTTTCGTCTCTGGAGCGGGACAGTGGACAGTGCTCTCGCAACACCAGCTGTGAAACACTTGGTACACACACACTGATTCGGAGTGTGTTTTGTTTTCTCCTTTTTGTTACCTGATTGAGTTTCTTTAGTAATGTCACTAGCTATGTTTCATACGAAGATACAAATTAAACTGTTATATTGCATGAAATAAAGCAGCATTTCCATCCAATGAGACAAACAGGACAAATCCTGATAAACTGACAGCAAATATCGGACAGAAAAATGTTTTTTTTGAGGTAGGAGAAGCCATTGTGGGACTTTTTTCTTCTATAATAAATTACTTGCACCTCAAGCCACCTTTCCACTGCATATGACAAGCAACAGACCGAAAGTCATTCATTTCCAATAGAGGGTAGTCTGGGAAGTGTGTGGAGCTCCGATCATCTCCGTATGTTGAAAATTCAGATATGATTTGAGCTGTGGATACGTTAAACTATTTGAGCTTCTGCGACTAGATCGCATTAGATTTTGTTGCCTTTTGAATCAGAAGAGTCTATATATATATATATATATATATATATAAAAAAAAAAAACACACACGCATTGCAAAGATTCAAAGTAAATGAGCAATATCACACAAATAGCAGTGCGATATGGCTGTATATCGGCTCTGGTGGGAGGCGTGCGTTGGCTCGAGGCAGGCCAAGTGCTTTAGTGTCCCACCAGTGACGATATACAACCATATCGCACTGATACTCATGTGATATTGCGTTTATACAACAGTTTGATGGCATAATCATGTATATAAAAAGAAAATCAAAAACAGAGAGTCTAATGCTGTGTTCACACCAGACGCGGCAAGCGCGGATAAATAGATGCGTGAACATTTTGAGTTTACCTGCTTCATTCACGCATCAAATTCACTTCACAATAGACACAGATTTGTTTTCGCAGAGCTTTTGTCTGCCCGGTTACTCTAGCTTTGTTGCTAAATGGCTAACATAGCTTTTATTGAGAGAATAGTTGTGTTAATGTGCTTTATGAAGGCTGAAAAACAGCGTCGATTCGTTTGGAGCAGTGTCCACTAGATCCTTTCACAGGTGCACCCAGCTCATAAACTCCTCCAGAAACTATATCTGGATGATGGAAGCTTTCAGCGGTGCTTCTGACTGAGCTGAGCCCAGTTTGAGGAACTGTTGTCGGTGACGGCAGGAGGATTTTCCCCCGGGACACCAACAACAGGCGCTACGTCATAGTCACGCCCCCATAAGCGCAAGCTCCTGATTGGTTAACGCGGCGCCAATGTTCGATGAAGTTCAGATTTTCGAACTGGAGCGTTTCACGCGTAACATGATACGCGCATCGATTGCGCAACTCGCACCACTTCATTCTCGCAGATTGTGTCATTCGCGCCACCTCATTCGCGTGTATCACGCCACAGTATGTCTATTCGCGTCTTTGCATTGACTTAACATGTAACGGACGGTCCCAAATTTCACGAAAAGTGGGGGTGGGGGTTGGACGATCCCAAATTTCACGAAAAGGGGGGGGATAGGGGAGATCACGGGCAGGCGTGCCTTGACAAAACCACCCAAATATACACTACCCAGCTATGTTATTTTTTACCCGCACACTCGGACCCAAACACTGGTCGCCATCAACCGTCTTTGCTCTGCTCATTATGACCAGGGCCGGCGCGTTCATAGAGGCGACCTAGGCGGCCGCCTAGGGCGGCATAATTGTGAGGGCGGCAAACACGCCCCGCCGCCCAACCCAACGAGCTGACTTTTACTGTACATTAACACCGAAAGCGGCGTCAAAGTAGCCGGAAGTCATTAATTTTTAATGGGAGCCGGCGGCGAGGAGCAGCGCGGCGCGTCTTCGCCGGTGTGGGTGTCGAGGAGAGTTGAAATCAAGTCAACTTTATGGTAATGAGCTATGATGCGGTTCGGCGGTAAGCAATCAGAATGTAGAAGTCCACCGCTTGAGAGGAGTCAGAGAACACAGTCACTGTGAACTTTGGTTCCGACTACAGTTGTTCCCAAGGGTTTTAATATTACGGTCGCCGGATTTCCAATTGTTTGCAATGTTTTTCTTACAGGAACATAAATTAAAAAAAGTACTGGCGAGTTACTCATGTGCATCTGTTACATATTTTTTTCTTTAAAAAAGCGGGAATTTCATGTGACAATACAAAACAGTATTGCTGCTTCAGAATATTTCAGACATATGGACACATTAATTAAGTGGAGCAAAGCCACACCACATGCAACTAGATCTTCCGTAAGTAAATAAATTTGATAAGAAGTGTGCAACATCTTCATGCTAGAAAACATGTTTTATGCGGGAGTGTAACTGATTTGCTGATATGCTGCAACGGCTCCTTTAAATACGAGATCAATGTAGCGAATTTTGACGCTCTCGCCGCCGGAGCTGAAGGCAGAGACAGCGTCGTCGCCAGGGCGGCCAGAGCGACCTTTGACGCTCTCCCTACTTTCAGTGTGAACGTACAGTTATCCGCAACATCAACACAACCAAACCCCCCCTCACTTTATGAACTGGTCAGTTTCGTTTTCACTTTCGGGTTGAGGGCGGCATGATAGTCCTTTGCCTAGAGCGGCAGTTCGGCTTGCTCCGGCCCTGATTATGACAGGCTGATGGCTGCCGACGTGCTGAATCTCAGAAATTATAAATATTTTCAAATAGGCACTATCCTTATAAGTAAACTGCATAGCTGCAATTTACGACTACATTCTCGACTAAAAAAAGCCTCAAAAGTACATTATGTTGTCCAACAGCTGCAATATTTGTCAAACTGTAGTACTCTGCTTGCCACTCGTGTGGGCGGAGTAATACACAAGGGTGAAGAGGCTGCAGGAGTGCTGATATTACTTTAATATCTCGTCTATCAGCCAATTGGATTTGAGAACCAGACCGAACTGTTGTATCAACTGTAATATCGCATAGAACATTTGATATAATGTGTTGATGTATTATATCATACATGTTTCCCCAATAAAAAAAAGTTATTTAATTATAATAAAAAGTAAAAAGGTGAAAGTAATAATTAAACATTATGAACACACCCTATCTTTCTCTCTCTCTCTCTCTCTCTCTCTCTCTCTCTCTCTCTCTCTTTCTCTCTCTCAGAGCTGCTTTTTTTGTTATTTTACTGTTATTTATTATTACTTTGAACACTCTATAATTGATCCACAGTCTTAATACATAAATTAACTTGACCATCGATAACTTATCAGGATTATCTCCTTTGTTTCTTTTTTTTTTTTTGCAGAGGGATACGATCCAGATTACGACTTCTTAAATCAGGATCTGTCCGTCTCTGAACCGCTGCCGTTTCCCACCAACACCGGCGGCAGTCTGAGCCCTCTCCCAGAGTGCAACACTGAGTCTCAATCTCTAAGCCCCGCCCACATCCCTACCCGCCCACGCTTCAGCGCTCCAGCAACCAATCAGGCATCCCTAGACTACTGGACTCCACCCCTCACACCTGGACAGGCTAATAGGGTGCTTCCCCCCGCCCTCCCACAGAAGAAGCGCCGCTCTGCACCAATCATATCGGCGTATCCTCTGTACGAGCGCCTCCCGTCACACTACGATAACCTATCAGAGGAGGAGCAGCCGACGCCGCCGTTTCCACTGGTTACACCGGGGTCACCGCAGGTCAACGGGGACGGTGTTTTACAGTATACAGACGCTGACAGTCCACCGCCGCTGCCGGAGAAAAAGGGCAAACAGAGTAAGAGAAAAATCAGTCAGATCAAAGCTGATTTTTGTTTTATTTATTATATAATGGGCTTCTATTTTACCCCTTTTACAAGATGTTAGATAAGCCTTTGCTGTCTCCAGAATGTGTCTATGAAGTCACAATCACATCGTTTATTATACTCATCTTGCGCTCAGAGCAACGTGTAGCTGTTTTTGTAGCCTGTGCCTTTAATGCAATGTCTCAGCAGGGTGTATTCACACCTCTAGTTTGGAAAAAGTCAGGAAAAGTGGGCGAATCCAGCTCTGTTTAGGTGGGAGTGACGGGGGAGGGAAAGAGGGAAGGATTTGCAAATATGGGAGTTTCCATTTGGGCACGCAGACGCAGGGGAGAAAGACAGTGACTGTGTTTACATGGAAATCAGTAATCAAATTACTTGCCAAATTATTAATGCAGTTTGGCACTTTCACTTTTTATTCAGGAACATTTCCTGCATGTTGCCTCTGACAAACGAGATATTGAAAGCGAGGAACTGCTGGAGAGCGGAGTTTTAATCCAATGTTTGATACCGCACGGCGAATAGGAGAAAAAATATCCTCTGCATTTCTCGGTAACTTAGATGACTCGGTAGGTAGCGTCAGAAAGCCGTGTGTATATAGATTATCTTGTCACAAAATGGGGCGAAAATCCTGCACAACAAGAATAGTTTGATCATGTTTACATTCGGAGAGCAGCATTTACAGCTGATCTTTCAGTCTATAATATTGTACTGTAATATTGCAGTGATATTAACATACTGTAAACTCAGTAACTAAATCATTTTGACTATGGTCTGCCTTTAAAAACTGAAAGAGCACTGCTGACGATACGAAGTAACTTTGCCATCTGGGTTAAACAAAGGCACTGCACATATTTACCAAATCTGTCGAGACAAAACAGTCCCACTGGAAAAGTGTCTTTTTTAAAAGGAGACAAGCGGCAAATCCAGATTTCACCATTTCCAGATGCGAAAAGCTCTCGGGTAAAACATGTTCCTTACAAACGCATTTCTGTCGCATGCATTGTTGTCCACACTTGAGTCCAGCAGCTCTCTCATAGAAGGAAAATGAAAACAAACCCTTCGTTGCAGCACATTAATAAATGCAACACTGTGTCTCCAAATTCTTGTTCTTTCACTTGTTTTGGCAACACAACGTGGCGTCTCTCTGTCGTCTGAACACTGTAACAGGTAAACAGTCTCCAAAGCTATCATGCATATTAATAAAGATGCGCCGCATACACAATAGAGCGCGCTGATTGGTTTGAACAAAGTCTTTCTCATGAATTAATGCCGCACCCGCAGAGACGTCACAATGTTCTGGCAGGGACAGACAGCCACTCTCCACGCTGGATTTACACGCAAGTATCTCGATGGCCGTGACGCAGCTTCAAAAATGTTTCAAACCGAAAGAACAAATTTGCTCAAAATAACCAGAAAACAACAAATTTTCACTTTTTAGTGAGATATATGTGTCCTAATAGTGTTTGTAGCAGCGTGGGACACATATATGACTGTCAACAGCTCAAAAAATGTGTTTTGGTGTTTGTGACCCTTTAAATCTGCTCCGTTTCAAAATAAATTTAATCAAATTTCATGAATTGTGTTTTTTAATTAATGTCTATCCAATTGACATTTATAAGGATTTTAAGAAGTAATGAGTTAAGCTACTTGTTGAGTAATTAAAATACTTTTCAGCCAGAGAAATTAGTCAATTATTTTAAATACTTTATCGACAGGGCTTTACATTAACATTTCAGTTGTGGCGGGTTAGACGGCCACTCCCACTAGCCACTTTGGCTGGCTGAAGCTCATTTTTTAATTGCCAGTGCTGGCTCGTCACTACAGATTAGACTGTTAGTTTATGATCATTTGTCTATATGCGTAATGTGATCTTAGAATCGAGAAGCAGCTCGACTGACAAAAACAGCTGTTCGCGTGAGCAAAAGAAAGCAGGTGAATAACGAATGAGAGGATCACGCGCACGGTGAGACAGTCCCTCACTTACTGACGAGGGATTTAGTGTCGCGTGCACAGACGTTTTGATGCGCGCGAGTGTTTAAAAGCTCATGTGACGTTTCCTCACTCGAAGCAACCATGCCTGGAAACGAAACTAGTGCGACGCTCGTGCATCCACAGTCTGTCAAGGGCTCGAGATTCTTTGTGAGCAGCAGCAGTTGTTGTCGCTTTCGCTTTAACCATTCTTTGAACAGATTATTAATTGGCCTAACATTAACCGTGTGCGCGGCATCATCCTTTCATTATCTTTCTTTTGCTTGCTGTTATTTTTGTTAATATAGTTTAATAATCATCCTTCACAATAATATTGCTTTAATATGTTGTTGTATGCATCGTTAACTGGTGATCTGGGAGCCAGAACAGACCACTGTGCATAGTTTTAGATGCATGAGAATATATTTAGTTTAAATGTCAGCTGTTTTGCTGAATAAAAAGTGCATGTATACAGCAGTATTTCACTTGTTTTGACACATTATTTATAAATTTGTGGCAAGGAAATAATTAGTTTGGTATGGCCAGTAGGGTTGGGCGATGTTGACAAATTTGGCATCGTACGATGTCTGATGTGAACATCGGCGATGGACGATGGTATCGTCGTTGTAGGCGGGGTGGGGGTCTTTGTTGTAAAATATCAATTAATTCATAACGAATTTAATAATTGTAGCCTATCGTTTTCACTACCTGAACCACATGGTCTTTGCTTTACCTATGACCAAACCAAAAATAAATAAAGTTATACACAAATTACCACTTGTCAATCACTTTTTTTCCGCGGGACTCTGGCATGATCAGGCGGAGTGATTTATGTCCTTATAATAGCTTTTCCCCACAGCTGGTGGCGGAGACGAGACGAGAGTTCGTTTGGAGTTCACTGTAATTTATTGTGATTAATGATAACTTCCTTATTTTATTATTATTATGAGGACATAATAACAAGTAAAGATGCTAGGGCTCGACCGTTTTGGTCACACTTGCGCCTGATATTTTATGCGACCTAAAATATGTATTTGAAAGCATTTGTGCTAGTGCATAGCATTTTTACCGTGTGAGCTGTTTTCACTGCAAAATCCTCACCGCGTGCGCGGATTTAGGAGACATTTATGCAGAATGCATCTTTGCACCTAAAGACGCCAAACGCAGCGCTCAGGAACAGATTAAAACAGTTGTCATGTGAACTTGCTGAAGTAAAAAAGCCCGCAATGCTTGCCCCGCCTTTGTGCTCTTACTATTGGCCCAGTGCGCTAGAACTGAACGCGAATGGATTGGTTAATATCAGCTGTCAATCACTCAGTCAACGCCTTCACATGACAGGAGCTACAGCCGCGGAAATGTGACGCGCTGAAGATGAGAGAATGAAAATAACACTGACAGATTTAGTTTTAGAAACCACCTAAAGTTAAATAATGGCACATCTTATTAGTGATCATGTGCTGAATGTTAATCCACCATTTACACTTTTCCAAGAGTGGATAAAAGACTTCCAGTGGCTTCAAGTCCGCTATGAAAATATCCATTCACTGTACAGTCTGTGGGACGGGGTTTGCAGGTAACAGCGTTTGCCACTGAATCTACACATTTTAAGCGCGAGAGGTGCTGTATAATCCTCACGATGTATTTAATCCTCACCATGCTGACAGTGCAAACAGCAGCTATAAGTATAATATAACACAGCTCATGAAAAGACCGTTATTGCTATTAAGATGACATGCAAATAATAAGTTTTATATCAATATACATGTGGGGCGGGGCGATGGATCACGAGCATCGTGAAGTTTATCAGCCATCGGCGATGGACGATGACATCGTCTATCGGCCCAACCCTAGTGGCCAGAGAAAAAAAAAGGTAAATCCTTATTGTGTTGAGCCCTGAAAAGTCCTGTGAAAGAAAACTAATTGCAATGCAACACTTTTTTTATGAAAGCACAACCCATTTGCTCATGGTCATTGAGTAAGCTCATAAACAAAAAACAGTTAAATGAACGAGGAGGCAAGTGGAAAAAACACAAAATCTAAATTGTGGCTAGTGAAAATAGCGAGTGTCTAGTAACAGTCGAAAACTACTAGCCACAGTGGCTGGTGATCAAAAAAGTTAATGTCAAGCCATTGATCGATGATGTAATTAGTAATGAATTACTTTTTTGAAGTCACTTGAATGCATCTTTAAAAGACAGTGTTGTGTAAGTCATCAATCGAATCGAATCCAATATGCAGTTGACGTCAAAATGATTCGCCCTCATGTGAATTTTTTCATTCTCTTTCAAATATTTCCCAAATGATGTTTAACAGAGCAAGGAAATTTTCACAGTATTTCCTATAATATTTTTTCTTCTGGAGAAAGTCTTACTTGTTTTATTTTGGCTAGAATAAAAGCAGTTTTTAATTTTTTTAACCATTTAATGGTCAATAATATTAGCTTCCTTAAAGGGCACCTATGGTGAAAAATCTACTTTTCAAGCTGTTTGGACAGGCATATGTGTAGGTATAGTGTATAGACCGTCATATTGGGGTGATATAAACACACCCAGTCCTTTTTTTTTCAGTTTAACAACATATAAACGGTGAATCAATTGGAGCGGTTTTGAGACCGACCGCAACTTGATGTAGGAGTGCGATCCCCCCGCCCACCGAATTGATTGACAGCTGCGTATTAACATGTCTCCGTAGTAACCTGTATAATCATACCAACCACAGGACGTGCGCAAAGCAACCGGGAATAAATGTCTGTTCAGTTTGCTAGGGTCATCAATCATCATCAAATGTGATCAAGCGTGAGTTTTACAAGTTTAAAATGTTTTAAAACAGTGCATGTTTGTAATAAATTACAGCGATTTACTTCAGATTTACTTCATCAACACAGCCGCGTGTCAGAACAATTATAAAAGACGCTTCAATCCCGGTTTGTGGACATTAAATCAGGTTTATTTTGTACATTAACGTAACAGATATCCGTACAGCAGTGGATATTAACCTGTATCCTGTCACATTTGCATGCAAAAGCAGTGCAAAGCTAAACGTGCATGTGTGTGCGTGTGTATTTGTGTGTGTGCGTGAACTTTGTAACGACATTGTGTGTGACTGACTCATCCTTGCAACTCCACAACATGCATCAAATACCTATTGGTAAGATTCTTACTGTAGTTGTTCTCACAAACGTTACGTTAGATCTTATTCCTTCTTGTTTGTCTGTTGTCTGACGCAGCCGAGGTAGCTGCTGCCAGGCTAGTGGAAACGGTGGGCGTGAAGGACTAGCCTTAAAGGCGCAGTACACAAAAACCGCTAGCTGATGCAAAATGCTTCAAAATAGAAACTTATGACAGGTATATTAAAAAATCTGATGGGTGTTTTGAGATGAAACTTTACAGACACATTCTGGAGACACAAAAGACTTATATTAAATCTGGAAAAAAGTGGTAACCTAGGTGCCCTTTAAGCAATATTTTTTTTTGGTTGTCTACAGAACAAACCATCGTTATTTATTACCTTAACTTGCCTAATTAACCTAGTTAAGCCTTTAAATGTCACTTTAAGCTGAATACTATCTTGAAAAATATCTAGTCAAATATTATTTACTGTCATCATGACTGTTACAACCCCTGGGCAGTCTAGGGGGGTGGGGTTGCACACTTGACCAAGGAACTGGTTCAAACAAACACTCAATTAAAATTATACTCAAAGTAATGACCAAAACAAGAATTGCTGTGCAAATAAAGTGATTTATTACACGGGGTGATAAGTGAAGCAGTGAGTGAATTATTCACAATATTTACAAATCACAACCAAAACAAAACATAAATCAGAAAGACTGGCTATGGGTGGCGCTAAAGCAAAGAAACAATCAAAACCAAACTAATTTCAAATCCCCTCTAATCTAGTCTAATAAACAATAATGTGAAAAATAAATCTTCAACGTCCAAGACGTCTTACCTAAACTACACTAACTATCCACTTAATCAAAAATACACGGGTTGGCGCTCACCCTCTTCCCTAGTGTATCTCTAGACAGTTGAACTCCTATGTGTTGAAATGTATGTCACGTGACCTACTTACCTACCAGTCTTTCTACCAAACCTCTGTAGGGAAACATGAGGAAAGGGAATGGTTGATTGCACAGGTAAGAACAGACAGTGACTAAACCAAAAAGACAACACAGTGTACATAAAGGCGAAGATAGACAATATATCACAACAAAACTGAACAAAAATGGGGATATAAACACAGATTCAATCAAGCAAACAAGCAAGAACAGAAACCAACAACAAAATCGAGCCAACAAAGAGTGCTAAACTGCTGGCAGGCAAAAAAAATATATAGTGAGCTGGAGTGATCTGATTGGCTGAGACCGGGACCAAGTTGTTACTGAGAAACCAATCAGCATAAGGCAGTGTCAGGATTGGTTGCATCAAGTGGAGGTGAACCAGCCAATCAGGAACAGCAGTAGCCAAAACAAGGAAGTGAACTGGGGTGATAGAAAGAATAAAAAACACAATGAGACGCATAATACAAACATAAATAACCAACACGTGCCGGCACGTAACAATGACAAAGATAAAGTAAATCAGTTATTATAAATAAGTTATTAAAACTATTATGTTTAGAAATGTGCTGAAAAAATCTGCTCTCCGTTAAACAGAAATCGGTGAAAGCATAAAAGAATACACATGTAATTCTGACTTTAATTGTTTTCTCTGTGTAGTCCTGCAGTACATGCAGTTTGTGGAGGATTACTCTGAGCCGCAGCCGTCCGTCTTCTACCAGCTGCCTCAGAGCGAGAGTATTTACGAGCAGCGCAGGAACAAGCGCTTTCAGGAGGTTTACGGCCTCAACGACTCCTACAGCAGCTCCGACTCCATTCCTGCTTCAGCTGCAGATCCGCACGAGCGCGTCCCACCACCAGCGCTGCCTCCAAAACTCAGACAACTGGTGAGTTATGATCACATCAAACGCATGTTATCAGGTTAGAGGTCACACTGTTAAAGCTCAAAGGTCAAACTCAGATACTTTAGATTAGATTAGGCCTCATGTGGCAGCTTTGGTGGCCCTGTCAGGGTCAATGTAAAGGAGAGTGGAAAATATGGATTGTTTTTTTATTGTAAAAATGTTACAGATATTATCAGATTCCAAAGCTGGACCTGTCATGCTGTGGAATTTGTGTCCCACAATTAATTAATCAATTTATTTATTTATTTATTTTTGTTGCTTTAAATGCAAATTTGGGGAATTAGCTCACATGGTTTTCTTCTCCTTTGGTGTTTTCTTGTTTAAAGGCAACATAAAAATCAACTTGATTTCTTAAAAGTTCATATTTATATATACAGTTGAAGTCAGAATTATTAGCCCCCCTTTGATTTTTTTTATTTATTTTTTTAAATATTTCCCAAATTATGTTTAACAGAGCAAAGAAATTTTCACAGTATGTCTGATAATATTTTTATTTTCTGGAAAAGTCTTATTTGTTTTATTTCGACTAGAATAAAAGCAGTTTTTAATTTTTTAAACACCAATTTAAGGACAAAATTATTAGCCTGTTTAGGCTATTTTTTTAATAGTCTACAGAACAAACCATGATTATACAATAACTTGCCTAATTACCCTAACCTGCCTAGTTAACCTAATTAACCTAGTTAAGCCTTTAAATGTCACTTTAAGCTGTATAAAGTGTCTTGAAAAATATCTAGTCATATATTATTTACTGTCATCATGACAAAGATAAAATAAAACAGTTATTAGAAATGAGTTATTAAAACTATTATGTTTAGAAATGTGTTGAAGAAATCTTCTCCCTGTTAAACAGAAATTGGGGGGGGGGGGGGGGGTAAACAGGGGGGCTAATAATTCTGACCTCAACTGTGTGTGTATATATATATATATATATATATTAGGGCTGTCAATTGATTAAAAAAATTAACTAATTAATCACACTTTTTTTGTGATTAATTATGATTAATCACGAAAGTAATTAATCATGATTAATCACAAATCAAAAAAAAATCCAAAATACAGGCATTGCAAATATGGAAATTGGAAAATTACAATAATAATAAAGTATTGAATACAAACAATTCATCACCTTAGAATTATAAGGTTCTGTCTGACATTTTTGTCAAAATTGAGTTATTGACATATTCTTATTAAATGACAACTTATTTACATTATGGGATGTTTTTTATAAGTTGTTTACATTTTAAGACGTTTTATTAAAAAAACTAAACAAAAAAAACTAATGTTACACACATACTGTTTGCTATGCAAAAACTTTGAAGCTCAATATCTCAAAATCAATCAGAACGCAGATAGAACATTATAATTCCAAGGTGACTAATTGTACTCATTGTAAAGTTGTATTGCGAGTTGAGAACCTTAATTATAAAGTAGAAACAATTTTGCCTAGTCCTCCTTAACATTTAGCCAGTTGCAGTCTATTGACATTATCGGGGGACAACACACACACACACACACACACACACACACACACACACAGAGAGAGAGAACGCGCAGCACAGCGCACTCCCTTCAGATCATCAACACGCACGATCGCGTTGATCAAATTTTGCTTAAACTAAGCGTTCTTAAAGTATGGCTGTATTTCTCAAGCAAGGATTCTGACACAGCAAAGCAGACGCTTTACAAAAGTTGCGTGTGGGGGGGAAACACGTCAAACATAATGAAACATTTGAGGGCGCTTGGAGTCAACTTAGAGAGGAATGGGCTGTCTTTGACAGCTTGCGACATCATCTGCCACTTTCACTGAGTACATTTACATGGATCCATATTATCCTTTATCCATATTTCTTTACACATTAAACACACGCAGGGCCGGAGCAAGCTGAACTGGCGCCTTCAACCCGAAAGTGAAATAGAAAGTTACCGGTTTGCGGATGAAAGTGAGAACCGGGAGGGAGCAGGTGGGAGTCGAAATGAGATGAACGTGAGGACAGGGTGGTTCACTCACTATTCTAGCGCCTCTATGGAAGCGCTGGCCCTGAACAACCGTCGGCCACAACAGGAAATAAAAAAAAACCTGCAACTGCGTTAAATGCGTTAATTTTTTTTTTACGCATTAAATAGTTCAAATTAATCACGTGCGTTAACGCGCTAATTTTGACAGCTCTAATATATATATATATATATATATATATATATATATATATATATATATATATACAGGGCTTTACATTAACACCCCCCAACCCGCCAAATGCGGGTAGATTTCAGTGGTGGCGGGTAAGACAGACACTCCCACTAGCCACTTGGCTGGTTGAAATTAATTTTCCCGGATAATAATTCATAAAAACAGGGTTTGACAATAAGGATGGTCCAATATGCATGCAAAGGCGATCTTAGAATTGAGAATCAACACGACTGACCTTCGCGTGAGCAATAAAAAAGCAGATGAATACCATATGAAAGGACGATCACTGCGCCAACAGCTGAGGTGATGCGCGCGACTGTTTAAAACACGTGCGCGCTCTCGTTTCCCTGAAGCAACTGTGACTAGAAACACAGCTGATGTGATCGGTTCTCTTTCAAACAGACTAGACAAAAAGTGATGAACATGCACCCACAGTCTTGTTGCTTTCAAGAGCTCCAGATTTGTATTTTTGTAAGCAGCACCGGTTGCTTTCGCTTTCACCATTATTTGAACAGATTATTTATGGGTCTAACATTAACCGTGTGCGTTATAATCCTTTCATTAGCACACGGTATGTTTTTTACCTGCTTTCTTTTGCGTAATGTGGTTTAATTATCTTTTTTTTTTTACAATAACATTGCTTTAATTTTTATTTATGTGTAGTTAACTGGTGATCTGGGACCTTTAGCCAGGACTGTGCATATGTTTTGTTATATAAAAAGTATAGTAAACAGCTATATTTTGCTTGTTTTGACACATTTAAAATTTGTGGCTAAGAAATAATTAATTTATGTTTGGTGTGGTCAGAGATAAATTTGGTAAATCCTTCATTTTGAGCTCTGAAAATTATGTGAAATAAAAACTAATTGTAATACTATGAAGCCATGACCCATTTGCTCATGAACATTGAGCAAGCTCATACACGACACACAAAAAGTGAAATGAACGAGGCATGTGGAGATAACGCAACATCTAAATCAAGTAATTTTAGCATGTCAAAGTCATATTTATGTGTATAAAATATATTTTCCCAACAATAAAATTGTGGCTAGTGAAAATGGAGAGTGGCTAGTAATGTTGGAAAACTACTAGCCACCGTGGCTGGTGATCAAAAAAGTTAATGTCAAGCCCTGTATATATATATATATAAATGTATACACTATATAAGTCTTTTTTTTAATATTTATTATGTTTGTGTATTTTTATTCATTTCTGTTTTGTTCTGTTGCATTTAGTCTTACTATCTCACACATGAAAAAATCTTAAACTATCTTAGTTTTTTTTTTAACCATAGCAGGGCTCAAAATTAACCTTTTTTCTTGGTAGCACCGGTGCTCCTAACTTAAAAAATTTAGGCGCACCAGACAAAATTTAGTTGCACCCACCAAAATTTTTAAGCACTGTTACTACACGTTTTATATTAACAGATTCTATTATATATTAACACTCGAATCACAACTAACAAATAAACAAAAATCTGCATGTGCTGACCAGCCCTGCAGGCACTGCTTGATGAGATGAGCTGAGTAAACAATAATAGCTGTGCTGTTCTCACGGGTGCTGTCTGATATTGCACAGATGATATTGACATATATAACTTATTATTTGCATGCGTCATCTTAATAGCAATATCGGTCTTTTCTTGAATAATAGTTTTATCTCCGTGAATGCATGCTCTTTAGCGATGGTGAACGCGGTGTCAGTCGCACGACTGACAGCATTGTGACGATTAAATGAAGGATTAAATAATGTTAGAACATCTCGTGCTTAATGTGTAGATTCAGTGGCAAACACTGTTACCTGAAAGCTCCGTCCCACCGGCTTTACGGCGAATGCTTTAGTCATTTTCATAGAGGACTTTAAACACTGGAAGTCTTTTATCCACTCTTCGAAAGGTGTAAATGCTGGATTGACATTCATTGCATGATCACTAATCAGATGTGACATTATTTGTAACTAAAAACTAAATCTGCCAGTGTTGTTTCATTCTCTCGGATCCAGACCTTTATGTTTTCGCGGCTGTCTCTCTCTGTCATCGGAACTGAGTGATTGACAGCTGATATTAACCAATCCATTCACCATCTGTTCTAGCGCAGTGGGCCAATAAGAAGAGCTTGAAGGCGGGTCGGGCATTGCGGGCTTTGTTTACAGCAATTTGACATGTCAACTGTTTTAAACCATTCCTGAGCGCTGCGTTTGGTGTTTATAGCTGCAAAGATGCATAATGCGTGAATGCCTCCTGATTCCGCGCATGTGGTGAACTTTTTGCTGTGAAAAGCGGTTGCACGACATCAGTTTTATGCACTCGCACAAATGCTCCCAAATATATTTTGAGGTCGCATAGATAAAATTTCGGGTGCAAATGCGACCAAAACGGTTGCAATTTCGAGCCCTGCATAGTCACACGTATTGTACTATATATTACAGTATTTAAAGCTCTTTCTTAATAAATGCTACATCATACCGTGGTATTAGCTGTAGTGCACTCATAAACTGTAATAAATACTGTAGTATGCCTCCATTTTTACCACAGTGCAGTGGTGTATTATTCAGTGGTGTAGTAGTAATATACTCTATAGTTGTAGAAAACTACAGTCATTGTGTCATTTGTTTACATTACTATAGTTGTTGTGTTACCATAGCAACTGTAGAATCACCATAACAGATTAATTCAAGGACTTTACTATAGTATAGTTCATAAACACTACAGTATTTACTATAAATTACTACAGTATTTTTTCATCAGGGAATTAAAATAAGAAATATTTTCTGACAACTACTAGAAATAAAATGTATCTATTTGTTTGGTTGTCATGTATTCATTTATTTATTTAAAGTAACAAAAATTAGTTTTGTTTTCTTTATTATTATTTTAATTTTTTACATATAGTTACCATAATAACCCTCATGTATATGAAAAGGTTTTCTTCAGACTCTCTTGTTGCCTTTACTTTTCTTACTTCTACTTTTTCCAGCTTTTACTATTTTTTCCTGCTGAGTTCCTTTCACTTACTGTGATCTTTTCTTCTTTTCCTCTCTGTCTTCTTTCTCCTGTTGTGCTTTAGGCCACCTACAATACTACTTCTCCTCCTTCATCCTCCTCTTCTGCTTTTTCAACTCTCCCTCCTCCTGCTGGGCTTCCGGAGGAGGTGGAGCCTGCTCTTGGTCTTAGCCTATCAGTGTCTAGCTCCTTCCTCAGTGGCCACGCCTCTTTGACCACTCCTGTGGTGAGTGTCCAGCTGATGTTGAGTATGACAGCAATTAAGAAATATTAAATATTATAAAGAAATTATGTTGTGGTTAAGCATATATATCAGGATGCATAGATGATGATGATAATAATAATAATAATAATAATAATAATAATATCAATACATTATTGATGTTGATTATATTGATACTTATTATTGATATTGTTATCATTTAATAAATAATATTATTAAATTATTATTATTATCGTTGTTGTTGTTAATATTTATAATTGTTTTCATTATTTATATTTTTTAAATTTATTGTTATTATTATTATTATTATTATTATTAATATTCATTATTATTATTTTATTATAATTATCATGATTGATGATTATATTAATAATATCAATTATTAATACTGTTGTTATAATTTAATAATAATTATTATTTGTACTTTTGTCTTAATAATTATTAATCTTATTATTAAGATGTATAATTGTTTTCATTATTTATAAAATTTATATTTATAATGGATATTATTAACAGTAATAATTCTATAATAATTGTTGTTGTTGTTGTTGTTATTGATGATTATAATTTTAAACATTATTATTTTAATTATTATTGATGATAATGTTAATATTGATACATTTTATTGATATTTAAATAATTGTTATTAATTTTGATTATTATTATTGATGATAATATTAATAATAATACTTATTATAATATTGCTATTATATAATTATTTAATATAATTATTATTATTTATATGTTGTTTGTTAGTCATTTTTATTAATCTTATTTATATGTATTTAATAATTATTTTTATTTTTGTTTTAATAATTATTAATCTATTTATATTTATAATTGTTTTCGTTATTTTTATAATTTAGATTTATAATGATATTATTAACAGTAATAATTAAATAATAATAATTATTATTATTGTTGTTGTTGTTGTTATTAATAATATTATTTATATTTGTGTTATTATTATTTTTATTAATCATATTTATATGTATAATTGTTTTAATTAGTTATAATATTTATATTTATTATTGTTATTATTAATGATAATTATTATTTTTGATTATAATTATTATTATTGATAATAATAATAATAGTAATAATAACAATACTTGTTATAATATAGCTATTATATAATTTTTTAATATAAATATTATATTCATATTTTTGTTATTAATAATTTTTATTAATCTTATTTATATGTATAATTGATTTCATTATTTATGTAATTTATATTTACAATTGATATTATTAGCGTAATATTTATATATAAAATAGTAATAATTATTGTTATTATTATTTATGATTATAATAATCATTATAGCAACAATATTAATTATTATTCATATTCATAATAGTTTTATTTATATTTAGAATTGTTATTATTTTTAATTATTATTTATTGCATTTTTAATTGGTTATATAATATTAGCATGAGTGCATAATTTGTATACACACATCAGAATCAGAAAGAACTTTAGTCAACAATTGTTTAACTGTATATCTTAAATATCTCAAATGAGATTTATTTTTATTTAATAAATATATTAAATTAATTTAGTTGAGACATTTACATACAAATTAGATGTATTGAATTGAACATATAAATACAGAACAGGTATTATACCCATTATGTTTCTTGCAATTTAACTTATGGGTCATCTGTGTTCAGTGTGTTCCGGTCATCTTCTGTGTGGTTTGGACACACATCTGTTTTTGTCATCTTTTTTCTTATGTCTCCTTGGGGTGCTTATTAAACAGCTGTTCACGTGTGACTTAAAGATTATTTATGGTGTGTGTGCGCATATTTGCAAATATGAGTCTGTGTGTGAGTTGGTGTGTGTGTGTGTGTGTCCAGTTGGGTTGTAACAAGTCGTTTTTGAAACCAGAGCCGAAGCTGAATTAAAGTGTAAGTCTAAAAGCTGATTTAATCTTGATTTATCTCTTTATCAGGGTTTAAGGCTTATCAAAATACAGCTTAATCTTGATGTAGCCTTAAAAATAAGTTTTGAGTCTGTCCTTATACAGTACATATGCTTTTATTGCTTGTGTTTGATTTCACTAATAACTAGGGCCCTGTCATACACCCGGCGCAAAAAGGCACAAGACGTGTTTGGTGGGATTTGTTGCTATTTTCAGACCAGCGCAACAGTAATTTTCACGTTTTGCGCTACGTTGTTTAAATAGCAAATCCATTGGGATTTTTCAGTTTATTCCTGACAATTTGCATTTGTATAAAGTTATTATTTTTATCAGTGTTATTTATTATATACATACTTATATTTGTTTTAATAAAACCAAGTTTAGATTTGTCCACCTGTCGGGTTTTGTAGACGTCTGCATCACCATATGGGGAATAATAATAGGACATGTGTTTGGATAGAACTCCACACTTCGTTATTATTGTTCATTTATTCGTTTTCTGGACATTAGAACTGAATTTAGAAATAGTTTCGAAACAAATCTTTGTGCTTAACAAACTAAATTCAATATGTAGGCTGATGGATGTCTTCAGTGGAGTGAGTACAATACCGTTTCCTTATCCACGAAAGTAAAGGAGTAAAGTAAAGAGTAAAGTAAAGAGGCTGAATGGAGGAGGCTCATTCTTTATCCTCGCGCTGCAGATGCTCTGTTTAACTGTTTTCTTGCTAGTGAAGCGTTCAGTCTTTTTACTTACAAAGTCCACTATGTAAATAGCAAATGCGCCATGGCGCGAAGCAACTGACTCTTAAAGGGAATGGGTGACGAGACTCTGATTGGTTTAATGCTTGTTATGCTCAAAATACACCCATAGCTCATTAAAGAGCCCCTGTTATACATTAAATAGGGTCATATTTTGGTTGTAAGGGTCTCCAACAACAGTCTAATATGCATGCAAGGTCAAAAAACACTTTCATGGTCTTATAATATGCATTTATTTTGACCTAATTTTCCCAGCGACTCCCATATGAATCGTTCAGTGATTCATTTGTTCCCAAACCCCTCCTTAGCGTGAAGCTAATCTGCGTTGATTGGACCGATGACAGCCTGTTGCAATTGGTCGACACTGACATCCTTCAGCATGAGACAGAGTGAAATGCCCAGCACAGCTTATCAACAATATAGAAGTAGTCAGAGTGCATACACGCTTCATATTAGTGCAAGGCGTGGATTTCGGCATTGGGTGAATGTAAATACAGACGATGGACTTGAAAATACCGACGACTAACTATTTTATTGAGCAAAAACTGAAGGAAGAGCTGGGGAGGAAATCGACACGCGTCTCCTAGCCCAGGGGTTTTCAAACTTTTAGGACACACGCCCCCCCCCAAGTTTGTCCAATTTCACTCGTGCCCCCCCCAAAAGTCAGCCCCTGAGCCTTTTTCCATAGTCGGATTACTGACGACTGACCCTAAATCATCTTTCACTGTCAATAAGCGTGAGCCATAGTCTACTTGCTTTTGGTGTACAGAAAATGCTGCTTCGCAAAGCCAAGTTCGCAGAGCCCTGACAGTGTGATTGAGTCGAGCATTGCGTACGTTTACATGGGCAACAATACTTTAATATGATTTTAATATGATTAAGGTAATACTCTGATTAAGAGTCACCATGTAAACAGTGATTTTTGATGACCGTTATCTGACTAAAGTCCTAACTTAACTAAACAGAATTGGAATTAAGATGTGGAGTATGCAAATATTAGTGGCATTATTGAAGTAAACACCGCAATCAAACTATTACTTAATGTCATGTAGGACTTTTCGCTGCATTCGACAAGATGCACACACAAGGCTGTCAGTAAAGGACCGCACACACACACACAGATCACAAACAATGTTGCCAGATTGGGCGGTATTGAATTTGCATTTCGGCGGGTTTTGGATAGCTTTTGGGCTGGAGTCAGTCAGCTACATCTGGCAACACTGACCACGAAATGCGGAAGTTTTTTTCTTTCTATTTGGCGTGCGCTATCAAACCCCATTAAAACATCTTCCACCAGTCCTTGCTAAATATTCGCGTCTAATAACCCAGTTTGTCATGAGAGCATAATTGAAATATTCATGAGTGAAAGTGCCGAACTGCAGATAAAGTCGAAAAATTAAAGATGAAACACCCGAAATGACATGAGACTGCAGGAAACGTGGATATCCTGGTGACGCAACATTCAAAAAGCACTTCACATAACACCTTAATCATATTATTGTCTTATTCAGATTAAGGCAAATAACTATTACTGATGTCCATGTAAAGGTAGTCTGTATATCTTCATGTCGCATGTCTTCAAAGTAAGTGAAAGATCCAGAAGGGCATCCTGCTGATTTGACTCAGAAGGGCACTTTTTTTTGTCAGACGCTCACCGGTTTGACTTTCATTCACCGTTAAAAAGCACCCGCTCCATTTTATTTGCATATATATTTTACCGGAACGCATAAACTCTACAGGTGCCTGATAGTTAGATGTGAAACTAACTTTAATCCGATTCACTCTAGTGAACGCATAAAAATCGTCATCATAATTTACTCGCGTGCACGCCTCAAATTCTCGCGCCCCCCTTAACAGGTGCTGGCGCCCCCCTGGTGGGGCACACTCCACAGTTTGAAAACTCCTGTCCTAGCCCATCACACTCTACCTCAGTGTTGCCAGATGTAGCTGACTGATTCCAGCCCAAAAACTATCCAAAACCCGCCAAAATGCACAAAAATCCCGCCCACTCATCTGGAAAACACGGTTGTGACAGTCGCGAAAAACACGATAAGTGTTTATACCCACACAATCGTGTTAAAAACAGTCCAATTGAGCGGGAAACCACCCAATCTGGCAACACTGCTCTACCTGCTCTTTTTTCACACACACACACACACACATTACCCTCCTCCTCAGAGGACACAACACAAAAATAAAAGTCCTTAACAGAAACATTGAAAAACAGAATACATAGAATGTACATTAAAGAAACAACTTCACATTAGTCACTAACACCACAGAACACAGTACCCGGTTCTCACCAATGTTATCAGGGCCGGCGCGTCCATAGAATAGTGAGGACGGAGTCCGTGAACTCCCCCGGTTCTCACTTTCACGACACCCGCCCCTTTCACGCGACACCCACCCCCTCCCTCCCGCTCCTCACTTTCCCCCAGTCTCCCGGATTTTTTGTGTGTGCATGAGTGCATTAAAGCAGTGCAGTTAAACACCAGCATATTGCTCTATTATTAACAATGACACACATTCAGTATTAATCCACACAGTGGCAAAAGCTGAACTATTCTGAACCTTGACCGCCGCACGTGTGTAAGAACAGCTAGCCATAGCAATGACAAACGACAGGATTGCAAGCTCACAAACACGTTTAAATGCGCAAAGAAACCAGCACGTATTGCATTTTTAGCGTGGTTTTAGTCGCGATATGTATAAGTGTTATATGTTCTCTGGGCTTACCTGTACTCTGCTTTGCCCAACGATCAGCAACCCCTTATTACAAAATGGAGGAATAATCCATAAGCTGTGTATTGATAGTTCCTGTGGAGCTCTGTCAAAGTCTCATACATCAGTAGTCTTTTCAGATCCTTCCTTTTTTGCAAAAATAAACCTCAACCACTGACTCTTTACAGCTTCATCTTTAGGTAGAGAATATAACACGAACTTTCCCTCAAACTTTCACTAATATCCAGCTAAGCACAGCGTCTTCATGACTCATGACTTCAGGATCTGTTTATCTTCCTCTTTAATTTGCTGCTGTGTTAGTGGGTGGGGCCGCAGGTTTAAATTTTGCGGGTCTGCGCGCGCAACCATTATGTTTCGTATCCACGTCACGCCGAAATGGCTAAAGACTCGTTATCAAGACGATTCATTCCAACCACTATGAGTCGACTCTTTTATAGATGAATCAATAGTTTTAAAAACTGTCCACTTTCAGATTTAAGCCTTAGCTGGATATTTCACTTCACTTAGAGCGGTGTTACACACTACATAGAAGGTCATTTTCAAAAACCCATAATAGGGGCTCTTTAAGAGAATAAGCACAACCCTGTTAGACCATGCTCCAAGGCGCAGAGTAGAGGTGTGAACCTACACTGGTCTCACGGTTCGGTTCGGTTACGATTATCATGCCATCGATTCGGTTCAATTCGATATCTCGGTGCATCACGGTGCATTGACGATTCTTTCCATACACAGTTTTATATTTTCTTCACAGCACAACAATTCTTGTATTAACATGTATAAATATATTTATATACTATTTGTAACACAATTTTGTCCTTTAATACCAACAGTCAGAATTAAGGTAAAGTTGGTTTTATATTCACTCATTTGTTCATTTAGAAGTCTCTATATTGTTTATCATGTTACTTTGAATATTCGATTGGAATTAGCATACAAGTAACAAACAACATTAACACTATCTAATTGACTGTGAACAATGTTGTACTTTTGATAGTCATTGGCTGCTAATATGATTTCCCTATTTAGAATTTGCAAATAATACTTTTCTGAAATTATATTATTAAGGAAAATGTCTGAATATCCCAATATAAAACCAACTTTACCTCTATCTTCAGATATATAAACTGTACCTTTAAGCAACACGAGCATTTATAGCAAATAAACAAATATAAATATCCCGCTCGCTTTCTGAGCCTTGTCTACCAACTACCAAGTTCTTTCTTACACCCCTTTGATTGGTCGCGCGCTCAACAGAAAGGGCTGCGATTGGCTCTTACACGCTGGTGCTCTTCACAGCTGCACTCATGGGCCACAGAGAGAGAGAAATGGAGTTTACTTCTCTTAATCGCCGTGAAATAGGGGCTTTTGCTGTACGTGTCAGTGAAACAGTGTTCAGCAAACACACACGCAGTGAAATTGTGCACAGTTTCAGAGTTTTTACGTAGTTAGAGCGTTGTACTCGCGCTCGCCTCCCTCGCCATAGTAAGCTACGGCGACATAGCGCATGTGAGATAAATGACGTCAGTATAATAACCGGTTATGATAATTACTGAACCGATACCGAATTGTCCGCGTCTGCATCGCGGTGCACCGAAGAAACGATTAATTTTGACACCCCTAGCGCAGAGTGTATATTTCCATCCTTAAAATAGCAAAAGTTGATTCAAACACGCCCTTAATGCTTTTGCGCCATGTGCTTTAGACTTTGCGCCTAGATGGTTAAAATAGAGCCCTTAGTATTTTAGTGTTTTCCTAGAAACTTTTTAGTTTTAAATTAGTTTTTTTTATGCAGAGAACTTTACTTAAATGTCTCATGAAGTGCATTAAAATGTGCATTTTTTTTATTTCAATGTTTGACGTAATCTCAACTGAAACATAAAGACAGGGCTGGACATAGTGTAGCTCCTCCCCTTTTGAAAAAAACAGCCAATAATCTTTTGTTTTCTCACAGCTTAGCCAGTGAGAGCGGTTGAGCTCAAGAGCATCAAACGAAAAGGGTCTAGAAGGGGGCGGGGCATATGAAATACTAGAGAGCATTTGATTGGTCAGAAGATTTGATGAGAAACTGAAGTATGAGGTGATGTCAAAAAAAACATTGATCCTTTTAGGTGATAAACTGCTAACTTTAAATGTTTATGTCTTCTAAAGATGAATTTTGTCACTGTTTTGGAGCGCACTAGCTTATAGATCTCTTGGTACTCGTGGAGCTGCGCATCGATGGATTTGCTTTCAGCAGTGAAAATTAAACCACACTGAACTGAACTTCAACTCTGAAAACTGGACTGACGCAGTTTCAATTTACCAGAACTTCTGTGTTAAGCTGCTTTGACACAATCTACATTGTAAAAGTGCTATAGAAATCAAGATGAATTGAATTGAATCTTTAAATCAAACATACTGATACTAACATCTAAAAAAAAAGCGCCATTTTAATTTCACCGGACATTTAATCAGTAATGTGTGTGAGATGATTAGTGTTTTAAGCATCTTCAATCTTTATGAATGTCTGATGTTTTGGCTAGAATTTCAGATAGAGTCAAAAAACCCGACGTGACTTGACTTGTTTATTAAAGCCTGTATTGCGCATTGTCTGTTAATGAGAATCAAACAGCATATATTGTGTATACATATCATATGACAAAAGTCTTGTCATCTATCCCAGAGCAACATATAATAACTTGACTTCTAGTTGATCAGTTGAAAAAGTGGCAGAAGGTGGACTTGTCTGATGAATCATCTGCTGAACTGCATCATCACAAATACTGCAGAAGACCTACTGGAACCCACATGGACCTAAGATTCTCACAGAAATCAGTCAAGTTTGGTGAAGGAAAAATCATGGTTTGGGGTTGCATTCAGTATGGGGGTGTGCGAGAGATCTGCAGAGTGAATGGCAACATCAACAGCCTGAGGTATCAAGACATTTGTGCTGCCCATTACATTACAAACCATAGGAGAGGGACAATTCTTCAGCAGGATAGCGCTCCTTCTCATACTTCAGCCTCCACATCAAAGTTCCTGTAAGCAAAGAAGGTCAAGGTGGTCCAGGATTGGCCAGCCCAGTCACCAGACATGAACATTATTGAGCATGTCTGGGGAAAGATGAAGGTGGAGACATTGAAGATGAATCCAAAGAGTCTTGATGAACTCTGGGAGTCCTGCAAGAACGCTTTCTTTGCCATTCCAGATGACTTTATTAATAAGTGATTTGAGTCAGAGATGTATGGATGCAGTCCTCCAAGCTCATGATGGAGTCAGACACAATATTCATTCTGTCTCCACTGCAGCATGACTTTATATTCTATACTGGACATTATTTCTGTTAAGTGACAAGACTTTTGTCTGAGCAAAGTCAGACCTTACTGTCCTAATTAAAGAATTCAAAATCAAGGCATGATCATGTTTTATTTTGGTCAAATAAGCATCATCTAGAGGCACAGAATGATTTCAGCAGAAATGAGCAATACACAAGACAATACAATCATATAAACAAATAGAAAAGTGTATTTAAACGGCACTAAAATCACACTGACTATTGCTGACCTGAGATCAGACAGCTGTTATTCTCTACAGTGATGAGTTTTAGAGACTAGGTTACCATGGTAATGGAATCTGGGAATTGTTCTGGAATGTTTCGTGCTCTTGACCTTTGACCTCAGAGGTCGCAGCACAATGTTTATGTGAGAGAGAGAGAGTGTGTGTGTGTGTATTTGCCTAAGGAAATACTATGTATATGTGTGTATGCGCGTGTGTGTATGTATGTATGTATGTGTGTGTGTGTGCCCCCTTAGGAAAGAATTTTCTGCTTTGTGTGTGTTTGCCTTAGGAAAAGCTATGTATGTGTGTGTTTAATTTATGTATGTTTATTTGTATGTGTCTGTAAGGAAAGACTGTGTGTGCATGCGTGCACTTAAGGAAAGACTGTGTATATGTTTGTGTGTGTGTGTGTGTGTGTGTGTGTGTGTGTGCGCGCACACATGTGCCTCAAAGATTGTGTGGGCTTATGTGGACGCTTATGTTACTAAGGAAACACTGTGTGCGTGCGTGCGTGTGTGCGCATGTTGGTGTATATGAATGTGTTTCTATGAATACTGAATGTGTGTGTGTGTGTGTGTGTGTGTGTGTGTGTGTGTGTGTGTGTGCGCGCACGCACATAAGGAAAGACTGTATTTGTGTGTGTGTATGTAAAGACTTAACACTGTGGTTTTGTGTATATGTGTGTATATGTCAGAGAAAAAGATTGTGTGCACGTGTACGCTCGTGTGACTAAGGAAAAAGTGTGTGTGTGTGTTTCTCTAATTTCTCTTTATTTATTTATTTATATTTAACCTATTTATCTATTTATATTTAGTTTATTTGCGTTATATTTTATCTATTTGTCTATTTATTTATTTATTTTTATTTTCAGCTAAGGAAAGACTTTACACGTGTGTGTGCGTGTGCGTGTGTGTGTGCGTGTGTGTGCGCGCATGTTGGTGTATATGAATGTGTGTTTCTATGAATACTGAGTGTGTGTGTGCGTGTGTGTGTGCGCGAGCACATAAGGAAAGACTGTATTTGTGTGTGTGTGTGTATGTAAAGACTTAACACTGTGGTTTTGTGTATATGTGTGTATTTGTCTATTTAGTTTTATTTTCAGCTATTTGTCTTTATTTATTTGCTTTATATTTTGCCTATTTGTCTATTTATTTATATATTCATTAATATTTGATCTTTGTATATTTATTTCTTTACATTTTACCTATTTGTCTTTATTTTTTAATAATTTTTTTTACTCTATATTTGAACTATTTCTCTATTTAATTTTATCTATTTGTCTAATTTATTCATATTTATTTATTTCTCTATTTAAGGAAAGACTTTACCCCTGTGTGTGTGCGCGCACATAAGGAAAGACTATGTATTTGTGTGTATGTGAAGACTTAACACTGTGGTTGTGTGTGTGTGTTGTGTATATGCGTGTGCCTGAGGAAAGATTGTGTTCACATACGTGTACATTTATGCGACTAAGGAAAAACTGTGTGTGTGTGTATGTGTGTGTGTGCGCATGTGTGTGCGCGCGCACATAAGGAAAGACTGTATTTGTGTGTGTGTATGTAAAGACTTAACACTGTGGTTTTGTGTATATGTGTGTATATGCCAGAGAAAAAGATTGTGTGCACGTGTACGCTCGTGTGACTAAGGAAAAAGTGTGTGAGTGTGTGTTTCTCTAATTTCTCTTTATTTATTTATTTATTTATTTATATTTAACCTATTTATCTATTTATATTTAGTTTATTTGCATTATATTTTATCTATTTGTCTATTTATTTATTTATTTTTATTTTCAGCTAAGGAAAGACTTTACACGTGTGTGTGCGTGTGCGTGTGTGTGTGCGTGTGTGTGCGCGCATGTTGGTGTATATGAATGTGTGTTTCTATGAATACTGAGTGTGTGCGTGCGTGTGTGTGTGCGCGAGCACATAAGGAAAGACTGTATTTGTGTGTGTGTATGTAAAGACTTAACACTGTGGTTTTGTGTATATGTGTGTATTTGTCTATTTATTTTTATTTTCAGCTATTTGTCTTTATTTATTTGCTTTATATTTTGCCTATTTGTCTATTTATTTATATATTCATTAATATTTGATCTTTGTATATTTATTTAATTAAATTTTACCTATTTGTCTTTATTTTTTAATTAATTTTTTACTTTATATTTGAACTATTTCTCTATTTATTTAATTTTATCTATTTGTCTAATTTATTTATATTTTATTTATTTCTCTATTTAAGGAAAGACTTTACCCCTGTGTGTGTGCGCGCACATAAGGAAAGACTATGTATTTGTGTGTATGTAAAGACTTAACAGTGTGGTTGTGTGTGTGTGTTGTGTATATGCGTGTGCCTGAGGAAAGATTGTGTTCACATACGTGTACATTTATGCGACTAAGGAAAAACTGTGTGTGTGTATGTGTGCGTGCACGCACATAAGGAAAGACTGTATTTGTGTGTGTGTATGTAAAGACTTAACACTGTGGTTTTGTGTATATGTGTGTATATGCCAGAGAAAAAGATTGTGTGCACGTGTACGCTCGTGTGACTAAGGAAAAAGTGTGTGTGTGTGTTTCTCTAATTTCTCTTTATTTATTTATTTATTTATTTATATTTAACCTATTTATCTATTTATATTTAGTTTATTTGCATTATATTTTATCTATTTGTCTATTTATTTATTTATTTTTATTTTCAGCTAAGGAAAGACTTTACACGTGTGTGTGCGTGTGCGTGTGCGTGTGTGTGTGCGTGTGTGTGCGCGCATGTTGGTGTAGTATATGAATGTGTGTTTCTATGAATACTGAGTGTGTGCGTGCGTGTGTGTGCGCGCGAGCACATAAGGAAAGACTGTATTTGTGTGTGTGTATGTAAAGACTTAACACTGTGGTTTTGTGTATATGTGTGTATTTGTCTATTTATTTTTATTTTCAGCTATTTGTCTTTATTTATTTGCTTTATATTTTGCCTATTTGTCTATTTATTTATATATTCATTAATATTTGATCTTTGTATATTTATTTAATTAAATTTTACCTATTTGTCTTAATTTTTTATTTTTTTTACTTTATATTTGAACTATTTCTCTATTTATTTAATTTGATCTATTTGTCTAATTTATTTATATTTTATTTATTTCTCTATTTAAGGAAAGACTTTACCCCTGTGTGTGTGCGCGCACATAAGGAAAGACTATGTATTTGTGTGTATGTAAAGACTTAACACTGTGGTTGTGTGTGTGTGTTGTGTATATGCGTGTGCCTGAGGAAAGATTGTGTTCGCATACGTGTACATTTATGCGACTAAGGAAAAACTGTGTGTGTGTGTGTGTGTGTGTGTGTGTGTGTGTGTGTGTGTGTGTGTGTGTGTGTGTGTGTGTGTGTGTGGCACCATATGGATGTTTTTCCTCCCTCTATCTCTCTTCCTCCTCTGAGTCCCGCTGGAGTTCCTACATTCCTGAATGTCACAGACGGGATAAAGTGCGGGACGCTCTTCCCAATCGCTCAGGGAAACATGTTGCACCATGTTTGTGTGTGTGAAGTGATGGTGTGTGTATATGAAGCGATTGTGTGGGTGTGTGCAGTCATAGGGTGTGTGTGTGTAGTGATGTGTCTGAGAAGTGGTGGTGTGTGTGTGTATATGATAAAGAGAGAGTCTGTCTAAGTGAAAGTGTGTCTAAGAGAAGTGGTGTGTGAACGTTGTGTGTGAGTGAAAGAGTAAGGGGACTGTGATGTGTGTGTGTGTGTGTGTGTGTGTGTGTGTGTGTGTGTGTGTGTGTGTGTGTGTGTGTGTGTGTGTGTGTGTGTGTGTGTGTGTGTGTGTGTGTGTGTGTGTGTGAAAAAGGGTGAGCGAGTTAGTGAGTGAAGTGTGTGTGTGTGTGTGTGTGTGTGTGTGTGTGTGTGTGTGTGTGTGTGTGTGTGTGTGTGTCTGTGTGTGTGAAAGGGTGAGGGAGTTAGTGAGTGAAGTGTGTGTGTGCAGTGATGCGTGTATGAAAGAGAGTGAGTCAGTGAGTGAAGCCTGCGTGTGTGTGTATAGTGATGTGTGAGAGGTGATGCGTGTGTGTGAGAGAGTGAGGGAGTCAGTAAGCGAAGTGTGTGCATGTGTGTGTAATGATGATGTGTTTGTGTGTGTGATGTGGAATGTTTGAGGCGAGTCTCTGCAGGTTCAGTAATCCTCAAAGCAGCATCCGGAGGTTCAGATGTGAGCTCAGTTTCCTCCAGTGTCGTGTGTGTGTGTGCGTGTGTTCGAGTGTTTGTAAAGTGTGTGTGATCTAACTGAATCTCCCCGATCTGCTGTTTTCCACACAGTCACTTGTTCCTCTCTGTTGTCCAGCGTTTCTCCTCTTTTCCAGATAAACCTCCTCTGATTCTGTCTTTCTTCTGTCTTTTCTTTTCTTGTCTTCTGTTTCGACCAATCGCAGAGTTTGGAGCCGGTTGGCTTGACCAATAGCGGCAGAGCTCTGGATGGTGGAGGTGTCTCAAACGGGTCCTTGACCAGCTCTCAGCTCTCTCTGGCTGTTTGTCTTCCTTCTGAGTCGTCTCTCTCTGACTCGCTTCTAACCTCAGCGGTAAACACAGACACACACACACATATATATATATATATATATATATAAGTTATGTATTTCTTTAATTATATTTTACCTATTTCTCTTTATTTTTTTATTTATATTTTACCTATATCTCTTTATTTATTTGCTTAATATTTTATCTATTTATCTTTATTTTATCTATTTGTCCTATTTATTTACTAGCTTTATATTTTGCGTATTTGTCTATTTATTTATATTTGACCTATTTCTCTTTATTTATTTGTTTATTTATATTTTACCAATTTCTCTTTATTTATTTATTTATTTATATTTAACCTATTTGTCTATTTATCTATTTGCTTTATATTTTACCTATTTGTTTATTTATTTATTTATATTTTCACCTATTGTATATTTATTTATTTATTTATTTATTTTTATTTTCAGCTATTTGTCATATTTATTTATTTGCTTTATATTTTACCTATTTGTCTGTTTATGTATTCATTAATATTTTATCTATTTGTCTATTTATTTATTTGTTTATATTTTCAGCTATTTGTCTTTATTTATTTATTTATTAGCTTTATATTTTAACTATTTATTCATTCATTTATGTTTTATCTATTTGTCTAATTACTTATTTATTTATTTATATATTTATATTTGACCAATTTCTCTTATTTATTTATTTAATTTTATCTATTTGTCTAAGTTATTTATTTATATTTTACGTAATTCTCTTTATTTATTTATTTATTTGTTTATTTATATTTTACCTATTTGTCTATTTATTTATTTATATTTTGTTTATTTCTTTATGTATTTATTTATATTTTACGTATTTCTCTTTATTTATTGTTTACATATTTGTTTTTATTTATTTAAATATATTTTACCTCTTTCTCTTTGTTTATTTATATATTATTTATATTTTACCTATTTGTCTTTATTTATATTTTATCTATTTGTCTTTATTTATTTATTTATTTATTTATTTATATTTTACCCATTTTTCTTTATTTATATTTTATCTATTTGTCTTTATTTATTTATTTATTTATATTTTACCTATTTGTCTTTATTTATTTATTTTTATTTTACCTATTTGGATTTATTTATATATTTATTTTTATTTTACTTATTTGGATTTATTTATATATTTATTTTTATTTTACTTATTTGGATTTATTTATTTATTTATTTAATTATATTTATTTATATTTTACCTATTTGGATTTATTTATATATTTATTTTTATTTTACTTATTTGGATTTATTTATTTAATTATATTTATTTATATTTTACCTATTTGGATTTATTTATATATTTATTTTTATTTTACTTATTTGGATTTATTTATTTAATTATATTTATTTATATTTTACCTATTTGGATTTATTTATTTAATTATATTTATTTATATTTTTTATTTGTCTATTTATTTATATTTTATCTATCTGTCTTATTCTTTTTATTTATTTACACACACACACACGCACACACACACACACACACACACACACACACACACACACACACACACACACACACACACACACACACACACTCTCACTCTCTCTCTCTCTCTCTCTCTCTCTCAACTTTTATATCAAGCTAATTATAAGCATTGCATTTTTTTTTTCCTTATTAAAAAGAACCAGCATTTACGGTGTCATTATTTTTACAATAAAAACACTTCACATTCCTTAACAAAGAGGCTTAAACGAGGAAAAGAAAGAAAATAAGAAAGAAAGAAAATAAGATGGAAAAAGCGGAGTAGAGTTCACATAATGATCAATCTACACACTAATATATTATACCTATATTTTAAAATGTTGTTATTAACTGAAGTTATTAAATGCACTTTTAGTACATTGATACATATATACAAAAATGTAATGCAAAAATGTTAAAGGGGAGCAAATCATGAACTGTTTTATTGCTTTTCTATTTTTAGACTTGGAGATCACATTTATATAGATTTGAATCTTTTTTTCCAGCACCACATGGAGAGGGTCACTTTTTTGCAGACTTGCATTTGTGAATGTGAAATTTACATAGTAATAGAATTATTGGAAGTATAAGAATAATTGAATATAATTATTATATATAACATAATAACCGAGCATAACATTCATTCATTTCCTTTTGGCTTAGTCCCTTTATTCATCAGGGGTCGCCACAGCGGAATGAACCGCCAACTTATCCAGCATATGTTTTACACAGCGGATGCCCTTCCAGCTGCAACCTAGTATTGGGAAACACCCATACACACTCATTCACAAACACACTCATACACTACGGCCAGTTTAGGTCATTCAGTTCACCTATTGCGCATGTGTTTGGACTGTGGGGGAAACCAGACAGTTTCTTTTCTTTTGTGAATCACCCTTGCAGAATTATACTAGTACTTATACTTTTAATATAATTAAGAATTGTATTAAATAATCCTATAACTGGAATTCTACTTTTTAAATATGCCTGCAGAGGCGCCCCCAAGGGGTGGCCACGACCACCCTTGTGTAAACTCTGGCCACCCCTGTGGCCACCCTAATATGATTTTGCTGTTGACATTTTTAATTAAATACATAAGAATGTACTTGCGTAAATTCTAAATATTTCAATAAATAAAAGAATAAATAAATAGCAGCCACTATATTATTGTGGATTGATTGGTGCCACTGACGTACCTGATTCATTGCCCCTCCCCGATCGTCATTGACCGCACGCACACACCTTCCTTCAATAGACAGCAATGGCAATTAATATTTACCTTAAGGTACATCAATAGAAGAAGCTGCATTAATAATATTGTGGCTCAAAAAGGAATATTCACTCATTCATTTTTTTTTCAGTTTGGATTTATTAATCAGAAGTCGCCACAGCAGAATGAACTGCCAACTTATCCAGCATATGTTTTACACAGCGGATGCCCTTCCAGCTGCAACCCATCACTGGGTTACATCCATACAACTCTTGTTTGTTTTATTAATTAATTCACTAATCTTCAATAATTTTAGACATGGCATATATATGTGAAAAATAACTGAAAAGATATTTATATATATATGAAAAGGGTTTTTAACTAAATATTGATTTTTATTTGGTTTGCACATGTACTTGCTGAATTATTTCAAGGAATAGATTGCAATATTTCAAGCATTTAATTAATTAATTAAATTAAAACCTCATTATTTCTTTTACCAGAAACAATATAAACATTACACTGAATTCATTATTTTTTTGTGTGCCACCCCAAGATTTGGTGTGGCCTCTTCTGGCCACCTCTAAGAAAATGTTCTGAGGGCGCCACTGTATGCCTGTGTCATGAGCACTTATTGGGAGTGTTTTTGAAGGAAGGATTTTGTGCGATCATTTAAAAGTGTCTTTGTAGCGCCATCTAGTGCTCAGTAGATGCAAAACGTCATTTCTGTGTATTATAAACGTTGTGGTCAGAGTAAAAGATGAAGTCTGTTTTTGTCTGAGGGAAAAAGTAGATGTTTGCTGTTCTCACAAAGTGCTCTTGTTATTTTACTTTTATATAGTGCTTTTTTTAGTATGTAGTTTATTTTTAGTATTTTGGTATTTTAGTACTTCAGTGTAAAGAGCACTTCAGGTGCTTTATATGAGAAATGTTACTTCAGAAATCTAAAAAAGTGATAGTTTTATTTGGTTTATATATTTTAATTCATGCATACATGTATTTATTGATGTTTTAGTCATCAGATTATTAAGCTGCTTAAAAGTATTTCTGTTAACAAAAGAAAACAAATCTGAGCAAATAACAAAAATCAGAAAAGCTTTGAAGTTTTTTAGTTCTTATTTACGCATCTATTTGTCTAATTTATTTATTTTTCTTATTTATTTGCTTAACTATTTATTTGTTTATGTTTAGCTATTTTTCTTATTTATATTTGATCTATTTGTTTTATTTATTTGGTTAATTATTTATTAGTTTTTATTGTCAGCTATTTGTCTTATTTATTTATTTATTTGTCTTTATTTATTTATTTATTTGTCTTTATTTATTTATTTGTCTTTATTTATTTATTTGTCTTATTTATTTGGTTATATTTAATCTGTTTGTCTTATTTGCTTATTTATTTATTTGTTTATATTTTCAGCTTTTGTCTCATTTATATTTGATCTGTTTGTCTTATTTATTTGCTTATTTATTTGTTTATATTTTCAGCTTTTGTCTCATTTATATTTGATCAGCTGTTTGTCTTTATTTATTTGTCTTATTTATTTGCTTAATTTATTTGTTTATATTTTCAGCCGTTTGTCTTATTTATATTTTATCAATTTGTCTTATTTATTTTTTGTTTATATTTTCAGCTATTTGTGCTATTTATTTATTTATTTATATTTTATCCATTTGTCTTATTTATTTATTTGCTTAATTATTTAATTATTTATATTTTATCATTCATTTATTTTCTTGTCGGCTTAGTCCCTTTATTTATCTGGGGTCGCCACAGCGGAATGAACCGCCAACTTATCCAGCACGATTTTACGCAGCGGATGCCCTTCCAGCCGCAACCCATCTCTGGGAAATATATTTTATCAATTTGTCTTATTTATTTGCTCAATTATTTATTTACTTATTTATTTGCTTATGAATGAATTCATATTTATTTATATAATGTTTATATATATATATATATATATATATATATATATATATATATATATATATATATATATATATATATATATATATATATATATATATATATATATAATTTATATAAGGTCTATATTATGTTTACAGACCAAAATATCACATTGCAGTGAAAGCATTTGCATAAAAGCAAACAAACAAACAAACAATTCAAAAAAACATTTATGTAGTTAAATGCATTTGGCTTAAGTTTAATTATGTTTATTTATTATTATATATTATTTACATTATTTATATTTTATCTATTTGTCTTATTTATTTAATTGTCTTATTTATTTGCTTAATTATTTGTTTGTTTTCACTTATTTTCTTATTTATTTATTTATATTTTATTTATTTGTCTTATTTAAAAATGTATTTATTTATATTTGTTTTTTTTTTATTTATTTGGTTAATTATTTATTACTTTTTATTGTCAGCCAATTTTCTTTATTTATTTTTTTTTTTTATTTGTCTTATTTATTTATTTTGTTTTTATTTATTTATTAGTCTTATTTATTTGGTTATATTTAATTTGTCTCATTTATTTGCTTAATTATTCATTTGTTTATATCATTTATTTGTTTATATTTTCAGCCGTGTGTCTTATTTATATTTTTGTTTATATTTGCAGCTATTTATTTATTTGTTTGTTTATTTATTTATTTATATTTTATCCATTTGTCTTATTTATTTATTTGCTTAATTATTCATTTATTTATATTTTATCAATTTGTCTTATTTATTTGCTTAATTATTTACATGCTTATCTATTTGCTTATTAATTAATTTATATTTATATCATCTTTATTATGTTTACAGACAAAAATATCACATTGCAGTGAAAGCATTTGCATAAAAGCAAACAAACAAACAAAAAAACATTTATGTAGCTGAATGCATTTGGGTTAAGTTTAATTATAATCATTTATTATTATATATTATTTATATATTTTATTTATTTGTTTATTTTATTTATTTATTTATATTTTATCTATTTGTCTTATTTATTGTCAATTTGTCTTATTTATTTATTTGCTTATTTTTTTGCTTATTTATTTACTTGTTAGCTTATTTATTAATTAATCCCCCATAATTAATGTTTACAGACCAAAGTATAAAAATTCAGTGAAAGCATTTGCATGAAAGCAAAAATAAATTCAAAACTTGTTGAATGTTATCTTGTTGAATGCTTTGTATTTTCTACTGAATGTTGCAGTCAATTTAAACACAATGTTTATCGTGAATGTCCGACCAACGCGTGACATTTACCCCTGTTGTTTTTCCTCTAGAGCGAAAGCATTGATGAAAGTGGTGAAGGAGAATATGTGAACCTGTACTCGTCCACACAGGCCAACGGAGAAAACACATACCGCACTGTAAGAACACACACTCTTCACTCTGTTATGTGTGTGTGTGTGTGTGTGTGTGTGTGTGTGTGTTTTGGTTTAACTAATCATGTGTTTGAACTCTTCAGGAATCTTTATCATGTGACGATGTGCTTCAAGACCACGCCCCTCACATTCCCTCGTCCAATAGCAAGGAAGCTCTGTCTAAGGAGAGGTATAATGTGTGTGTGTGTGTGTGTGTTTTCTGTATTTAAGGATGGTCAGAGGTGTCTAAATGTGTTTTCTCTCACTCACAGGCCGAAGGAAGCCAGTCACGGCCACATTGATGATGTGGATGAATTATCCCTTATTGATCATAATGACATCATGAACCGCATCACACTCAAAGCAGAGGTAATGGTGATTTTGAATGCTTTAGGAAGTGTGCAAGGCTTTTAGATTCACAGAGTGATTGCTTAGATTTATTTCCTTCGGGTTAAGCCTGATTTATACTTCTGCTGTTTCTGTTTCTCTGCAATACACGTCCGAAACACTAGCTGGCAGTAGGTGTTTATGTTCCTCTGTGTCGAGTTTCTTCGCTGGTGTTTTGTTTTTTCTGAACGCTTCCTTAATGTACAAGTGGCTCAAATTCGCTCATTTTGAGGTGGGAACCGGCGGACGTGCAACAACTTTAATCATAAGGTAAACACAAGACAACAGTTTCCATCCGGAGCTCCTTCATGGGACTCCACACTTGTAAACACTCGCTGCATCGGGCGCGCGACTCTCACCTCCGCCCACACTCGTCAGCGCTACCAAGCCGACCAATCACAGAGCTTGCGCTACGCGTACGCGTTCCATTTTTTGAGAGGTGCGCGTCAACGACGCCGACGACCGTCTGCGAGGGGCTATGCGTCCACGCGTAGGCTGCGCCATAGCATATGCGTGCGCTTGACGCAGAAGTATAAATCGGCCTTGAGTCCTTGATTTATCAGAGATCGCCACATCGGAATGAACCGCGAACTATTCCGGCATATGTTTTACACAGGGGATGCCCTTCCAGCTGCAACCCAGTGCTGGGAAACACCCATATACTATCACATTCACACAGACACTCATACACTACGGCCAATTTAGTATATTCAATTCGCCTATAGCGCATGTGTTTGGCTTGTGGGGGAAACCGGAGCACCCGCAGGAAACCCACGCCATCATGGGGAGAACATCCAAACTCCACATAGAAATGGCAACTGGCCCAGCTGGGACTCGAACCTGCGACCTTCTTGCTGTTTGGCAACAGCACTAAGCCACCGTGCCGCCCTCTATATTTATATATTTGTTTATAAATTGCATTTATTGATGCATTTGTTTGTTTATGCATGCATTTATTCGTGCGTGCAGATGTTTCATTAGGCATGTATTTTACATTTTTTTGCATGAATAATATTTAAAATGTCCATAATTAAAATGGGAAAACGCTACAATTTGTGTAGAATTGTTCTATCTTATATAATACACTAATTCTACGCAAATTGTAGCGTTTTCCACAGATACGGGGACACTGGAGTGTTTCAAAGCAGGGTTTCCGCGGGGTCTTAAAGTCTTATAAAGTCTAAAATTTAAAAATCGAAATTTTAGGCCTTAAAAAGTCTTAAGTTCGCTGTTCTAGGTCTTCAATATTTTTGCACAGGTCTTATTTTTCCGATGTCCATGTAACGCTACATCTAATGCTCATTTAAATTCTTTTTGGTTGTTGTTGCTTGGTTTTGGTGGTGTTGTAGTCCTTAACTTCACTAGTCCTAATGTAATTTGCTGTATTACAACTACAAATGAGACCAGCATGCAATAGCCAATCAGCTTTCTGTTATTGGGCCCAGTGCGCGTGGCGAATGTGATGTCATCGATGTGTTTGCGGAGGTTCGCTTTCAGGGCACGCGACATGATTTCGGCTGGCAGCGTGAACAGATTTCAGGTGAACAGTTCGTGCAGCGCTGCGTTTGATTTGAGTTGAATATGAAACACTTTAAAGAGATTTTGTCTGAAACAGATACGCCTGTACAGACATCTTTACGATCCGTCCATGCGTGATCATAGAGATAACCAGATGACCAATAATTCTTGGCTAGAAATTGCAACAGCCGTGGAAAAGAAGGACAGTTTTTGTAAAAGTTTGGAATAACCTGAGGGAAGAGTTTGTTAAAACAAAAAAAAAAGATGCCATGGCAAAAGTGGAGACCTGTGTGGTTAATAGCTACAAACTAAAATTAAGTGACAAATTATGTCTTTGATAACTGGAAAAGAATATATGAACCTTTCAGTTTACAATATACTGATGGCCAAATTCTGGGCTTTATTGGTGATAATGGTCAGGAATGTTGGAGCATTGTTGCCTTTTTAGCCTTTATAGGACAGAAACTAGCCAGACAATAATGTGTGAATTGTGGAGTGGGCAAAATAAAATAAAACGTCAGTATTTTTAGTGAGTTTTTTTTTTTGCTTTTATTCTTACCATAATAAAAAATATATAATTGTAGAGCAACGCATTTTCTCTTGTCATTGATATTTAACTTTAATAGGTAGATCTGTCCGAGATGTGAACAAAAGCAAGTGATGCATCAAAGTTTGATTTAAAAAATCTTGAATGGTTATAAAAATCCTTATAATCATCATAATAAATTATAAAAATAATTAAAAATTATAAAAAAGGAGAAAGTGAAAAAATGAGTGAAAAACGAAAAAGAAGCAGCATCTGGCTGCATTTCAATGATGCATTGCAAAAGCTGAGTGCAGAATTTGTCAATTGAAAATATCTGTTAGAGCAGGGGCAACCACAAACATGCACAGATATGTGTAATATATATTACTGAGGTTGTGTTCAATTACAGTTTTATTAAAATGTTAAATAATAGAAACTGTGTATTTTTTTATTGAAAAATAAGGAATTAAAAGTTGCTTACCAATACACAAAACATTCACAATTGATAAATTGGGCTAAATAGAAAGCTCTGAGTGATACTATATAAAGAGTCGTTTGGGAGCCGTAAGAGAGGTTTTTGTGACATGGACTATAAGATTTTCAAAAGTTAAGTTGCTGTCTAATATGATACCCAGATCTTTTATAGTAGAGCTAATGCTAACTTTGTATCCCTCTAATTGTAGGTCGAGTTGTGAGAACTGCTGTGTACAGGATATAGGCAGTGTTGGGGAGAATACATTGTAAATGTATTTAGTTACAGAATACAGAATACCTGCTTTAAAATGTATTTTGTAACATATTCCGTTACTTTGCTTAATCCTGGTACTGTATTCGAAATACTTGGAATACTTGCCCTTAAAAACAGCAATTTCTGCAGGAAAACAGAGGGCCTCTAATGCCCATTATTGACTGATAAATAAATGAAACAATATAATTATGTTTATTAAATAATGTTTATTTATCAAAGTGTCAACAAATTCAATTTCTGTTTCTATAATAAAGATAAAAAGTGCTTGAACATAGACAGCATTACTGTCTGTAATATACAGTATATGTATATAATATGCATTTTGTTTACCCTTTGTATTTCACAGTCTGCACAGAAAAAGAGATTGCACTGCACTGTCAGGTTTCGCTCACCCCTCTCATTCTTTAAAGAGAACAAATGCTTAAACTTCCAAGACGTGAATGCATTTTTTCCTTTACTGCTGCTAGAAAGTTGCTTCGGTTGCGGCTCCAACCCCTCGAGCCCCTGGTCTGAATCCTTCATATTTGTACACTCAAGTTAACCAGGGCTGCCAACTTTGGCTAAGGTGTCCCGCCAACATTTGTGTCAGAAAAGCGAACGCAAATTTAAGAAGCGTAAATGAAACCTCTGAAAGAGCAAACGAAACATCAAGCAGCAAATTCACGAACAATGACGGCAAAAAAAAGCAGTTTATTTGAAAATCATGGTTGTTGTCCGGTTGTTCGGTGTTTGCAATCGTCCTTTTTGCTGCGTGAGAAAATGGAGGTGTGGCGTGAGAGCATGAGAACAGGGTTATTTGCGTGAGTCTCACTGGGTTAACGCTGGTGACTGCAGTCGGGAGTGTAGCTTCTGTTTCTATGGTTTCGGCGGCAATTTAGTAATATTATTATGGGCCAGACATGCATCACCCGAAGTATTCCAATGGTATTAGGAAAGTAACTGTATTCTAAATACCCTGTTTAAAAATAGTAACTGTAACGGAATACAGTTACTCATAAATAGTATTCTAAATACGTACCGCCGGTACATGTATTCCGTTACTCCCCAACACTGGATATAGGCAATGCGTCTCAATGGTAACCTGATGGTACCGAACTGCACTGATAAAAGACTGATAAAAGTCCACCATTCTCCAATTCTTGTACAGCTCTCCCGACAAAAATGCTTGCTGCAAATCAACAGCTTTGCTCTATCAGCCCGGACAGCATCACAGGGAAAAACATGCAACAAACCCCGTGGATCATGGAAACAAGCACATACTACTCGTGCCTCAGCCAGTCATTGGGTCTCCTAGCTTGGCAGGTCTGCTTTGCCTAGCACCTGCGCTCATGAATAATTAAGAAGCAGGCTCTTCTTATAGGATAAGAAAACTCCGCTATGAATAATAACAAGAAAGCGACGCATCATCACTCCACTTGCAGATTCGTGCTACGTCACCGATTTTGGTCCGGCCCGAAAATTTATTTTAAACCTAGAAGGAATTAGCCGACTAACGGTCAAATTTATCCAGCTTACCCCACAATTAAAGCTGAGAGCTGCTCAACACACAACTCTGTTAACATCTCAAAAAAAGTACTCCAGGGTTTCTTGAACCTTTAACATTATTAAAGGTCGATGCTGAATCACTGATATGTGTTGGCTTGCACCGAGTCACAGTTCTAAAGTTAAGTTTCTTTTATTTTCAAGATCTGAGGTGAACTATCTGCTGCTGCTTTCAGTATATGGCAATAAATGTCATGTGAAATGGCGTTCAAACTCACATGATCAGCATTTAACACTGAATAAAGCACATGAGGTGTAGCTGAGGTGATCACTGTCAGTTGAGAGCAGTAGAAGCCGTTTCTAATATATACATTTCAGGTGTTGGTTAGGACTAGGTTGGTTACCCTCCTGTTGATGTTGTCAATCTGGCAACCTGCTCTTGCATGTGTTTTAAACCAGGCGCGCAATATCTAGTTCAACCACTGGGTGTCAGACTTACATACTGCACCTTTGAGAATATGCACGAGTAAATTGCATACAAATCAATGCAAATGTGAGAACAGAAGTGGATTACCGTCCCGCTCTGCGAATGACACGAAATATGAGATGCATTTGCCGTGAATGTGCGCCTTATTTGCGTATTCCACATTTGGTGTGTACCCAGCCATGTTGGCCAATCAGAAAGGAGAGAATAGCCCACATGCTGACGTCATGAGGAAAAAACTCTGGTTATAGTGTCCACCACACTGTGCCCAGACTTTTGGAAAATCTTCACCCTGGCCGGATTTTCAGAAAGTATCGGTTTCAGTATCAGTTTTTCACCTGTGGACAAACAACGAAACCGCATAGGAAAATGTGCAGTTTTGAAATGACCTGTGTTCATGTGGACAGTCATAGCTATTTGCCTACAATATTTAGAAAGTAATTCTGTAGTGGTTGATGGCAGACACATACACACACACACACTCCGTCAGCTGGTGCAATGCTGCGATGACTGCTGGAATTCAGTGAGCTGCAGTAATAACTCTCTCTCTCTCTCTCTCCCTCTCTCAGAATGATGATGGTCCTGATGTGAGAGCTGGATCTGTAGACATACTGTTAGTTCACGCTACAGAAACAGACCGCAAAGGTAAACCACATACCGCATGTTCTCTTTATTATGCAATCATGTTTGGATTGACCCACTCCTGCAGTGTTATCGTGATGAACGTTTGCTCTGTGTTATGAATTGTGTTTTTTTTTCTGTGTGTGTTGTAGATTTGGTCTTGTATTGCGAGGCGTTTCTCACAACCTACAGAACGTTCATAACACCAGAAGACCTCATTAAAAAGCTACACCACAGATATCCTTTCAACTGTAAATCTGTCTGTTTTTGCACATGGCAGAGTAGTTTTGTGTTGTTTTGGTTTTCTTTTTTTTCTGTTTTTTTTTTCTGGGTTTTTACCTTTATTCGATAGGACAGCAGAGAGCACCGACAGGAAAGAATGGGGACCAGAGAGAGGGGAAGGATCGGCATAGAACCGCGAGGCGGAATCGAACTCGGGTCGCCGTGAACACCGGAGTGCATGTGTCAACGCACCAGCCACCACACCATTGGCGCCAACTTGACTTGTTTTGGTTTTCTTAAAGGTTCCGTGAAATTAAAGAGCCCCTATTACACATTGAAAAGAATCATATTTTGGTTTTATGGGTTTCCAATAACATACTGATATGTATGCAAGGTCAAAAAACACTTTCATGGTCTTATAATCTACATTTATTTTTACCTAATTATCCCAGCGACTCCCATATGAATCGTTCAGATAATTTGTTCTCAAACCCCTCCTTAGCGCGAAACTAATCTGCGCTGATTGGACCGATGACAGTCTGTTGCGATTGGTCGACAGCGTTCAGCGCGAGCCAGTAAAATGCCCAGCGTGGTTTATCAAGCCCCCAGGTCCCCAACATTGGATTGCATCAGACGCCCGAAACACGCTTTAAAGTAAACTTACTAACACCACAGTAAACAGTACCTGGTTCTCAACAGTGTTATTCAGACACCTCAGCGCCGAAAGCAGTGCAGTTGAACACCAGCGTTGCTCTCAAGTAGGACACACATTCAGAATTAATCCACACAGCAGCAAAAACTGAACTATTCTGAACCTTGACCGCTGCACGTGTGCAGGATGAGCTAACAGTGGCCATAGCAACGACAAACGTTAGTGAAACGAGCTCACAAATGCATTTAAATGCGTAAACAAAGCAGCACACGACGCGTTTTCAACGTGGCATTAGACGCGATATGAGAATAAAAAGAGTTAACCTGATACAGTACATGCGGTAACTAGTAACAAAACATGTAGATCATTTCTATTTGCAATCATTGCTCTGGCACCTCGTCCGTGAACTGCTATATTTTCTTAGGACTTATCTGTACTCTGCTATTCCAAACAATCACATACCCAGCCGGGAGGTTGTAGCATCCTCTGTCCTCTGACAAGCTATCTCTGCTCCCTTCACAAGCCCGAAGCCCAGCGTGCAGCAGCCTGCCGGTGTACCTATTAATTTGTCCTTATTTTACCCGCACCCCTGGTGTATTGTCTGGAGGAAGAAACTTAATGCATGAGTTGTGTAGTGATAGATCGCCCATTGTAAGTGTACAGATTTCTGAACGACTCATTTCCCCTCACACTTCCAATAATATCCAGGTAAGCACAGCGTCTTCATGAGCGTCCTGCTGCTGTGTTAGTGGGCGGAACAGCAGGTTTGAATTTTGCTAGGTCTACGCGCGCAACCATTATGTTTCGTAACGACGTCACGACGAAACGGCTGATGACTCGTTATCAAGATGATTCGTTTAAACCACTATGAGTCGACTCTTTTATAGATGAATCAATAGTTTTAAAAAATGTCCACTTTCAGATTTAAGCTTTAGCTGGATATTTCACTTCACTAAGAGCTGTGTTACACACTACATGGAAGGTGATTTTCAAAAACCCATAATAGGGGCTCTTTAAAATAATGTTTTTTAGATGTTAGTATTAGTATGTCTTCAAGAATATCTATAAGCTAGTATGCTATAAAATTCAATACAATTCAATTCATCAACATTTAGTAATGTAGATTGTGGCAGCTTCACAAAGAAGTTCTAGTAGATTGAAACTGTGTTAGTCCAGTTTTCAGAGTTGAGCTCCACAAGTCCCAAACCAAGCAAGCCAGTGGCGAGGAACAAACTTCACCAATTGACGAAAGTTAAGGAAAAAACCTTGAGAAAAACCAGGCTCAGTTGGGCACAACCATTTCTCCTCTGGCCAAACTTTTTGTGCAGAGCTGTAGTCTAGGCGCCAGAGGCTGAAGAACCCTGGGCATCCATCTAGTACAGGGGTCACCAATCTCGGTCCTGGAGGGCCGATGTCCCTGCTGGGTTTAGCCCCAACTTGCCTAAACACACCTGCCTGGGTGTTTCAAGTATACTTAGTAAGACCTTGATTAGCTTGTTCAGGTGTGTTTGATTAGGGTTGAAGGCAAAAATCTGCAGGACACCGGCCCTCCAGGAACAGGTTTGGTGACCCCTGATCTAGTAGAACTGCAGGTGTGAGTGGTCAGGCTGGCCCCACGGGATCAATGCGAAGACTCGTCTGTCACTGGGGTCTTTCAGGGATCAGTCTCATGCTCTCCAATCCTCCATGACCACCACAGCATCTTCTCAGAATACGGCCTGGTCCAGGATTATGGAGACCTTGGCATAATTTCTTCACAGGTCTTGGATTGCATCAATGGCGCTGCATTATCTCTAGGGGCCTCGGGATGATTTAAACGAGATGCAAAAATGAAGTGTTAGAAATGAAAATAGCAGTTATATAAACAAACATGTAAAGCATATGAGAGTTTCTAACACAATGTCTGGTGCATTAAGACAGGAGGAGTGTGTCCACCTGCGTGGAGCGCACTCATGCATCATACCGTTATACGATGAATTGTGTTTATGCTTTACTAAAAAGATAGGTCTTTAATCTAGTTTTGAACTGTGAGAGTGTGTCTGAGCCTCGGACATTATCAGGAGGGCTATTCCAGAGTTTAGGAGCCATAAATGAGAAGGCTCGACCTCCTTTAGTAGACTTTGCTATTCTAGGTACTACCAGAAGTCCTGAGTTTTAAGATCTTAAAGAGCGGGTTGGATTGTAGCGAGATGGAAGGTTGGTTAGATTAACAGGAGCTAGATTATTTAAAGCTTCACAGGTAAGAAGCAATATTTTGTAATCAATAAGGAACTTAACAGGCAGCCAGTGTAAGGAGGATCAAATTGGGGTGATATGATCATATTTTCTAGACCTGGTAAGAACTCTGGCAGCTGCGTTTTGTACTAGCTGAAGTTTATTAATAGAGGATGCTGGGCAGCCAGCGAACAGAGCATTACAGTAATCTAATCTAGAAGTCATAAAAGCATGAACTAGTTTTTCTGCATCTGAGATGGATAGCATACTTCGTAGCTTAGCGATATTTCTCAGATAAAAGAAGGCGGTTTTTGTGACATGGGATATATGATTTTCAAAAGTTAAATTGCTGTCAAATGCAGCATTGCGTGTCGATGTCGTCTTCTGAAGCGCAAGTCATTTATTAAATAAAGAAAAGATTCACACAGCTACTACCACAGCAAATTCAGTTTTTACTTGTGATATTTGGCGCCAGTTAATCAGGAAGTGATGGTTTTTTTCTCTTTGACTCGTTTGATGGAAGCGCTGCTTTATTCGAACATCTTATAAACTAATTATGCGCATAAATTTAATTCGCTTCTTTGGGTGGAAACATGGCTAGTGTGTGTGTGTGTTTTGTTTTTTCTTTTTCTTGACTTCTCTGCACATATACTCGCTTCTGCCACAGTCCAGACACCTTCAAGAAGCGCGTCAGTAAAAACACATTCTTTGTCCTGGTGAGAGTCGTGGATGAGCTCTGGTGAGTAAATGCACGCTTTTTACTTGGATTCAAACTACTAATTATTACAGTCAGGCTAAGTTAATGCTACTTCTGGAGAAAGTCTTTCAGTTTGGCTGCAATACACAATTTTTTACGTAAAAACTGCTAAGGGCAATATTATTAGACCCCTTAAAGGGATAGTTCACCCAAAAATCAAAATTTTGTCATTATTTACTCATGCTTTACTCATTTCAAGTGTTTATTAGTTGTTGTTTCTATTTTTTTGTTAAACACAAAAGAAGATATTATGAAAAATGCTGGAAACTATTATGGAAGTCAATGGTTTTCAGCTTTCTTCAAAATATCTTTTTTAATGTTCACAGAATAAAGAAACTCATAAAGGTGTATAGTGAGGTAATAGAGAGTACGTTTTCATTTAGGGTAAACTGTTCCTTTAAGAAAAACTTTTGTTTTGATTGGCTACAGCAATCAGTTTTCATTTTTAACTGTTTAAAAAAACAGTTGTTTAATGCCTTGCCTAATTAATTTAATTATCCTAGTTAAGCCTTAAAATTGGGCTGTAACTGCACAAATGTATTTACTGCCACTTTTCATCAGTTTAGTCATTTTGACATTTTTTTCCACAGAAAACAAGACCAACTTTTAATAGCCATGTTAAAGGCTCATGAAACCCCCTCTTTAAGTCTACCTCAGAATAGAGTGGAGGAACTATGACGTCATCTTGTAGGCGAATCGGCTGCTAGCATAAAACTGGTTCCCTCGATAAAATCTCTATAGGATTTTCCCATTGGCTTTTCGAAGATTGCAAATAATAAGCTCTGTGTTCAAACATTGTTTATTAAACTTACACGTTTTGTCCAGCCGGATAATCCTCACACGAAAATACAATTTTGAATCTTAAATGTAAACGCAAGAACTAATAAGCGAACATTAGGCTATAAACGGACTACAGCCTTCGGGGCGCTCGCCTGTGACGTCAGCACCACCCTGCTACAGACAACTCTTCAAGCTTAGAAATGTGACCCATGACAAAGATTTACTCTCGGTTTATAACTAGGGCTGGACAATAATTCGATATCAATATATATCGCGATAGAATTTTTTTCAATAACGATGATATGATTTTTGAACCCATTTCCGATATTTCGATATAAATTTGCATATATATAAATAGATATATTATTATTTATATAAGATCTTATACATGTATCACTTGTCACTGAATGACGTTCAGTGCTCAGCCGTCAGAAAGAGCGTGATCTGATCTCACTTACGTGATGACGAACAACACAGACACGCTGCCAGCGCTCAGCACAGCAGGGGGTTAAGCTGCGCTGCAAAAAGTTTTAGCTACAAAATGAGTGCTCTGAATACATATGCGAATGAACAAGCTTCCACAAGTAAGAATGCAGACGAAATAGTTGATAAGAAAAGAAAGACTAATGCAGTAGTGTAGAAGTGGTTCAGTTCAGTAAAGTTAGCAACAGATTCGCAGATTCGTCTCTTCCGGATCAATAACTCATGACCGAAACATTGTTCCTACACAAATAGCACATTTTTTCAACTGTCGCAATGCATACAACCACCTACAACCTTATTTTCCTAAAAATGAGCTTTCCTACGCGCTGAACGCATTATATTGATCTCTATGCGCAGGCGGCAAAGAGACCGATGCTTAGGGACCGTCTACAAAGAGCAAAACGCAAAAACCAATACTACAAAAGCTGTCAATAACTTCCCTCTAACTCATTATACTGCCATCAAACTCAGATCACACGTCACTGCTGTCCTGCTGGTTAGACTACAACACTTATTTTTCTAAAAAACTATTTTGCATATTTTTTATGAATTTTTATTATCAAACATATTCAATAACTGTACTGTAAATTACTGTACTCTCACCAAATTCAGTTCACACATCACTGCTGTCCTGCTGGTTAGACTACAACACTTATTTTTCTAAAAAACTATTTTGCATATTTTTTATGAATTTTTGAGCTTTATTTATTTGATAGTTTATTTCACATTTCTTGTTTGTATAGGCTAAACACAAATAAAAAGTGAACTAATTTTTTTGTACTGTTTTTATTTTAAAAAAAAGTTATAAGAGTCTGGAGGTATTATCAACTTTGCAAATTCACTTTGCAGACATTTGTAGGTACAGACATCCATTGTGTGCGTTCTTGGGAGTTTTTCCTTTCTTTTTAATATTGTCCATATCGATATCGGAATTATATCGTATCGACCGAAATAAAAAAATATCGTGATATAAATTTTTGCCATATCGTCCAGCCCTATTTATAACATTATAATCCACGCTATATATTACTAACAAATAAATACGCAAAACCACTTAGACCTATGTACCTTTTGGATAGTTTTTGCGAGGGAAATAAATTTTGATTTGCTGTACGGTTGTTTTAAAACTGTATGTATAAATGTGCCTACATATTATCATAAGACATGTTTAAATAAGTGTATCGCTCACGTGCATACAGCCCGCTTACCTTAGTAACAGACGACAGAAATGAGAAGATGAGGCGTGAGGGACAAGTCTAATGTTATATGCCTGCAAGTTCCATCATGTACACAGAACAACATGCAATATTCTTTTTTGTCACCGAGTACAGCGAAAAGCAGCCCATACAGTCACAAATGCGATACATTTTAAGGAGGAGTTTAAACATTGCAGTTATGACAGAGTTAAATGTGTTCAGATGAAGAAAAAAAACGATGAAAAATCTATTGATTGACAGTTAACGTGTATGTATTTTTACACATTTATTCACACGTTTGCATTAGTGAGAGCAGGAGAGAGACAGGCTGCACTGGTAAGCAGTATCTTCATAATATCGTTTAATTAAAATAAAGGATCAGCAAATGAATCTGTCTTAGCAGTCTTTACAAGTGAAGGCATTATCTACACACAATATGAATTCCCAATTAGAAAAATACTACAAACTATAAAATGCTACTCCTGAAAATACTTTAATCACAGACAAATCCAAATGCCAGCGCATTGAGCGCAAGCGGGCTGCGCTCCAGACCAGTTCAGCTGGATGACGTATAATGTCTCCGACACCCCCTGTAGTCCCGTTTAGCACATTGATAGCAACCGCCTTTTTAAAGAAGCGTAACCGATTTAAAAAATCAAGAGTGTGCTGTAACTGATGTGTTTTATGTTGCAGAATAAAACGTGGAAGTATCTTGAGTTTGTGTTCGCCATGAACCTTATTTAAGCGATTTAACTGAAATCCCATTAAAAAAACCCATTGACTTTGGGACGAGGGAACCGGAACTGCTAAAATGCTAACTCGCTTCCGGGTTTTTGCATGCAAATTGACGTCATAGTTCCTCCACTCTATTGTTCAGAAAATGCTCCATGGGGGGTGTGAACTCTGCGAGCAGAGGGAGGAGTGGGCGTGGCCAGCAGAGCAGGGGAAAAAGAGGGGAGCGAACAACTGTTGTCAGTTGGCTCACAAAATGAGACACAAACCGTGAGGAGACCCATGATTTTGTAGTTTACAAAGTTTAAATGCAAAAAAAAAAAAAAAAACAGTAAGTAATTTAATGTCCTGCTACATTTGTTATTCGTAATTTCATATACACATGACCACAACTTATAACATTATAAAGATAATCATCTTTATATAAACACTATAAATGAGGAGGACTTCTCTCCTCAATCCTCGATTCTGAATGCAGACACAGTGTCAGGTGTGTGGACAGAACCCAGACGCAGATCAGCAATAAAAATAAACTTTATTAATTAGGAACAAAAAAAACTGGACGCAGAGCCCAGATAACAGCCAACAGGGCTGGAAAAAAACAAAAAAAACCATGGTACACTCTCAGAAATAAAGGTACGCGAGCTGTCACTGGGGTGGTACCTTTTTAAAAGGTATATGTTTGTACCTGAAGGGTCCATATTGGTACCTCAAAAGTATATATTAGTACCTAAAACTTTTAAGAGGAACATTTTTATACTTTTTAGGTACTAATATGTACCCTTGAGGTAATAATATGGACCTTTTAGGTACAAACTTGTACTTTTTCAGAAGGTACCACCCCAGTGACAGCTCACGTACCTTTATTTTTGAGAGTGTATGGTAATCAGCCATTTTAAGTAAAACAAAACAAAATAAAACCAAACTGGACAGAAAAACTGGGAGAATAAATAGAGGATCAAACAAAGCCCAAAACGAGGACAAACAAATTAAGGAAAACAAAATTAACAAAATGAACAGGTAACAAGACGACTAATAGACAAATGAGCACATGGGAATAGACGAAACACAAGCCATGTGCTAAACACAAAACAAAAGCACAGACAATAAACAAGTTCCAATGCAAAAGACAAACTAAACAAGACAACACAACTGCATGCAAAGACATGAACAGGAACCTCTGACAAAAGCAAAATACCAAACAAACAGCAGACAAACAGACATGGAGCATGAACATCCGAATCACACACACACCAAATTACAGACATAAGTACACAGCTCAAAATAACTTGACGCTGTGCACTCACAAGAACACAGAAAAAGAGTACATGGTTCAAGCAAACTCAAACCAAAGCACTCACGAAAGGAAAACAAACAAGAGAGTGTCAGAGTTCTGTCACAAACTAAGAATTAAATAAACATAAGACAGAACCCTTCTCATAGGATAAGAAAACTCCGCTATGAATAATAATGAGAAAGCGACGCGTCATCACTCCACTTGCAGATTCATGCTACGTCACCGATTTTGATCCCGCCCCAAAAATTATTTCACACCCAGAAGAAGAAATTATCCGACTGAAGCTCAAATTTATCCAGTTTTATCCACAATTAAAGCTGACAGGGGCTTATGTCATCTTAACTGATGCTCAACACACACAAATCTGTTAAAATCTCAAAGTACTTCAGGGTGTCTTGAACCTTTAATAATGTCAAAAAGTGCTTTGGACTTATGATTTCGTTGTTTTAAAAAAAAAAAGGTCGCAGCTTCCGGTTCAAGTGGACTTTAAGACTGAATCTGTCTTTTTATTGTGTGTCAGTCTGGTGGAGTTGACCGAGGACATCCTGAGGCAGTTGATGGATCTGGTTTTCCGGCTGGTCTGTAATGGTGAACTGAGTCTGGCGAGAGTCCTGCGGAAAAACATCCTGGACAAAGTGGAGCAGAAGAGACTCCTGCAGCATATGCACACACTCAGACCTCTGGCGGCACTCGGCGTCTCTGCCAGGTAAAGGCCATGAACAACGGTCGATATGTAAAGGATAAAGTGCTTCCAGGAGGTTATCATCGCAGAATAAAGACTGACAGGCTTATCAGCTGCTGGACATGAAGCGCAGCACTGTTGTTTAAGACTGAAGGGCTTTATTCTGAGAAAACAACATCCTGGTTCTACCTTATCCCACTTAATACACAACTACTTGACACAAAATATAAACATTTACACTAAACATTGTTCTGAGTTGTAATAGTTTATTAATTCTTTAAATGCATGACATGGCATTAAGTAAAACTTCATCATCATCAGTATAGTAATACTATAATAGTAATATATATATATATACTACAGTATGTATATATACTGTAGTAGATAATTGGTGTTTAACTGCTGTGTGTTTCTCCAAAGGCCAGGAACACTGCATGATTTCCGCAGTCATGAGATTGCCGATCAGCTGACGTTGCTGGACGCAGAACTCTTTTACAAGATTGAGGTAATGCACAGGCGCTGCTTTATTTAAGATTTTTTATATTTGTGTATGTAAAAATGTTCAGGTAATCACTTTTTCTTTCTGTCTTCAGATTCCTGAGGTCCTGCTTTGGGCAAAGGAGCAGAACGAAGAGAAAAGTCCAAATCTGACGCAGTTTACGGAGCACTTTAACAACATGAGCTACTGGTGCGTCTATACGATATTTTGTCCAATACTTGTTTGTTATTATTATTTTTTTTATTCTTATTATTCATTTAATTTGTTGAGGGCAGGTCTTTTATTTTGATATTTTATCAGCTTACAGCTAATATTGGATATTTGTCTAATTTGATACTGTAACCGTACGTTCACACCGAAAGCGGCGAGAGCGTCAAAGTAGCCGGAAGTCATTAATTTTCAATGGAAGCCGGCGGCGATAAGCGGCCATAGATATATACATTAGATGTCGCCTACCCTACTGTTGTCTATTAGAAGGAATGCGTCAATAGAGCCGCCATTTTAGTACAGGGTAGCACTCCTTTGAAATGAATGCAGGACCAAGGTGAAGTGGAGGACTGTGGCCATCCAAAGCCAGAGAAATACACATATACACATATATCTATGATCGGGAGTTTTCCCCCGGTGGTCAGTATGCAAATATTTTTTTAAATTACGAATTATTATAATTTTACATCACTTTTCTACATTGATGGATGTGACCGCACGGGCATTCCTGACAAAGAGAGAGTGTTTGTGTGCATGGTAATGTATTATCCTCCTTCCCTGTTTAATTTGATCTAATCCATGTCCTGAAACACACCCCCTCTCCTGCTTTCACTTCTCATTCTGACGGAGGGAGCGATTCGTTTGTGAATGAATCTCTGTTATGAACGACTCGTTCACTTAGCTGACAATAATACAAGTTTCTTGCAGCGCAGCATCTTGTTGTCATATTTCATAACATTGTTTGCTTATTTTATTTAACAAAACTAGCATAAGTCTAGAATTTAGTGCGAGTTGGTGCTACTTTGCCTTATGGTCACTGCAGCAAGAGACTGTATTATCATCAATAACATTACTTGTTAAGCACAAAAGTTCATAACATACAAAAACATAAACTAAATCTTACCTATGAAATGTGATGACTTTGTGCTTTGTTTTCTTTGTTTGCTCGTTACTACACCCGTACACAGCGCTTAAGTCCAGCATCTTCACATTGGCACACTGCCTTGACTAGTGCGGTTGAGTAACGTTTGTCCTAGGAGCACTTTACCAATGTGGCGGCGCTATTGACGCATGCTCAGGGTCCCTATGTGATATCTAGTGTATATATATATCTATGAAAAGTGGCGAAGAGCAGCGCGGTGCGTCTTTGCCGGTGTGGGCGTCGAGGAGAGTTGAAATTAAGTCAACTTTATGATAATGAGCTATGATGCGCTTCGGCGGCAAGCAATCAGAATGTAGAAGTCCACCGCTTGAGAGGAGTCAGAGAACACAGTCACTGTGAACTTTGGTTCCGACTACAGTTGTTCCCAAGGGTTTTAATATTACGGTCGCTGGATTTCAAAGTTTTCTTACAGGAATATACATTAAAATAAGTTACTGGCGAGTTACTGATGTGCATTAATGTTATATATTTATATAATTTTTTTCTTAAAATAAGCGGGAATCTCATGCGACAATACAAAACAGTATTGCTGCTTCAGAATATTTCAGGCATATGGACACATAGTGGAGCAAACCCACACCACATACAACTAGATCTTCCACGGTTTGATAAAAAGTGTGCAACATTTTCACGCTAGAAAGCATGTTTTAATGTAACTGATATGATATGCTGCAACGGCCCTTTTAAATTTGAGATCAATGTAGCGACCTTTGACGCTCTCACAGCCTTGGTCGCTCTGGCCGCCCTGGCGACAATGCTGTTCAGCTCCGGTGGCGAGAGCGTCAAAATTCGCTATATTGATCTCGTATTGAAAGGAGCCGTTGCAGCATATCAGCAAATCAGTTACATTCCAGCATAAAACATGCTTTCTAGCGTGAAGGTGTTGCACACTTATTATCAAATTCACTTAACTACAGAAGATCTAGTTGCATGCGGTGTGGCTTTGCTCCACTATGTGTCCATATGCCTGAAATATTCTGAAGGAGCAATACTGTTTTGTATTGTCGCATGAGATTCCCGCTTTTTTTAAAGAAAAATATATATATAACATTGATGCACATTAGTAACTCGCCAGTAACTTTTTAAATTTATGTTCCTGTAAGAAAACATTGCAAATAATTGGAAATCAGGTGACCGCAATAATCAAACCCTTGGGAACAACTGTGGTCGGAACCAAAGTTCACAGTGACTATGTCTTCTGGACTCCTGTCAAGCGGTGGACTTCTACATTCTGATTGCTCGCCGCCTAACCGCATCATAACTCATTACCATAAAGTTGACACCGGGTTGTTGCTAGATTGGATACGTTTGCAGCTGGAGGTTAACGAGAATAATTTACGTTATTTATGAAATTTCCGATTTATTGTATTTTATTAACGTCTACCCCCACCCCAACCCTAAACCCAACCGTCACAGAAACGTAAAAACAGAAGTTGTACCGAGTATTATTTATCTTATCTATTAAATGACCCAATAAATTGTATTTTTTAGCCCCTACCCCCACCCCAACCCTAATCCCAACCGTCACAGTACTGTAAAAATATAAATTATTGTTATACAGTGTCATAAAAAAATGCCGCTATATTAATGTGCATATCGCACTTCCGGCCGGCTGCGTATCCGATCTAGACTTTACCCCCACACCGGTTGTTGCTAGATCGGATACGTTTGCGGCCGGAAGTTAACGAGAATAATTTATGTTATTTATGAAATTTCTGATTTATTGTATTTTATTATCGTCTACCCCCACCCCAACCCTAAACCCAACCGTCACAGAAGCGTAAAAACAGAAGTTGTACCGAGTATTATTTATGATATCTATTAAATTACCCAATAAATTGTATTTTATAATGCCTACCCCCACCCCAACCCTAAACCCAACCGTCACAGTACTGTAAAAATATTAATAATTGTTATACAGTGTCATAAAAAAATGCCGCTATATTAATGTGCATATCGCACTTCCGGCCAGCCGCGTATCCAATCTAGACTTTACCCCCCACACTGGCGAAGACGCGCCACGCTGCGCTGCTTTTCGCCGCCAGCTCCCATTGAAAATGAATGACTTCCGGCTACTTTGACGCTCTCGCCGCTGTCGGTGTGAACATACAGTAAGTCAAATTCATTAAATTAGACTAACTTTATATATTGCTGCTCTCTGGGGATTTGAAGTGCTTATTTTATCCTCATTTGCAAGATACTTTGGATAAAAGCATCTTCTAGATTTATAAATGTAAATGTGTTTAATTCATTTATTTGCCTAATAAGTTGTTGAATATAGAACCCTTTATGGCCCCTTTCCACTGAGTGGTAAAGTACGGTACGTTACGGGTCGGTGCAGGTCGCTTTTATGAGGCTTGTGTTTCCACTGCCAAAAGTGGTATGAGTCAACCATGACTCATTATTATATGTATATAGTATTACGGTGTAATGTCTCAGTTGTGTATTTAAAATGGCACTTCCTTTGTTTTCATTCTACTGGCTTGTTGCACGAGCGAGTGACGTATCTCTGTAAACCAATAGCGTTCAGTAGCGCGTCTAGCTCCGCCTTTTGGTACACTTTTGTTGTGTTAGGTACCCTTTCCAAAGGGTAACCAAAAAGTGGTACGGTACAGTTTGCTTTTAAGTACCTTTTGACAGTAAAAACGGCCATAAAAGCTTACTGTACCACCATTATTTTTGAACTCACTTTGTCTGTGTGATTCCTCCCCTCCACTAGGGTGCGCTCTATAATCATCCAGCAGGAGAAAGCTCAGGACAGAGAGAAGCTACTGCTCAAATTCATCAAAATCATGAAGGTAAGTTGAATTAAAAGGTAAATTAACTCGTGCCTATATGAAGATTAAACCTTTATGTAGTTCTTTTTTATTTTCAGAGTGGTTTGCTTGAGAAAGCAAGAATCGATTTCTATTCTGTGACTAAAATTTTTGACCACCAAAACTTGTCTTGGACCTTCCGATTGGGCTGACAGTGTGCTATATATATTCTAACTATAATATTTATGGCTTAACTAAAAATGCTAATCAAACCTCAAAAACATCTGATTGGCTTTAGTTGACTTAAAACAACCTAAATTTAGAAACATGTTAGCAACATGCTAGCAGCATTCTAAAACATGTTAGTCACATGCTAGCAAAGCATTAAAACATAATAGCATAGTTCTAAAACATGCTAGCCACATACTAAAACATTAGCAAAATATAAAATAAACAATTACACATGTATACACATATTTATGCAATAAAACACGTTAGACATGTTACCACTGTTTAAAAAGATGTTGTAAACATGTTAGGAGCATGTTAAAACGGGCTAGCCACATGCTTAAAGTGCTAGTAAAATGTTAAAACATAATAACAAAGTTTTAAAACATGCCTGTCACAGTCTAAAACATGTTAGCAACATGAAAAATCATTAAAATAAACAATAACAACCATGTGCTATTGATATATTTCAAAACTTGTGTTACATTGTTTAAAACATGTTATAAACACATTACCCTGCTGAAAAATCCAGCTTAAACCAGCCTAAGCTGGTTGGCTGGTTTTAGCTGGTCGACCAGCCTGGTTTTAGAGGGGTTTTGGCCATTTCCAGGCTGGTTTCCAGCCATTTCCAGCCTGGTCTTAGCTGGTCAGGCTGGGAGTTGACCAGCTAAAACCAGCTTGACCAGCCAAAACCAGCTATGTCCAGCTTAAACCAGGCTAGTCAAGCTGGTTTTAGCTGGTTTAAGCTGGTCATTTTCCAGCCTGACCAGCTAAGACCAGGCTGGAAATGACTGGAAACCAGCCTGGAAATGGCCAAAACCCCTCTAAAACCAGGCTGGTTGACCAGCTAAAACCAGCCAACCAGCTTAGGCTGGTTTAAGCTGGATTTTTCAGCAGGGTAGGAGCATGTTAAAACATTGTACAACATGTTATACACATAAGAAATGCTAGCAAACATTATAATATGATGGCAAAGTTCATAAACATGTTAGCCGCATGCTAAAATATGTTAGCAACGTGAAAATGTAAAGTAATAACTCTACAAGCAATGTGCTGTTGGTGAATTACAACACATTGTCCATGTTAACATGTTATCATTGTTTAAAAATATGTCAACAACATATTAAAATATGCTAGCAACAGTATAAAACATGCGAGGCAAATATGAAATGCTAGCAAACATTCAAATATAATGGCAAAAGTTCTAAAACATGCTAGCCACATGCTAAAACATGTAAGCAACATGAAAATATATTTAAAAAAACATACAAGCAATTTTTTAATAATGTATTAAAACAAATTAGCTGTGTTAACATGTTAGCATTGTTTAAAAACGTTCTAGTAATGTGTTTTAACATGTTAGCAATGCTACCACATAGCTTCAATGAATACGGCTAATTCACGTCTGAAACTTTCTCTAAGATTTCTATCAGATTTCTCTAAATACATTCAAGAAAGGTTTCTAACGTCTTGATGTGATTTGTAGCACTTGCGTAAGCTGAATAACTTCAACTCTTACCTGGCGATTCTCTCGGCTCTGGACTCTGCGCCAATCAGACGGCTGGAGTGGCAGAAACAGACGTCTGAGGTCCGTCACACATCACCCCTAATGCTAACATGACCATTGATCAGAGAATACAGAAAGACTGTACGCTGTATTGTGTGTTCCTCTGCAGGGTTTGGAGGAATACTGTACTCTCATCGACAGCTCTTCCTCATTCAGAGCCTACAGAGCAGCGCTGGCGGAAGTTGAGCCTCCGTGCATACCTTACCTGTGAGTCTGTGTGTGTGTGTACATAACATGACATCATAAAACCAGAACAAATGAGCTGATATTCAATAATAACTGAAGCAAATAAATTTTTGCAGCCTCATCCTGCTTACCGCAGGAATATGGTGTAATCAAAACGTTTTGACATAATTTATTCTAATTATAATTGAGTCTTAGTATAATTAAAAAAAATTATTACATGAAAATATGAATTTTTAAAGGTGTGTATATATATATATATATATATATATATATATATATATATATATATATATATATATATATATATATATATATATATATATATATATATATATATATATATACAGTATATATATACAGTATATACAGTTGAAAGCAGAAGTTTACATACACTATAAAAAGGCACATAACCATTTAAAAAAAGTCAGATGTTAATGTGACTAAACTTTTCTTTTAGGTAAGTTAGGATTATCACATTTGTTTCTGTTTGACTTAATAGCAGATTAATGAGAGAGAGATTTTTTGAGAAATTGTTAAAACTTTTCTTGAAAGCCAAGTTTACATACAATAAGATTATAATGCCTCTGAAAGAGCTCAGATGATGGTGTCAAGGTTTTGGAAGTTTCTGATTGGCTAATTGACAACATTTGAGTTAATTGGAGGCACAACTGTAGAATAGTATTTAAGGAAACCTCAAACACACTGCTTCCTTGTGTGACAACATGGGAAAATCAACAAGCCAGAATCAACAAAAAACCCAGATTTTTTGATAATTTGCTAAATTACACTGGGAAAAAGAATAATGTTTGGAGACATGTCCTGTGCTCTGATTTAACTAAGATTGAACTGTTTGGCCATAATGACCAGTGTTACATTTGGAGGACAAAGGGGAAAGCTTACAAGCCTAGAAACACCATCCCAACTGTGAATTATGGGGGCAGCATCATGTTGTGGGGCTGTTTTGCAGCAGGAGGGACTGGTCCACTTCACAGCATAGATGGCATCATGAAGGAAGAACATTTTGTTGAAATACTGAAGCAACATCTTAAGACATCAGCCAGGAAATTAAAACTTGGCCACAAATGGGTCTTCCAAACAGACCATGACACTAAGCATACTGCCAAATTAGTTCAAATGTGCTTTAAGGACAACAGAGTGAATGTTTTGAAGTGGCCATCACAAAGCCCTGGGCTCAATCCTATAGACAATTTGTGGGCAGAGTTGAAAAAGCTTGTGCGAGCAAGACAGCAAACAAATCTGACTCAGTTACCCCAATTCTGTCAGGAGGAATGGGCCAAAATTCCTGCAAACTATTGTGAGAAGCTTGTGAAAGGATACCCAAAACATTTGACCAAAGTCATACAGTTTAAAAGCAAAGCTAAAAAAATACCAAGGAAATGATGTAAACTTTTGACTGTCTAGAAATAAAAAAAAAAATTCTCATTATTCTGGCATTTAGCAAATGTAAAGGATTTAGGTAATCCTAATGAACCTAAAATAGTAAACGTTTAGTATAATTTAACACCAGACATTTTTTTAAAGATGGTTATATTCCTTTTTTTAGAGTGTATGTAAACTTCTGGTTACAACTGTATATATAGTAGTCAACATTTGAAGTGGATCAAAAATGTTGTCTAATTGTTCCAAGACAAAAATGGGTCTTATATAGTTTTAGGACTATATACATACTTTTAAACAATGTTAACATGGCTAATGTGTTATATATGTGTGTGTAATGTGTGTGTGTGTGTGTATATATATATATATATATATATCATCATGTGTGTGCTATATTAATCAGTTTGATTTGAGTTAATAATGTCTCTCGTTGCAGTGGTTTGATCCTGCAGGACCTGACGTTTGTTCATCTGGGAAACCCAGATTTTATTGAGGGAAAAGTGAATTTCTCCAAGCGCTGGCAGCAGTTCAACATTCTGGACAGCATGAGACGCTTCCAGCAAGTGTGAGTGATTGACTGACCTCAGATCAGCAGATTACAGTACACTCGATTCCTGGAGATTTATTATACAGCAATAAACCATGAAGAGCTGTGAGCAAATCAAACACGCATCTTTATGAAGAGAAAACCTGTTGAGCTTTGAAATAATTTAGATGCAAGTTATTATTATAAGATGCATCTAGAACCATATCAATGGATATATTTATGAGAAAGTGAGGATTGTGAAAATTGAAACAAACTGAAATTGTGATACTATTATTAGATAAAACGTTTATTATGACAAAGAAATACAAATGATATCTTATGACTATAATAAAAATTTAGATTAGTTAAAATTAGTAGATAAAGACTGAAGATAATATTGGGATATAGTTGATTTTAAGAGGCTATGGCCATTTCAATTATGGCAAATGTGGATGTTATAAATATGAGAAAAGGTTTAACAATTACATTCATTTACAATTACAAAATATAATTTTGAGAAAATAATAATTTTATAATGATAAATATGAGATAATGCAGTAATCATAACACAAAATTAAAGTTATAAGATTAATTATGACTAAAATCTGCGGACAGTTTTTCCTTTTTTTTATTTTCCTATTTTGCAGATGATTTTGACAGTATATTAACTAAAAACTAAAACATGAAATAAAAAAAAATCAAGGTTTACAATGAGATCTACTTGTTTTGTAAACAAAGCAAGTATCTTATATGATATATCTACTAAAAGACAGAAAATATTACTAAGGATGAGTCTCAATCAGCAACCCTGTTCAGTAGTCAGTACACTGATCAGGGCGTCAGCCATTTTAAGTGCTGTCTTAGGGTGCTTTCACACCTGTGAATCGATTCAGTTGTTCCGAAACAGGGATTAAAATTGTTACATTGTTGCTCTTTGTTGTTGGCGCGGTTCGCTTTCACACGGCAAAGTTTCTAAACGGACCAAAAGAGCTAAAACAAGTCACGTGTGAGTAAACTCTCCTCACATTGGTCAGAGTTTCACGGTTTATTTTGCACAGTCTCGCTCAGCTGTCGGGAAGGGTGGTTTGGTGGTGTTTGATAGCGTGCGCGCGCCATGTCTGAAGAGCGAGGAGGAAGACGCGCGATTTCCGGGAGATTATCACTCGTGCATTTGCGGGAGACTCCCGGAACTTCCGGGAGACTTGGAATGTCTGGAATGACTCATAATCCACTCATAATTCTCTCTTCATATAGCCGTATGCCTATTACATTTTCATAAAACACTGTGATATAGGCGGGCTCGGATCGTATCGCTTTCTCACTACAATCGATCCGCTCCAGGGTTCATTTCAATCGAGCCGAGACCACCTCATTCAGGCGGTCTCGGAGCGATTGCTTTGGCGCGATTCCGAGCGCGAATGCCCTGTTCACATATGCCAAACGAACCGCGCTAACTGGGCAAACGCGCCAGGTTCCGGAACAAAAGTCTAGGTGTGAAAGCACCCTTAGTTACAAAAGTCTACAAGTGCAATGAAATGTTCGCGCCCTGAAACGTTCCACAGTGCACCATGAAAATTCTCTATATCATAGTGTTTTCACAATACTGGAGTTCGGTACTGGAATGTTAAAAACGTCCATATCCCGCTAACATTTGAGCGCTGTTGAGCGCGTTCTTAAACAGCGCTGATTTGCCATTGTGTTCACGCGCTTAACAGAAATGACTGTGATTGGCTGTGAAGGTCATCAGTTCACTGAACTCACCGCTGCTTACTGAGTGTAACCACAGATACAGACACTGGAACTTTTTAAAGCCACAATTCATCAGCGGAGCGCTCGTATGTCAGCTTATAGACAAACTAGCTGATCGACATCGACTTCTTTTGTTGATTAAAAGTTGTGATTTGCCGCTAAATAGAAAATAAAGTTAACTTATTTAACTTATTAAAAAGTTAACCTAATATAATGGTAGGGGAACTGCTGTAGTATATCAGCTGCCAGTTTTACCAATTAACAAACAGCTTTAATTATTAACATTCATCTCGCCTGTCTTTTCAGACACTATGACCTGAAGCGAAACGACGACATCGTCTCATTCTTCAACGACTTCAGCGATCACCTGGCGGAGGAGGCATTATGGGAACTCTCGCTCAAGATCAAACCCCGAAACATCTCGCGGCGCAGGACGGAGCGAGAAGAGAAGACCTAGAACCCCAATCTAGACCATTCACGGTGAGACCTGAACCTCCTGCAGAACCTTGGGAGCCCACACAAAGCTGTTTTCAGTTCTTTATACGATCCTGAAGGCGATTTTGCACCAGTAAACCAAGACATTGGCAGTATTTTCCCCGGAGCGATGACTAAAAACTCAAAAGCGGGATAAATTCAGTATAAACACACAGATATAGACTCACGGAGGACCCGAACGCTGTGATATAAAGCTAAATCTTTCTCTGTTTGCGTGTGTGTGCAGAAAGACACACTCTGAGAGGATTTATTTGATATTAAAACACTGTGCCTGATGTTTATTTGTCCGCTCGGACGTAACGTTCGGCCTTGCGAAGGTCTTTAAAAACCTACGATTCGCCCATTTAAAACTGTGCAAAGTGTATGATTGGGAAACGGGCGGACATTTGTGCAATCTATAAGCGTTTTATAAGGAATATTCAAGGATTGGTTGAAAAGAGAGAGGGTTTTGACTGATTTATGGACTATATGGGATATATTGATTCAAAAGTTTAAGAACGAACCGGATGTTTGGACTCATTTGAGGTTTTTTTTTTTCGTGTCATTTTGGTATTTTGTGCGCAAACCTTATTGTAATTGTTTACCCGCCGCAGTGCTGATAGCCCCTCCATCCAGATCTGTCATGCTATTTTTTAATAAAAAGACAGATGTGTTTTATTTGTGCAATTTGCATTTTGGACTTTTTACGTGTAGCTAGTATGTAGCTATGGAAAATATTAAAACGCCATTTGGAAATTGTCGATTTCGCTGGATTTATAATATATAGTTGTGTGTTTGGCTAAATTGTAACTTTTGTTTTATTCTGTAAATTACTGCTGACATTTCTTCCAAATTTAAAATAAACGTTGTCATTTTAGAGCTTTATTTATCTATTTTAAAAAGACATAAATAATTGATATACATTTTTTCGACGATACAAATTTGCTAAATTTTACATTTAAAAAGTGCCACATTACTTCAACGTCTCACTATATTAAATTGCCATCATTTTATTTTTAAATAATCAACAGTATTACATAATATTATACTATATATCATGATTATCAGCTATTTAAAAGGTCAATAAAAGTCACTTTTCAACATCAAATAGGAAAGATCAAGTTCCCATAATGCAATTCAAATATTATTTAATAATATAAATAATAATATAAATGATTTTTATATTATTTTATGCAAAAAAAAAATCTAAAAAATAAAATAAAATCTGGATTATTTGATAAATGTTAAGTTTAGAAGAACAGAAATGGAATCCTTTGTAGCATTTAAAATAATAATGTCTAATGCACTCATAAACACTATAAATACTGCCAATTTAGATTAATTTAATCCCTCTTTAAGCAATGCAAGTATGAATTTCTCATCGCCAATCATTTTATACACCTTTTGAACAGTGCTCTATTAAAAAAAGCAAAACAATAATAGTAATAATGTAAAATTCAGCAAATTTGAATGGTCCAAATATTTATATCTAGTCTAAATATTTATATTGAATTAGTTTTATGTTGTTTTATGCAAACAATAAAATTAAAATAATCTGCATTATTTGATAAATATTAAGTTCAGAAGAACAGAAATGGAATCCATTGTAGCATTTTAAAAAAGATAATTTATACACCTTTTGAACAGCGGTTTATTAGAAAAAAAAGTGAAACAATAATAATAATAATGTAAAATTTAGCAAATTTGTATGGTCAAAATGTATATAAATTATTTTTGTCATTTTATGCAAAAAAAAATTTAAGAAAATGTTTTTTTTGTAACATTTAAAATTAAAATAACACTCATAAACACTATAAATACTGCCAATTTAGATAAACTGAATCCCTCTTTATGCAATGCAAGTATGAATTTCTAATCGTCAATCATTTTATACCCTTTTTGAAGAGCGGTCTATTAGAAACAATAATAATAATAATGTGCATAATAATATCTGTATAAATCAAAGATTTTTTCTCTTAAAAGTGAACTTGTGATGTCATTAACTACTGACAATTTCATGTGTCAGAATTTCTACTTAAAAGTTTTGACCTTAATCTGGTTCATTTAATACTTATAATTATGACTTTGTTGTAATGTTTGTTTGTTTTTTTTGGAGGTAATTTTAAGTTATCACTTCAACGTCTCACTATATTAAATTTCCATATTTCTATTTTTAAATAATCAACGGTATTACATAATATTATACTATATATCATGATTATCAGCTATTAAAATGTCAATAAAAGTCACTTTTTATCATCAAAAGAGGAAAGATCAAGGTCCCATAATGCAGTTCAAAAGCTTAAATAAATTAAGAAACACAATATGTGGAAAACAGTTAATTTAGGGATATTTCAGTGTATAAAATTATAAAAAAAATTTAATTCATACTTGAATTGCTTATAAATTGGCAGTATTTATAGTGTTTATGAGTGCATTATAAAAATTATCATTTAAATGTTGCAAAATATTTCATTTCTGTTTTTTTAAACTTAATATTTATCAAATAATCCAGATCATTTTTCTTTTTATTTAATTTTTTGCATAAAATGACACAAAAATAATTGATATAAATTTTTTGACCATACAAATTTAATTTAAATGTTACAAAGGATTCAATTTCTGTTCTTCTAAACTTAATATTCATCAAATAATTCTGGTTTTTATTTTTTGCATAAATTGACATAACTAGTTTTATAAATATTTGGACCATACAAATTTGCTGAATTTTACATTATTATTATTATTATTACTAATATTGTTTTGCTTTTTTCTAATAGAGCACTGTTCAAAAGGTGTATAAATGATTTTCTTAAGAAATTCATACATTCATTGCTTAAAGAGGGATTAAATGAATCTAAATTTGCAGTATTTATAGTGTTTATGATGAGTGCATTATAATTTTAAATGCTACAAAGAATTCCATTTCTGTTCTTCTAAACTTAACATTTATCAAATATCCAGATTTTATTTTTTTAATATTTTTTTGCATAAAATGACAAAAATAATTGATATATTTTGACCATACAAATTTGCAAGATTTTACATTTAAAAAGTGCCACATTATTATTATTATTATAGTTTTGCTTTTTTCTAATAGAGCACTGTTGAAAAGGTGCATAAAATAAATTCATACTTGCATTGCTTAAGGAGGGATTAAATGAATCTAAATTGGCAGTATTTATAGTGTTTATGAGTGCATTATAGACATTATCATTTTAAATGTTTAATATTTATCAAATAATCCAGATATTCTTTTTTTCTTTTATTTTTTGTATAAAATTACAGAAATAATTCATAGAAATATTTTGACCATCCAAAACCAATGTTAAGTAATAAAATATGGCTCTTCGGTAAATGCCAAAGTTTGTGTAATTGGGAAGAAATTTTCATATTACTATAATCCAGAAACGTTTTCGAGTGGCCTCTTAATATTTGTCCATATATAAAATGCTTGCTTTTCCAAATGCAAAACTCCTTATAGCCTTGTTTCTTCATCCCATATTAATTTATAAACCCATTTTGTATTGTTTTGGTGTTTGGATTGATGCAAACAAATGACCCGAGCGTTTATTGGATCAAACGATGATGTCACAGAGGGGCGGGGCTTGTGTTTTTGATTCTTTTGCGATGTGTATGATATGATCTGTATAAATGTACGTGTACAGTCGTGATGTATAATCTCTAATCATGCAGAGGGCAGTTATGAGGAAATATATTTTCAAAGCAAACCAGACATGCACTAAAATAACTAACATTTATACGGCAAAAACAAACACAAGGACTGAATATGCTGTGATCTCTGGCCGTCAGAGAGAGTGTGTGTGTGAGAGTGAATGTGGTTTTTCTACAGAATGTCCTTATTGACATGGGAGAAAGTGTGTGTGTGTGTGTGTGATGTTGACGTTTACCGACTCCTGGGAATTAGTTTTTCCTGTTACACCTAATAACATCCTGTATATTCTACCACCAATAAAACTGCTCTCTTTGTATGTGTTTGTATTTTTCCAATGCTAAATTTGACACGTTATTATTATTACACGTTATTATTATTATCTATATTAATAGTGCCACATTATTATTATTATCGTTTTGCTTTTTCTAATAGAGCTCTGTTCAAAAGGTGTATAAAATTCATACTTTCATTGCTTAAAGAGGGATTAAATGAATCTAAATTGGCAGTATTTATAGTGTAGTATAGATGAATTACCGGTTTGTAAACATTCAGGATGCGCGCGCAGTGAGGTTGCAGAAAGAAAACGGGAGCGCTAGCATTTACAGTGAGGGAATGACATCCGATGCGTTACTTTGTTGTTGTCTTAGAGATAATTTATATTGATTACATATTATATATATTTACATAATGCTTTCAGCGTATTATAACAGCTTGTCACCCAGTAATAAGCACAGTTATTCAGCAAAATTAACGTTAAAGTGAGCGGCGTTTGTTTGACAGGTGCATTTGTGATAGCGCCCTCCCAATGGATATTGGATAAGACAAAATGACCAAGCATCCAGCCCCAAATATACAACTATCTCACTGAAACTCCAAGTGATTTAACAAGAAGTTAAAGGCCTACAAGTGTTTGGATGCCAACAATTGTGTTCTGTGTGGTTATGTGCAAGAAATAATGCTCCATGATTACCAGATTCAAAACTATGTAGTGCTAAAAACCGAGGTTCTGCCGAGCCAAAGACAAGGAAAGAAGACGGAGCTGTACAAGGCCTGGGTAATCATCAACAAGCAAAACAACTGCATTCTGACAGCGAACGGCACCTGTACGGCAGGGTATGTGAACTTACACTTTTACATTTCATTCTAAGCATTCAGTGTCTGCAGATTAATTAAGCATGTTTAGCTGTTTTTGCTGAAATCATTGCTGCAATCAAAAACGAGTAATGTGTCTGATTCTGCATATCGTGAACTTACCTGATATAACATGAGAACTGCAGAGTCCAGCATTTATAATTAGGTTCACACTCCATTCAGCTCTTATGATGGCTGTTAGCCAGAGATGTCTGCGGTTGGCATTTAAAGCAGTGTGGTGTACGGTAAGTTTTCAGCATCCTACCACACAACACGACATGTTTGCTATTGCAACCCGTGTGACGTTATGTGTGACATAGGTTGGTAATTCCCCTATAGTCCACTACCTGCCAAAAGTCTTGTCTCCTATCCAAGTTTTAGGAACACCAAATAATAACTTGACTTTTAGTTGATCATTTGGTATCAGAAGTGGCTTATATGAAGGGCAAAGGCCTCTAGATGACGCTTATTTGACCAAAATAAAATATGATCATGCCTTGATTTTCATTCATTCATTCATTTTCTTTTCGGCTTAGTCCCTTTATTAATCCGGGGTCGCCACAGCGGAATGAACCGCCAACTTATCCAGCACGTTTTTACGCAGCGGATGCCCTTCCAGCCGCAACCCATCTCTGGGAAACATCCACACTCAAACACTACGGACACCTTAGCCTACCCAATTCACCTATAGCGCATGTGTTTGGACTGTAGGGGAAACCGGAGCACCCGGAGGAAAGCCACGCCAACACAGGGAGAACATGCAAACTCCACACAGAAACGCCAACTGACTCAGCCGAGGCTCGAACCAGCGACCTTCTTGCTGTGAGGCGACAGCACTACCTACTGCGCCACTGCGTCGCCCTGCCTTGATTTTGAATCCTTTAATTAGGACAGTAAGGTCTGACTCTGCTTAGACAAAAGTCTTGTCACTGAACAGAAATAATGTCCAGTATAGAATATAAAGTCATGCTGCAGTGGAGACAGAATGAATATTTCATGAGCTTGGAGGACTGCAGCCATACATCTCTGCAATGACTCAAATCACTTATAAATAAAGTCATCTGGAATGACAAAGAAAGCGTTTTTGCAGGACTCCCAGAGCTCATCAAGATTCTTTGGATTCATCTTCAATGCCTCCTCCTCCATCTTACCCCAGACATGCTTAATAATGTTCATCTCTGGTGACTGGGCTGGCTAATCCCGGAGCACCTTGACCTTTTTTGCTTTCAGGAACTTTGATGTGGAGGCTGAAGTATGAGCAGGAGCGCTATCCTGCTGAAGAATTTGCCCTCTCCTGTGGTTTGTAATGTAATGGGCAGCACAAATGTCTTGATACCTCAGGCTGTTGATGTTGCCATCCACTCTGCAGATCTCCCGCACGCCCCCATACTGAATGTAACCCCAAACCATGATTTTTCCTTCACCAAACTTCTGTGAGAATCTTGGGTCCATGTGGGTTCCAGTAGGTCTTCTGCAGTATTTTTGATGATTGGGATACAGTTCAGCAGATGATTCATCAGACAAATCCACCTTCTGCCACTTTTCAAACTGATTAACTAGAAGCCAAGTTATTATTTGTTGCTCTTACAACTGGGATCGACGACAAGACTTGTGTCAGGTAGTGTACATTATTACACAATATATTGTTTCAAACAGCTAAAATGTCAATAAAAGTCACTTTGTTAAACTGTAGAGTTAAATTTTCAACCTTAAACTCAACAGAGCAGAGATCAACATCCCATAATGCAATTCATATCTGTAAAAGAAAATCACAACATGCAGAACCAAAACGTTTTTACAATATTACTGAACTTACTGTATTTTTGAAAAACCTAGTCTTCAAAAACATTAAAAACTATACTAAATGAATGCTAGAATTGTTGTTTATTACCATTGCAAATCACCTTCATGTGTACATCCTTCCTTTGAACTCTGCTACACTAATGAATATGCAAATTAAATAGTGTAGTTTTTTTTTTTTACATTATTTGAAACCCAATTTATCAGACATGACATATTAAAGCAAACAATTATCACTGTCACATAAGTGTGTTATTAATGTAAAAAAAAAAAAGTGTACAAGAAAAATGCAAAAATCTATCTTTAAATATTCACAGTTCAGATCAAACTTCAGACTGTAGAGTAGTAACATAAATTATACAGAGGTGGAGGATTAAAAAATAAAGAGACACTTCAGTGACGGCGAGATTCAAATTTTAAATACTAAAATATCACATTAATCCACTTAAATATATTTACTTCAACCTTTAGTTCTTATCCAGACCAAACGGATCTCGACAAGGCAAAAACCTTAATATTAAAACGTCTTCATAATAAATATAGCTACTCTATTATTCAATCTAGTGAGAAAGCTGTAAAAATTGTACCGTTTTGTGCTGATTGTTTGCTGAATTTTAGCACAGATGAATATTATTTAAATGATGACTTAGTGTAGAACGTTGAGAGTTTAATGTAATTTTTTTAAATTAAATTGTGTAAATTAAAATTAAAAATACGCCTGAAAATGCATCCATTTCACAAAAATCGCTCACAACACAAATATTTTGCAATGGAAATGTTTTTTTCCCCGCACTAATAGGTCTTGTGCCATACATCAAGAAGTCATAAGATCCTTCTTTAAAGACGCTTTGGTATGTATATGTTGATATATATAACGTATAGTTAAGAAGGCTATGAAATGTACCAGTGTTGACTGCAGCTGGCCGTTATTATATGCAGAATTTAACCACATATTTATGTAAATGTAGGACATCGACAGTTTAAAGATAGCTGCATGTTCATTCAATTGCGTTAATTAAAACTGAGAATACGCCTTATAGATGCGTGTCCATTTCACAAAAACCTACATAGTGCAAATAATTTTTACGCACACAATTGAAATGTTTCGCAAACTGCAATGGAAATTTTTTTCCACACATTTACAGGTCATAAAAACATTCTTTAAAAACGGCATGGTATGTATATGATGATATATAATATATAGGTAAGAAGACGTTGATTGCTACTGACTTATTTTTTGCTAAATTTATAATGTGATTATGTAAATGATGACAGATATTGTAGGATGTTGAGTGTAGACTGGACGAATTAAAATTGCGAATTGAAAATACGTTTTATGGAAACGCGTCAATTTCACAAAACATCTACAGTACATAGTGCAAATTTTTTTGTTTTTTTTACGCACACAATTGAAATGTTTCGCAAACTGTAATGGAAACGTTTTTTTTCCCCACATTGACAGGTCTTGGGGCATACGTCGAGAAGTCGTAAGATCATTCTTTAAAGACGGTTTGGTATATATGTGATGATGTATAACGTAGAGGTAAGAAGGCGTTGATTGCTACTGACTTGATTTTATGCTAAATTTATAATGTAATTATGTTAATGATGACAGATATTGTAGAGCGTTGAGTGTAAATGTAGATGTTTTTCCAATAAATTGCGCAAATTAAAATTGCAAACTGATATCCAATACGTCTTATGGAAACGTGTCCATTTCGCAAAAACACCTACATTGTGCAGAAAGTGTTTCTTTAAAGCACAAAATGGAAATAATTCGCACAATCCAATGGAAATGTTTTTTTTTCCCCCACATTTACAGGTCATGTGTCAAAGGATCATCATAGGATCGACATGAGAAGTCATAGGATCATTCTTTAAAGATGGTTTGGTACGTATATGATGATATATAGCATAAGAAGGATTTGATTGCTACTGACTATTGTTTTACGCAAAATTATGAATGTGATTATTATGTAAATGATGACAGATATTGTAGGTCGTTAAGAATGTAAAATTAGGTGTTTCCATTAAATTGCAAACTGAAAATGGCATCAATTTTGCCAAAAAATAATAATAATGGCGCAATTTTTCTTATAAGAAATAGTGAATGAGGCTATAGGGCCGATTTAGTCTACAGCTATTGTGTTGGAAGCATGCGGTGATTGAGGTGTGTGTGATGTACAGGGTCTTCATTGTGTCAGTGTGGTCGTGTGCTGGGCTCCAGTAATGGACGTTTTGTAAGGTTGCTGCCGCTTCCGCTTGGGTTTTCTCCATGTTCGGCCATGCCCCTCTTTAGACTCCGCCCATGGTTGTGGCCATTGACTGAACCCCTCTGCCACTTGCAGATGTCACCGTTTAGGATGTCCTGAATATGCTGAACGATTAAGTTTATCGCCACTGTAATTAAGAGGATAAACAAATTTGACTAGAATGGAATAGCATTAATTAATTAGCATATATTAACTGGCATAGAAAACTAGAATGGAATATTTAGCATTTTAATGGGTTTTGTGTGCATGTCTAATGCTGCGGTCACACTAGTTTGTGCTTGCTAAACTCTGTTGTACGGGCGCTGCGAAAAGGGGCGGGATTAAACAAGATGATTAGACATTAAAATAATTGAGCGATTGGTCCATGTTTTAAATTTCTGTCCAGAGAGGTCATGTTTTGATCCTTCGATTGGTCTCATGTAATCATGTGATGCGATTTCGCAGATTAGAATTCATCAAGCTTAAACTTTCCAACGCAGTGAACTGTGAAAACTTGTCGCATAAGCTTACGTTTCCTGTCTGACGCATTCGCGTGCACATGAATGGAAGTCTATGGGGAGAAAAGGGCAGTGTGACTGCAGCTTGATGCCGAAGGCTGATTTATACTTCTGCGTCAAGTGATCGGCGTACCCCACGGCGATTGCTTTGCACGTAGTTGTGCATTTATACTTCTGCGTGCTGTTTGTGTTGCTCTGCAATAACACTTCTGACACACTAGCTGGCAGTAGGTTTTTATGTTCCTCTGTGTATAGTTTCTTCGCAGGTATTTTGTTTTTTCTGAACGTTACCTTAATGTAACGCTTACCTTAAGCTAAAACTCGCTCATTCATAGGCAGGAACAGGCGGACGTGCAACAACATTAATCATAAACACAAAACAAAAGTTTTGATCTGGAGCTCCTTCACAGGACTCGACGATTGTAAACACTCTCTCCAACGAGTTCGACCGGCTCTCTGCCCCGCCCACACTGGTCACAGCTATGAAGCTGACCAATCACAGAGCTTCCGCTACACGTCGTTGCAACATGTAGTTACTTTTTTTTTTAAGGTACGCGTCAGCCACGGCGAGTGCTACGCGACCATGCAAAGGTTGCGCCGAAGCATACGTATGCGATTGACGCAGAAGTATTAATCAGCCTTTACCTGATTTCAAACATTGCTCTTTTGAACTATATGTTTATCCATGGTTTGCGCAAAATATTAAGCTGTTTTCACCAATGATAATTATCAGAAATATTTCTTGATCATCAAAATCAGCATATTGCAATGTTTTCTGAATGATCATGTGAATACTGGAGAAATGATGCTGAAAATTCAGCTTTGCTTCACAGGAATATAATATATTCATATAGAAAATAGTTACTATAAACTGAAATAACATTTGACAGTTTTACCATATTTTAAATAAACATATTCAGCCTTGATGAGCAAAAACAATATGATAATTATCCCAAACTTTCCCAAACAATATTCATTGGGTTTTGGCTCATATTTACCCATGTTATCAACTCCACGGGGTATTATGACATCTGCATATTTCTTGGTCTGGTTTGGAGAGAGATGTCAGATGTCACGAATGCATTAAATGACTGTAAAGCAGCTATTCTTCAGCTTTAGTTGTGTTTTCTCACCGGAAGGCAGAACTCCTCAAAGGCTGGTTTGACAAATGTTGTGTACTGCGTGAGGATCTGCTCCAGATCTCGACCTCTATTCATGTCGCGCAGAACTAAACACAACAAACACACACTGTTAAACAAGCAACGCACATCTACAGTAACTTTTCTATTGTAAAACTCCATCCCAGGGTATATACAGGAATCAGAGAGTGAAATTCAATACCTTCGAACACCTTTTTTAAGACTTTCCATACATGTTAAGACCTTATAACCACTTTAGGTTAACTTATAGTATATATACTAAATATTAGTGAAAGAAACTAATCCAAAACTAAAACATTAATCATATACTGAAAAAAACAATCTATTAATTCTAGCTAATTCAGGAGGTTAGTGCCTATAGAGCTGCAGAAATAATGGTGTTGCCTTGGTTTCTGCAGTAAACAAAGCAGCATGATTGATTTCATAAACTACACAGCATCCTGATATTCGCATTTAATTCAGACAAACTTTAGCATACAACCATACATTGCATAATCAAAAATGATATAAAATGTAATACCTTGCAAAACAGCATTTAAGACTTTTTAATACTTTTTAAGGGCCTTAAATTTTTCTACATTGATTTATCAACTTTTAATACTTTTTAAGAGCCTGCGGACACCCTGAATCCATTTAAAAAGATAGAAAATTAACTAAACTAAAAAAAGGACATGAAATATAATATCTCAAGTTGTTTCATTTTTTATTTATTATTTTATTCCTTAAGGATGCATTAAATTGATGGAAAGTCGCAGTAAAATGTTTATCTTACAAAAGATTTCTGATATAAATAAATGCCGTTTTTTTGAACTTCTATTTCTATTCCTGGACAAATATTACTGTTTTCAGCACTGATAATAAGAAATTTTGGTTTTTACACAGACTTTTAAACTAAGACTGCTTTCATGCCATCATTACAAAATATATATACACTACCTGACACAAGTCTTGTCGTCGATCCCAGTTGTAAGAGCAACAAATAATACTTTCACTTCTAGTTTATCTTTAGGAAAAGTGGCTGAAGGTGGATTTTTCTGATGAATCTAGATATTTCCAGCTGCAGGCCCGCAGAACCACACACGTTTCAGGCACACACGATCCAGCACACACGATCTAGGCAAACCATATATGATTACGACGGATGCTAATGTTATTAACGTCTTCTCGGACATCGTCATCAATATATTTTTATATATATTGTTGATAAATATTGTACACAATAACCAATAGTGTTTACTGTTTCACAAGTATTGCGATCGAGGCGGGCGAATGGGGAGCGTTGTTTCCGATCGCCATTCAATATAATAGACTGATCAGTTTTCTATCAGTCATAATAGATGATGATCAGTCATTATTATCAGACAGAGTCATTATAGCAGATACTCATTTGCTGGCCTTGCTGAACGATCTTAATTGGACAGTTTTAATTTATATAATGGATTCATTTATAATAAAGGAAATAATAGCAAGTTAATATGTATAGGATATAATACATCTTTATATGTAATAAAAATCTTTTTACATTTAACAAATGTGAACACTATATTTTACTCAAGCGATTTAATAGTATTTATTTGCTAAATTTTCTAATAACTTTTTTATTAATGATTTTCCACATTAAATACTAGTAATTTATAGTAAGTAATATATTGTTTTTAAACCATAAAGTACTGGTAATTTGTGGTAATTATAGTTGCAACAAATTTAACAATACAAACAAATTAACTTAATTTAAAAAAAATGTGTGTGTGTGTATATATATATATATATTACTAACAGTTGCTACAGTTTAGTAAAAGTTAGTAGTTTAAATCAGTTTATAACTATATTAATTTTAAAATAATAACTATAGTAATTCATTTTTATGTGACACATTATTGTTTGATTTTTTTTTATGTTTTACAACAAAACGATTTTAACCAAGTATGACAACATTAAGATCCTGAATTAGTTTATTACACTTAATCCTACAATTAGACGGTCTGTTATGTTTTCTTTGAGTATGTGGATATGTGAATAAAGTCTTAAGTGTTTAACCAATTCTTTTTATTAACTTAATTTGAGTTCAGAAACTGCAGAGATGTTAAAATGATCGTTACGATATAATAATGAAATAATGACTGAAATGGGAAACCATAAACTGTTCACAGTCTAATGAATGACAATCGTAGCACAGGCGGTCTCAATCGCCATATTTGTGAAATACAGTAGCCGCTCCTAAGGAGTTAGTTAGTTACCATATATGGTTTGCCTGAGGTATCAAGACATTTGTGCTGCCCATTTCATTACAAACCACAGGAGAGGGCAAATTCTTCAGCACGATAGCGCTCCTTTTCATACTTCAGCCTCCACATCAAAGCTCCTGAAAGCAAAGAAGGTCAAGGTGCTCCAGGATTGGACAGCCAAGTCACCAGACATAAACATTATTGAGCATGTCTGGGAAAAGATGGAGGAGGGATTGAAGATGAATCCAAAGAATCTTGATGAACTCTGGGAGTCCTGCAAGAACGCTTTCTTTGCCATTCCAGATGACTTTATTAATAAGTGATTTGAGTCAGAGATGTATGGATGCAGTCCTCCAAGCTCATGATGGAGTCAGACACAATATTCATTCTGTCTCCACTGCAGCATGACTTTATATTCTATACTGGACATTATTTCTGTTAAGTGACAAGACTTTTGTCTAAGCAAAGTCAGACCTTACTGTCCAAATTATAAAATTCAAAATCAAGACATGATCATATTTTATTTTGGTCAAATCAAATCTAGAGGCCTTTGCCTTTCATATAAGTCACTTCTGATACAAAATGATCAACTAGAAGTCAAGTTATTATGTGTTCTTCCTAATACTTCGATAGGCGACAAGACTTTTGTCAGGTAGTGTAGGTATATAGAGATTACCTCTGCGAGACAGGCGCACATCTGAGTCTGTGTCCACAAACAGCTTCATGTGAAACATGTCTCGGACTTCCTGTGTGTAAAACACCAGAATCCCTTCAAAAAGGACTACGTCAGCAGGATAAACACAGATCTTCTCTGGCAGCCTGTAAACATGTGATTAACAGTCAATAGACAGACAGACAATCACATATTATGAGTGTACATGTGAGGAGAGAGAGTCACAGGTTGTTGTGGCATTATAAGGGAACAGCTTCAGTGTTTTTGTGCTGCTTTAGGCCTGTCTTGGATAAATACATACAGTATAGTACTAAAACTGCCAGTAGGTGATGATAAGTCCCTTTGCTACATCCTAATTAATCTACATTAGACGTAGGGCTGCAGGAAAGTAGTCCATATTGTTGTTGAGTGTTGCGATAACAATATTTCTTACAATATAACCCAGCCAGCAGCTAGCTCTCTGCAACTCTCACATGGTCACCCACTAAAGCTAAGCAGGGCTATGCCCTGTCAGTACCTGGATGGGAGACCACATGAGAAAGCTAGGTTGCTGCCGGAAGTGTTGTAAGTGAGGCCAGCAGGGGGTGCTCAACCTGCGCTCTGTGTGGGTCCTAATGCCCCAATACCTGACTCTCTGTGGTTGTAAAAATCTCAGGATGTCCTTCGAAAAGAGTAGGGGTTTAACCCCGGCCAAATTTGCCCACTGGCCTCTGTCCCTCATCCTAACCATCCCCATATCATAATTTACTTCATCACTCTGTCTGTCTACTCTCCACCAATCAGCTGGTGTGTGGTGTGCAATATGGCTGCTGTCGTGTCATCCAGGTGGATGCTGCACACTGGTGGTGGATAAGGAGATTCCCCCCAATGTGTAAAGTAGGGCTGGACAATAATTCGATATCAATATATATCGCGATAATTTTTTTCAATAACGATGATATGATTTTTAAACCCATTTCTGATATTTCGATATAAATTTGCATATATATATAAATATATATTATTATTTATATAAGATCTTATACATGTATCACTTGTCACTGAATGACGTTCAGTGCTCAGACGACAGAAAGAGCGTGATCTGATCTCACTTACGTGATGACGAACAACACAGACATGCTGCCAGTGCTGCAGTTGGTTAAGCTGCGCCGCAGAAAGTTTTAGCTACAAAATGAGTGCTCTGAATACAGATGCGAATGAACAAGCTTCCACAAGTAAGAATGCAGACGAAATAGTTGATAAGAAAGGAAAGACTAATGCAGTGGTGTGGACATGGTTCGGCTTTTTAAGTTCCGATAAAATTAGTTTCGGTGCTCTGCAAAGTGTGCCAGAGAGTGTAGACTAGCGGCGGCAACACATCAAATCTGTTTCACCATTTGAAGCAGTTCCACCCGATAAAACATACTGAGAGTCAGAGTTCAGTAAAGTTAGCAACAGATTCGCAGATTCGTATTTTCCGGATCAATAACTCATGACCGAAACATTGTTCCTACACAAATAGCACATTTTTTCAACTGTCGCAATGTATACAACCTTATTTTCCTAAAAATTAGCTTTCCTACACGCTGGACGCATTATATTGATCTCTATGCGCAGGCGGCAAAGAGACCGATCCTTAGGGACCGTCTACAAAGAGCAAAACGCAAGAACCAATACTACAAAAGCTGTCAATAACTTCCCTCTAACTCATTATACTGCCATCAAACTCAGATCACACGTCACTGCTGTCCTGCTGGTAAGACTACAACACTTATTTTTCTAAAAAACTATTTTGCATATTTTTTATGAATTTTTATTATGAAAAATATTCAATAACTGTACTGTAAATTACTGTACTCTCACCAAATTTAGTTCACACGTCACTGCTGTCCTGCTGGTTATACTACAAAACTTATTTTTCTAAAAAACTATTTTGCATATTTTTTATGAATTTTGAGCTTTTTTATTTGATAGTTTATTTCACATTTCTTGTTTGTAAAGGCTAAATACAAATAAAAAGTGAACAAACTTTTTTGTACTGTTTTTATTAAAAAAAGTTATAAGAGTCTGGAGGTATTATCGACTTTGCAAATTCACTTTGCAGACATTTGTAGGTACAGACATCCATTGTGTGCGTTCTTGGCAGTTTTTCCTTTCTTTTTAATATTGTCCATATCGATATCGGAATTATATCGTATCGACCGAAAGAAAAAATATATTGTGATATAAATTTTTGCCATATCCTCCAGCCCTAGTGTAAAGCACTTTGAGTGTCCAGAAAAGTGCTATATAAATGTAAGAAATTATTATTAATATTATTATTATTATTAACTAACTTGCAAAGCGCTATTTTATCAGCAATTAAATAAATGTTTTAGCAATTAATAGCATCGAAAATAAAAGTTTGAGTGTGTACTGTTTATATTTATGTATATAAATACACAAATGCATGTTTTTATTTATATTTAGATATGAAATGTGTATATGATACAAATTATATTTCAATTTAAACATCTACAGTTGAAGTCAGAATTATTAGCCCCTTTGATTTTTTTTCTTTTCTTTCCTTTTTTAAATATTTCCCAAATGATGTTTAACAGAGCAAGGAAATTTTCACAGCAAGTCTGATCATATTTTTTCTTCTGGAGAAAGTCTTATTTGTTTTATTTCGGCTAGAATAAAAGCAGTTTTTAATTTTTTAAACACCATTTTAAGGTCAAAATTATTAGCCCCTTTAAGCTATATATTTTTTTGATAGTCTACAGAACAAACCATCATTATACAATAACTTGCCTAATTACCCTAACCTGCCTAGTTTAATTAACTTAATTAACCTAGTTAAGCCTTTAAATGTAATTTTAAGTTGTATAGAAGTGTCTTAAAAAAAAAACTAGTAAAATATTATTTACTGTCATCATGGCAAAGATAAAATAAATCAGTTATTAGAGATGAGTTATTAAAACTTTTCCGTTAAACAGAAATTGGGGAAAAAAATAAACAGGGGAGCTAATAAATCAGGGGGGCTAATAATTCTGACTTCAACTGTATGTGAGACAGTTTTGCTTCTATCACATATACTGTACATAATATAGACACATATATTATGTCAAAACAAACTTTTATTTTGAATGCGATTAATCTTTGCCCAACACTAATTCTTTTAATGATAATAAAATAAACATGTAATAGATGTTTTTCTCAGCTAATTAAATCTTAAAAACTATGTCAAGGTGCAAACATTTCGACTTTAAAACATGACGAATGACTTAAAACCTCTGCGGAAATTCAGATTCTTATTGGCTGTTGTCATTTTCCCCTCTTGTCTCACAGCATTAGTGTTTATTTTCAGCTCTAGGTTCAGTTACTGGAGGGCTGAGGATGAAGATAGTAAAGGCCTCATCTGATTGGTCAGATTTGGATAACCTATAAATGCAGCACACAAATGCTTGGCACGTCAAATTGATTTAATTTATAGCACTTCTCTGTGATATAGATATTGCATATACTATTATTGCGATAACGATAATTTTCGATATATTGTGCAGCCCTAATTAGAAGTCTAAGGCATGACCAAAGATCTCCGAAGTGTGTGTGTGTGTGTGTGTGTGTGTGTGTGTGTGTGTGTGTGTGTGTGTGTGTGTGTGTGTGTGTGTGTGTGTGTGTGTGTGTGTGTGTGTGTGTGTGTGTGTGTGTGTGTGTGTGTGTATTTATTGCCTGGAATGGGTGACAAAGTCATATGTAGGAACCTCCACCACCTTCCCTTCTACTATATCCTTCAATGTCTGACACATGAACTCTGTATCAAACGCATCTGAAAGAGAGAAAACACAAGAGTGCATTGAAAAAAACCATCATCAAGTACTGACCTATGGGTCATTCCAGAATTGTACTACTGACCTCATGCATTGATTTTATGATTTGAGGACATAATTATCTAACAAACAAATGATAACAGTGTTTTATTCCCAGGTGTGTCAAAGATTAGACGTGTCATTTGGTGAATGCATCCAGTTTAATGTACAAAAGTAATTTTTAGTGTTGAGCAAAAATTAATCGCATTCAAAATAAAAGTTTGTTTATACACATAGTATATGTGTGTGTACTTGTATATGTTTATATACTGTATATTTACTATATACATACAGTTGAAATCAGAATTAATAGCAACTCTTTGAATTTGTTTTTCTTTTTTTTTTAAATATTTCCCAAATGATGTTTAACGGAGCAAGGAAATTTTCACAGTATGTCTGATCATATTTTTTCTTCTGGAGAAAGTCTTATTTGTTTTATTTAGGCTAAATTAAAAGCAGTTATTTATTTTTTAAACACCATTTTAAGGACAAAATTATTAGCCCCTTTAAGCTATATTTTTTTCTGATAGTCTACAGAACAAACCACTGTTATACAATAAGTTGCCTAATTAGCCTAACCTGCCTAGTTAACCTAATTAACCTAGTTAAGCCTTTAAATGTCACTTTAAGCTGTATTGAAGTGTCTTGACAAATATCTAGTCAAATATTATTTACTGTCATCATGAAAAAGATAAAATAAATCAGTTATTAGAGATGAGTTATTAAAACTATTATGTTTAGAAATGTGTTGAAAAAATCTTCTCACCGTTAAAGAGAAATTGGGAAAAAAAAATAAACAGGGGGGCTAATAATTCTGACTTCAACTGTATATAAATACACACATGCATGCATATATTTGAGAAAATGTTTATTTATATTTAGGTATAAAATATGTATATGATACAAATTATATATAAACTTAAATATCTATGTAACAAAATTGTATAGTTTTGTTTCTATCACATACATAATAAATATACACTCAACGGTCACTTTATTAGGTACATCTGCTCGTTAATGCAAATTTCTAATCAGCCAATCACATGGCTGCAACTCAATGCATTTAGACATGGTCAAGACGATCTGCTGCATTTCAAATCGAGCATCAAAATGGTGAAGAAAGGTGATTTAGGTGACTTTAAACGTGGCATGGTTTTTGGTGCCAGACAGGCTGGTCTGAGTATTTTAGAAACTGCTGATCTACTGGGATTTTCACGCACAACCATCTCTAGGGTTTACAGAGAATGGTCAGAAAAAGAGAAAATATCCTGTGGGTGCAAATGCCTTGTTGATGCCAGAGGTCAGAAGAGAACGGCCAGACTGGTTCCAGCTGATAGAAAGACAGGCTGGGATGGGCTACCGGGTGCCGCTCCTGTCAGCTAAGAACAGGAAACTGAGGCTACCAAAATTGGACAATAGAAAAACGTTGCCTGGTCTGATGAGTCTCGATTTCTGCTGCAACATTCGGATGGTAGGGTCAGAATTTGGCATTAACAACATGAAAGCATGGAACCATCCTGCCTTGTATCAACGGATCAGGCTGGTGGTGGTGGTGTAATGGTGTGGGGGATATTTTCTTGGCACACTTTGGGCCCATTAGTACCAACTGAGCATCGTGTCAACACAGTCTACCTGAGTATTGTTGCGGACCATGTCCGTCCCTTTATGACCACAGTTTACAGTTTACCCAAAGTGTGAATCATCTCAGACTGGTTTCTTGAACATGTCAATGAGTTCACTGTACTCAAATGACCTCCACAGTCACCAGATCACAATCCAATAGAGCGCCTTTGGGATGTGGTGGAACGATAGATTTCCATCATGGATGTGCAGCCGACAAATCTGCAGCAACTGCGTGATGCTATCATGTCAATATGGACCAAAATCTCTGAGGAACACTTCCAGTACCTTGTTGAATCTATGCCATGAAGCATTAAGGCAATTCTGAAGGCAAAAGGGGGTCCAACCTGGTACTAGTAAGGTGTACCTAATAAAGTGGCCGGTGAGTGTATATGTAATACAGTTTTTATTTCAAAATAAACTTATATTTTGGATGCAATTAATCGTGATTAAACAACACTAGATTTTATATACTTTGAAAGCTTAATAAATGCAAATATATGGTCTGCTTGAAAGTTTCTTGTGAAAAGGACATGCATAAACATGGGTAACAGATACATTTATGTAAAAATGAAACCACAAATACTTCAAATGATAAGTGATCGTTCAACATTTTATCACATTTTGAATCCTAATGTTAATTCCTGACAAGGGTAAAACCTATTGTTTTGAAGGATAGAGGCAAAGTAATAATGATTTATAATTATGCCAATTAATAAGTATTTTTGGGCCAGACATTTTTTTTTTTTTGGTGCTTTTTGTACAAAATGCTTCTGAATATATTGTTTTGTGTTCAACAGAAAAAGCTAATCCATAAAAGTGTAGAAGCACCACCTGAGTGTGAGTACATTTTAATTTTTTGGGTGAACTGTCCCTTTAAGCTATAGTTGCAATCAATGACATTTTAATTAATTACATTGTTTTTTGTAAAACATGTTTAAAAAATGTATCAAATGTAATGAGGAAAAGGCTACATGACAAAAATGTTAATGTTAATTTCTGACAAGGGTAAACCCTAGTGTTTTGAAGGATACAAGCAAAGTAATGATGATTTATAATGACAATTAATGAGTATTTTTGGGGCCTGATGATTTTTATTCAAAATACTCATGTGTGTGAGTAAATAGTGTAGAAATTGTAATGTTTTTGAGGTGAACTGTCCCTTTAAGCTACAGTTACAATGAATGACATTTTACTGTGTTTTTGGTAAAACATGTAAAAAAATTATAACAATAAAATTTTGCTCTGGAAAAAAATGTGTCAAATGCAAAGAGGAAAACATAACAAATGTGTTGTTTTGGTGTTTGAAAGCCTTTTTGCCCTTGACCCAGATGTTTTGTTTATAGTTTGTTAGTTTTTTACCTGGATGGTCAAAGTTGTACTGGCCTTTCAAAGCCTTGGCCTTCTGTTCTGGAGTGAGAACTCTGTAGAAACTGTCCTGGCTGACAATAGTGACCTTCCTCTGATGGTGATCCACCTTATTCTGTCCCAAAAGCTCCATGATTTTTGCACATACTGTGGACTAACAGAAAAACACCAGTTAATGGCCTGGACTGACAGTCTAGTGCGCATTTGTAATTGCATCAGCCTGAATATCATTACAGATACTGTTACAAGTGGACACCAGGTGTAAGATAAATGCCTGCTATTTAATTTGAGTCATAAAATGACATTTCACACAGCTTTTTAATACATGTTGCAGGGTGTTTTCTTACACATGTATACAGTTGAAGGCAGAATTATTAGCCCTCTTGTGAATTTTGTATTATTTTTTAATATTTCAGAAGTGACGTTTAACAGAGCAAGGACAGTATTTCCTACAATATATATTTTTCCTTTTAGTTTGGCTGAAATAAAGCATTTGTTTTTTTTTTATTAGATCAATGTTATTAGCTCCCTTAAATGTGCAGTAGGTGATCTGCCAAAATGCTATCCATTAGCATAATATCTTTGAAAACACAGTCCCTCCCCTGCCATCCAAAGCCACGCCTTCTGAAATCACGAATGCGCACATTAAAGATGACAGTAGACAACCCACAAGATCAAGTCATTCGCCCTTTAGAAAACTTTATAGTACTTTATAATACTACAATTCCACTGGCCACAGCCATATCACCCTGCAGCCCAAGACCGGTTACTCATTGAAGCTAAGCAGAGCTGAGCCTGGTCAGTACCTGGATGGGAGACCACATGGGAAAACTAGGTTGCTGTTGGAAGTGGTGTTAGAGAGGCCAGCAGGGGGCGCTCAACCTGTGGTCTGTGTGAGTCCTAATGCCCCATTAAAAGTGAAGCGGGACACTACACTGTCAGTGGGCGCCGTCTTTCGGATGAGACGTTAAACCGAGGTCCTGACTCTCTGTGGTCATTAAAAATCCCATGGCACTTCTCGTAAAGAGTAGGGGTGTAACCCCGGTGTCCTGGCCAAAGTCCCTTAATCTGCACTTTCCCATCATGGCCTCCTAATCATCCCCATCCACCGAATTGGCTCTATCACTGTCTCTTCACTCCACCTATAGCTGGTGTGTGGTGAGCCCACTGGCGCCGTTGTCCTGTGGCTGCCGTCGCATCATCCAAGTGGATGCTGCACACTGCTGGTGGTGTGAAGAGACTCCCCTCATGATTGTGAAGCGCTTTGGGTGTATGGCCATACACAATAAATGCGCTATATAAATACACATTACATTACATTACAATTTCGAACAAAAAACTATTATATCTAGCACATTTTCAGTTGTGTAGTTAGCAAGCAAATCTTGTCATAATGTGCAATATTTCATGCATGCAAGGATCGCTGGTCTTATTCTCTCACGTGCTTTGTCCTAAAGCGACTACTGTATGCTTAGTAGTTGGCCAGCGGGGTGCAGGAATTACACTTATTACTAAGCCATACTTTCATGCTATTTCAGACTGAATATTCAGAGTAGCGGTAAACAATATAGAGAGTTCAAAAATGACCCAATGTGATAATAAAAACCAACTTCAGCTCAGTAAAGCTGGCTAGGTGGAATCGCGCTATTTGCTGATGTTTTGTTGTTAAACTAAATAAAAATCTACGTTATCGATGCTGTGAAAGGTCCCTTATAAAAACTGAAAAGTCACATCAATCTTTCGCTGGAAGATTTCAGTGCCTGAACAACACTTCTGTGCATATAACCCATTCGTAACAACACAATCTACATCAGCTTTTTGTGACTCAAATAGTTTTAAAACAGAACATTACCTGTCTTAAAGAAATACTTCAGCCATGATGTCGTCCTTCCTCCAGCGTGCAAAACTAACTCCAATATTGATTCAGGATTTTAAAAAGTTGACTCCCCATTTGTTTTTACCGCTGTCTCTCTCTCGCGTGCATGTGCAAACGGCAGATCTGCGTGAACTAGATGCGCAGATATACAAATCTACATTTGCTGACAGACAGTTTGGGCTATTTATCAGAATTATGGGAATTGTTGGACCGATAATATTTAATTGGATGAACATTTTTAGTTTTATGCCTTACCCAGAATATAAAAATACATTTAGATCATTTACTTTAATCATTACTATTGGAATGTGAAGAGACTTTCAACCAGCACAACACAAAATGTTTCTGAAGACAATCACCTATATCACCCATATAAAACACTGTTGTCCAATGACTTGCCTAATAATTAACCTATCTTGCCTAGTTAATCAAATTAACATAGTTTAGCCTTTAAATTGGATTTTAAGATGCATACTAGTATCTTAGAAAAACATAAGTCACTGTAATTGAAGCAAAGGCAATAGGAATTAGTTATTAAAACTATTATGTTTAGAAAATGTGCTGCAAAAAATCTTCTCTATGTTAACACTTTGGATTAGGGCTGCACAATATATCGTTTCAGCATTGATATTGAAATGTGCGAATCCGCAATAGACACATCGCAGGATCTGCAATGTCAAGTTGGAATTATAATTAACCAGAAAACAGTTCAGAGCACATGAAGTTATTGCAAAGTTTCACCCTAATATAATGTTGTGAAAAATTTTTTTATGTCTTATCAAGGCCTGTGACTAAGATTTCAAGTGAACAAACTATTTGGGCACAAGAAATGATAAAGTCTGCCACTAACAAAGAACGATTGTGTTTATTTATACAATGAATACACCATGCAGTTATTTTACATTTGATTATTGAATTTCTGTACCTCAAAACACCACCAAAAACCCACCATAACGTGCTGTTTATTTAATTTTTATCATTGTGCTATTGTTTTCATCCGTGCTCTAATTAGGTTTTTTGTTTTTTGTGGTAATTTTGTATATTTTATGCAGATGAACTTATCTACAAAATCCCAATCAAAGCAAATTATGAATTCTTAACAAATAGAGTTACTTAAGTTCATTCATTTTCTTTTCGGCTTGGTCCCTTTATTAATCTGGGGTCGCCACAGCAGAATAAACCACCAACCTATCCAGCATATGTTTTACGCAGAGGATGCCCTTCCAGCCGCAACCCATCTCTGGGAAACATCCCTACACACTCATAAACCACGGACAATTTAGCTTACCCAATTTACCGGTACCTCATGTGTTTGGATTGTGGGGGAAACCGGAGCACCCGGAGAAAACCCATGTGAACGCAGGGAGAACATGCAAACTCCACACAGAAACGGCAACTGACCCAGCCGAGGCTCGAACCAATGACCTTCTTGCTGTGAGGCGACAGCACTACCTACTGCGCCACTGCGTCGCCCGTTACTAAAATTATCTTGTGAAATTACATTCATATCGCAATGCAAATCTCAAAAAAAAAAAAAATATTGCAATGTCTGTTTTTTCCAATATTGTTCAGCAACTTTGGATATATTTTAAAGAGAATTGAATTTACCAGAAGAGATAATAATTATGACGTCGCCTGTATGTTTTGTAACTGAGGTAAAGTTGGTTTTACATTCACACATTCGTACATTTTAGCTGACTCTATATTGTTTACCAGGCTAATTTAAATATTAGGTCTGTAATCTCATTTATAACTTCAAAATGGTTTTCTGATATGTATGGTTTTACCTTCACACCTGACCCAGAGATTGTTATATTTGGGTACTCTCGTTATCTGCTGGATTATAAATGTGTCAATACAAAGCACCATAATTTATGGAATGGTTATTGCTAAGAGTGTCATTCTAAAACTGTGGCAATCAGATACTATTCCTCAATTTAAGACATGGTTAACTTATCTCACAAAAATATTGCACATGGAAAGAGTCTGTTATGGAGTTCTTGATAAGTTTTACAATATTTATTGATCACCTGGATCAATATAATGCAGATTCTGAGCAGCAGTGTAGTGCTTAATATGCTCACTATCCCAATTGACTGCCTCTTTATATTTTCATTGAAACCGTTTATATGCCCTAATTGTTTTTTAATAATAACTTTTTTAATTATTATTAACACCATTATTATCTTTATATTACCATGCTTATTTCATGTATATATTTTTTATTGTTGTTGTTTGGTAATTATTAAAAAATGTAAAACTAATAAAAACACTTGTTTAAAAAAAAAGTATGACTTCAAAACAACATTAGCACTATTTAATTGACTGTGAACAATGTTGTACTTTGATAGTCATTGGCTGCTAATATGATTTCCCTATTTAATATTAGAATTTGCAAATAATACTTTTCTGAAATGATATTATTAAGGAGAATGTTTTAATGTGTGAACATAAAACCAACTTTACCTCAATCTTAAGCTAAGGAAAATAAAACAAGTACATGCTAACTCATGCTAACCCAACATGCGATGTTTTTAATGCATTTTAAAGCATCGATATATGTGTCCATTATGTATGTAGTGTCCCGTACCTTCCCACTGGCCGTTCCTCCGCTCACTCCGATCAGGAAAGGTCGATGCCGCGGCCGCTCATTGTCACACAGCATACCTGATGAATTCATGCTAAAATTGTGGCAAAGCCGTGTTTACTTTGCGTGTGGAGTCCAGGTGAACGCATAAACTCGTTCTGGAAATGAACTGTCATCGGTTGGAGGTTGTTGGGGCGGTGTGTGATCAATTACCGCCTGGTTTCACTATCAACCGAGGAGGTTTGTCTATATTCGGTTTCTCTTTCTGTTGACGGGACGCTTCTCTTCCACTCCGGGGCGCTCGGTGACTCAAAACGACAAGTTTCCGTTGAGGGTCGTTCAATTGTCGTAATGCTTTTAATCTTATTGTCGTAACTTAGAGAGTATCATATTATAAATGTACACATTATTGAAACGGATTCCTGAGGTAAAAGTCTAAATAGTCTCAGCAGTCTTTATTATAATGTTGTTTAAAACAGCATGCGGTAGTACCCACAAACGACAGTGATTGGTCTGTCAGACTCCAGCGCTGAGAAACGTAACAGTGACCGCCACAGAACCTACCTGTGCGCGGTTTTTATAACGATATACATTTTTTCAAGATGCTTGGAAATATTAATTGGCGTTTACTTTATAATAGACGCTACAGAGTTGTTGTTGGTCATTTTTATCATATACATTAAAAGCAGGTAATGTAAAATGTAAGCACCGACCATTTAGGATCTTTCTTCACTGCTGATTGCCGTTCTACCCAGTTTTTCTGTTTATGGACGTGATTGCGTCATTACGCTACGTAAACTTGTAAACATACGCGTCACACATATTTCTTCACAAGTTTCTTCGATTGACTTTTAAGATTTTGCAACAATAATTAATACTAACAATGATTTAATATTCAACAATGTATTTTTTTTCTTAGAAAATAGACTGACATTTCCTAAATATTTTATTTATATCTATTGCAAACGTTTAGACTGGTGTGTGTTTTTAAAGAAAATGCGCTGTTATTTAAAAAAAAATGATTTAACACATTGGAAACAATGTATTTAAAATAATATAACATATAATATAATATAAAAATACAAAAAAGTATAAACACAAAACAGCATTTATTTGAGGTTAGATATTTTTTTAGATTTTGTTTTTTAAGATTTTGTTTATTCAAAGCTGAATTTTCATGTTTCTTTTATATTTATGGCAATCGTGATATAACATTCAAAAAAGTTGATTCTTTTTCCGTTTATAAAATACTTTCATTAATCAAGGACATATTAAGTTGATCAAGTTTGACCATAAGCATTTATACTGTTACAAGACATCACATTTCAAAGAATCCTTAAAGTGAAAAAAAAAGCATAAAAAAAGTCTACATTTATAATAAAAACTATTATTTAAGACTGAGCACCAATAATAATTGATCATAATAAACCATCAAATTAGCAGTGGAATAATTTTTGAGGGATCATATTACATTACACTAGAGTAATGATTAAAATACTGCTGTTTTAGTTCATTTCAGAATGTCTAAGCCTCTCATTTTTGTGTTTTTGCTTATATCTTTGTGGGAAAATGTTATCGATTAAGCAGTTTTTGTTTTCCAGTCAAAGGTCTCTGAAAAAAATCAAGTGTAAATGTTGCAGTGACCACCAGGGGGAGCAGAACACTTCAAAATAACATCAAAAGTCATGACTCATGAGGTGATGGTTTATTTAATTTTACAATGCCTTAATAAAACAAATGTATTAAAACTATAACAATATGATACAAGGAATTACTAGACCTGATAAGATAATCAATGTTCAGACATCATGTTTTGTCTGAACCATCATTCAGATGTGCTGGTTTCTGTTCATCTGGATTATTTCTGGATTCTTCTTTTAGTGATTCTTCGTTAACAATCTCCAGAGCTTCGTTCCCTTCAACTCTTCGCACTGATTCCCCTTTAGCAGCCAGAATCTCCTCAATGTTTCTATGGCAAATACACAATGCTCAGTAATCAAGTGTACAACGTTTTTGTCAGGATGCTTTAAAGGTGCAGTATGTACGTTTGACACCCAGTGGTTGAACTAGGTATTGCACTCCTGGATCAAAACAAACGCAAGTGCAGGTTGCCATATTGAGGACAAAAGTGAGTCATTTAAACCGTGTTCTAAATAAAAGCAACGGCACCCGATAGAAGGAATATTTTCCATATTAAAAGAAGTTTTTGTCCTAACCAACACCTCCAATTGATATTTTAGAAACGGCTTCTATTTCTCACAGGTGAACAACAGAACACTGACAATAGCCCCTTTTACACATACAGACCTTTCCGTAAAATTACCGGCAACGCCGGAACGTTGTGCTGTGTGAACGCAGAAGTAAAATTGCCGGAAAGAGTGCGTTCACGTCTAGAACACGCCGATGTGAGACGTCTACTGCAGCCAATCAGAACACTCAGACGCATTCACATCCGCGCTGTTTATGAAGATAAAAGCCTTTGAATATTTTTCCAGACACATTTAGCCGCTCGATGTTAGTCAGATTACGTTTTTTATGTTCCTCCTTTATGCCAACTGTGTAAATAATTATTGACAGGATGCTTATGATAAGCCGTTGTTTGTTTACCTTCAAGCTCTGCTTCCTTCAGTTGCGTGACGCGTTGCGTGTGCATGTGAAGCAGCCGGTGAGCGCCAGCACACACACATATTATAAACATCTCGACTTGTGAAAGTGTTCTTCTATATGTTTTCATCAATTCATCAAGTTGTTCACAATAATTGTTGTTCACAATAATTATCTATCCACAGAGTTTGTAATGTAGTCAAATGTTTACAAATACAATCGCTGCCGTTTAAAGCTCCTTTCTGGTTAATTGTGTCAGGATTCTGGAATGGATGTGTGAACGTCCTTGCCTGTGTGAACGTTTTATTTTTTTTTTTTATTATGGTAAAATAGTTCCGGAAATTGTCCGGATATTTACCGGTATCACCGTGTGAAAGGGGTGACTGATGACCTCAGGTACACCTCATGTGCTTTATTCAGTGTTAAATGCTAATAATGTGAGTTTGAATGCCATTTACATGACATTTATTGCTATATACTGAAAGCAGCAGCAGATAGTTCACCTCAGATCTTGAAAATAAAATAAACCGTTTGAAATTGAACTTTCCATGTCCCAAGAGCCAGTCTCTGTGTCTGACGATCGGGTTGTCGTGGTCCTAACCTTCGAGCACCACCCGTTCCACAATGCACCGGCCCCTTACGGCTCCCCCTGTAGGTGGTGGGCCTGCTGGAGGATGGTCCCACGTCGCTCTTTCGGGCTAAGCCCGGCCGGGTTCCGTGGGAAAAAACCCGGCCACCAGGCGCTCGCTTACGAGCCCCAACCCCAGGCCTGGCTCCAGGGTGGGGCCCCGGCTGCGCCATACCGGGCGACGTCACGATCTTTGACAGTCTTTTTCTCATAAGGGGTTTTTGAACCGCACTTAGTCTGACCTGTCACCTAAGACCTTTTTGCCTTGGGAGACCCTACCAGGGGCATTAGCCCCCGACAACATAGCTCCTAGGATCACTCAGGCACACAAACCCCTCCACCACGATAAGGTGGCGGTTCATGGTGGTGAGTTGGATCCGCTGGCAAGGGGGTAAGCTGGACAGACCTGGCAGGCCCAAGCGTATTGTGAGGGTCCTCTGGGAACGTCTGGCTGAACCCCAAGTCAGAGGGATTTTCAACTCTCACCTCCGGAAGAGCTTTGACCAGATCCCGAGGGAGGCTGGAGACATGGAGACTGAGTGGTCCATGTTCTCCGACTCCATTGTTAACGCGGCCGTGAGGAGCTGTGGCCGTAAGGTCTGTGGTGCCTGTCGGGGCGGCAATCCACGAACCCGGTGGTGGACACCGGAAGTAAGGGATGCTGTCAACCTGAAGAAGGAGTCCTACAGGTCTTGGTTGGCTTGCAGGACTCCCAAGGCAGATGATGGGTATCGGCAGGCCAAGCGTGCTGCAGCCCGGGCGGTTGCGGAAGCAAAAACTCGGGCCTGGGAAGAGTTCGGGAAGACCATGGAGGAAGACTATCGGTCGGCCCCAAAGAGATTCTGGCAAACTGTCCGGCGCCTCAGGAGGGGAAAAAAGCTCCACATCGAAACTGTTTACAGCGTAAGTGGGGAGCTGTTGACCTCGACTGGGGATGTGGTCGGACGGTGGAAGGAATACTTTGAGGATCTCCTTAACCTGACCGACATGTCTTTCATCGAGGAAGCAGAGACTGGGGATGCAGGGGTGGACTCATCCATCACCCAAGCTGAAGTCACTGAGGTAGTTTGCAAGCTCCGCAGTGGCAAAGCAGCGGGGGTGGATGAGATTCACCCTGTGTATCTTAGGTCTCTGGATGTTGTGGGGCTGTCTTGGTTGACACGTCTCTACAACATCGCATGGAGGTCGGGGACAGTACCTCTGGACTGGGCAACTGGGGTGGTGGTTCCCATTTTTAAGAAGGGGGACCGGAGGGTGTGCTCCAACTATAGGGGGATCACACTCCTCAGCCTCCCGGGGAAAGTCTATGCCAGAGTACTGGAGAGGAGGATCCGGCCAATGGTTGAACCTAGGATCCAGGAGGAACAATGCGGCTTTCGTCCGGGCCGTGGTACACTGGACCAACTCTATACCCTCACCAGGGTGCTCGAGGGTTCATGGGAGTATGCCCAACCAGTCCACATGTGTTTTGTGGACTTGGAGAAGGCGTTCGACCGTGTCCCTCGTGGCATTCTGTGGAGGGTGCTCGGGGAGTATGGGGTCAGAGGCGCTCTGTTAAGGGCCGTCTCGTCCCTGTATGAACAGAGTAGGAGTCTGGTTCGCATTGCCGGCAATAAGTCAGACTTGTTTCCAGTGCATGTTGGACTCCGGCAGGGCTGCCCCTTGTCTCCAATTCTGTTCATAATTTTTATGGATAGAATTTCAAGGCGCAGCCTGGGGCTGGAGGGGGTCCGGTTGGGGGACCACAGAATCTCATCTCTGTTATTCGCAGATGATGTTGTTCTGTTGGCTTCATCAAACATGGACCTTCAGCATGCACTGGGGCGGTTTGCTGCCGAGTGTGACGCGGCTGGGATGAGAATCAGCACCTCCAAGTCCGAGGCCATGGTGCTCCACCGGAAAAAGGTGGTTTGCCATCTTCAGGTTGGAGGAGAGTCCTTACCCCAGGTGGAGGAGTTCAAGTATCTCAGGGTTTTGTTCACGAGTGAGGGAAGGATGGAACGTGAGATTGACAGGCGGATTGGTGCAGCGGCAGCAGTAATGCGGTCGATGTACCGGTCCGTCGTGGTGAAGAAGGAGCTAAGCCGAAAGGCAAAGCTTTCGATTTACCGGTCAATCTACGTTCCTACTCTCACCTATGGTCATGAGCTTTGGGTCATGACCGAAAGGACAAGATCTCAGATACAAGCGGCTGAAATGAGTTTTCTTCGAAGGGTGGCAGGGCGCACTCTTATAGATAGGGTGAGGAGCTCTGTCACTCGAGAGGAGCTCGGAGTAGAGCCGCTGCTCCTCCACATCGAGAGAAGTCAGTTGAGGTGGCTCGGGCATCTGTTTCGGATGCCTCCTGGACGCCTTCCTAGGGAGGTGTTCCAGGCATGTCCCACCGGGAGGCGGCCTCGGGGAAGACCCAGGACACGCTGGAGGGACTATGTCTCTCGGCTGGCCTGGGAACGCCTCGGGATCCCCCCGGAGGAGCTGGAGGAAGTGTCTGGGGAGAGGGAAGTCTGGGGTTCTCTCCTAAGACTGCTACCCCCGCGACCCGGCCCCGGAAAAGCGGCAGAAAATGAATGAATGAATGAATGAAATTGAACTTTAGAACTAAAACACATATAAGCATGTACATTTAACAATTTTAAATGTTTAATATGTATTAATTAGATTATAAACCTTACCATTTCGTAAGTGAGTGCATATTCTGTGCTTCTGAATGGCTGCATTTAAATTTCTGTCATGTTTCGTCTGGTGCAAATAGCTCAATTGCTTATCACTGCAAATCTCTTCATGTAGCGTGTTGTTAGGACACGGGGTTACAATGTAACCTGCTCACCTAATGTTTATGTCTCGTAATATTTATATTATTTGCTAATTAATAACCTTATGTGGAACTCTGAATCTGCGTCTCATTTCGGAGTCTGCTACTGTCCACCGGAGGTCACATTTCGGTCACGGACGCATGCTTTCAGAGCCTTTCTGAATGAATGACTCAAATATGCGGTATTCCATCAAGGCAACCCGGGGTGCTGAAATACTCAGAAAACACATTTTCAAAGCAGAATATCTGACTTTAGCATTGTTTTTCAGATAAACAAGTATGTTCACTTGGCATGTTTCTTAAATATCTGCCAACATATTATGGTATTTTTAAGCTTTAGAAGAGTCAAAAACGTACATACAGCACCTTTACAGGAGAGGATTTCAAACTGTGGCTGTGTAAAAATAAATATTAATCAACAAACAAAAAAGGTTAAAATAAGCATATCAATTAAAACATTCAAAATAAAAATCTGATTAAACTAAATAACTAGATGAATTTTTACTAATATGTGATGTTCTAACTAAAATTTTTGTAAATAATATTTTTATTTAATAATTTGATTAAAATATTAAACAGTCATAAATCTACCAGTACAGTACTATAACGAGTAGAAAAAAACGAAATAAAAGCAAAATATTATTACAATATTATTTTATACATTAAGTATAATATATCATTAATTTAAAATATCCAAAATAAAGGGGTTTTAAAAAAAAACTCTAGAAATGTTTATTAATTAATATCATCATTAATCCTTTCTTAATACGATGAATGAATTAATTAACAACGAATACAATTTTTTAAGTACTTTTTTATTTTTAGGATGGGGTCCCTTTCACAAGAATGATTATATTTGTGGGTATTTATTTACATTCTGTCTTTAAAATAATGTGCGCAGATGTACACACACACACACACACACACACACATACCTTTTCCCCTCCAGGTCTGAGAACCACTTCAGATTATCAGCGATGACGTGATGGTTCTTGCACCCAGGACAGGTAACTATGACGACACCTTTGTGATAGGCCAGCTTGGAGATTTTCTTCATGGAGCGAGTGGAGCAAACCTGAACAAAAGAGTGAAGAATTAAAGCGCAACCAAAAATGGAAGTTACCTCATCATTTACTCTTCCTCATGTGAGTTTCTTTTCTGTTGAACTCAAAAGAAATTATTTTGAAGAATGCTGGTTCCAGGCACCGATTGACTTCCACAGTAGGAAAAAAATACTATGGAAGTCAATGGGTCCCTTTAAAGCACAGGTGTCAAACTCAGTTCCTGGAGGGCCGCAGCTCTGCACAGTTTAGCTTTGACCCTAATTAAACACACCTGATAAATTTAATTGAGTCCTTCATGCATGTTTGAAACCAACAGGTAAGTGTGTTGAAGCAGGGTTGGAGCTAATCTGTGCAGGGCTGCGGCCCTCCAGGAACTGAGTTTGACACCTGTGCTTTAACAGAACAGTTCACCCAAAAATATCATCATGGGATAGCATAGTGTCCATTGGATGTGCATTTCAGAATCTTGCCAGAAATAGTAGGTCATCTGGGTACGTCTTGCCTACTGTTTTCCAATACTATGAATTTAGACACTAGGAATTCTACTCAGCTCGCACATGGTATTTAAAGTACTATATAGTATGGAGGTATGTGATTTTGGATGCAGCCATTAGCTGCATCCCAAATGGCACACTATGCACTATGTACTTATGCACTTACACACTTAACAGCAGAGTATAATGTATGTAGTGTCATCCCAAATGGGACACTAATGGTGGAAATTCAAACCGTTTCCCTCATGACGTTTGACGGTTGCCAAAATACCAATAATACCAATAATACCTGCCATGAGTATAACCGCATTCGCCATCGGGAGGCGCTATAATCACTCTTGTAGGAGAATTTTGTTTTCACCATCTAAAATAAATAAAGTTATCCAACATGTGCATAGCTCCGCCTCTTCCGCTACGTGAGCAAAGCTGCGGTCGTTGAGTGCGTGAAGTGTCCATCATTCCACACTTCATTTTACCGGTTGAATGAGTGCATCATCCGGGTAATTAAAAAACACTTATTATTTTTAACATTTTTCAGTGTGAACGCACTACTTACACTATTTATACTACAAAAAAGTGTAGAATAGTGCATAAGTATGCGATTTGGGATGCACCTGTTGACTTCCATAGTAGTTCTTTTTCATATTATGGATGTCAATGGTTTATAACATTTCTCAAGAAATCTTCTTTCTTCTTCAAAATGTAACTCAAAAAGGTTTGAAACCACTTGAAGGAGAGTAATTTGTAAATACATTTGTATTTGTGGATGAACTAACCACAAGGTATAGATTTAAAATCTGCATGAACATGAGCTGCTGATTTCTTCATATTGATGTACTTCCATCCTAAACAGAATTAGTTTTGCGCATCGAAGACTGCATTCCAGTCCACTTTTAGACACGCACTCGCATGCTTCCCTTTCCTTGTTCCCTCAGGGAATCCCTGCCTCTATTTTAAAGTGCGTTCCACTTCATCAAGTGAACATGGACAAACACTCGATCCCTTGTTTTTGAGGGAGGGAGCGAGTTGACTTCATATGTCCACTCCAGTACCTACATGTCCCGGAATGCAATGCGATTGATAAGTCATAACAGTGTTGTTCCCAAGTGCTCAAGGGTTTATGCCAATGGTCTCAAAGTCCATTCCTGGAGGGCCTCAGCTCTGCATAGTTTAGCTCCAACCACCTGCTTAATAGTCTCTAGTAGTCTTGAACACCTTGATTAGTTGGATCAGCTGTGTTTGATTAGGGTTGGAGCAAAACTGTGCAGAGCTGCGGCTCTCCAGGAATCCAGTTTGAGACCTATGTTTTATGCGAATCCATTTAAACCTATTTAGATGTTCCGCCAATATAGTGGACACTTGTGTAATGCAATCAATGGCATACATCCGACGGAACGAGACAGAGGGAAGTTGCAGCCATGCTGAACTGTGCCGACAGATTCTGTGTGTTGACGTCGGTGCTCTGTTGCCAAGCTACCACAGCTGGCTCAGCGGAAGAGCTCTAGTCATCAGACATCCACATGTAAACTACACTACATTTAACATAAAAAAAATGATACAGGTCTGATGATATCTGATGATAACAGCAACACCGGCGGCAACAACGACAGAGAATTTGCGACCTGCGCCGAGCAGAAAGATCCGGCTTTTGTTCCTCTCCTCCGCTTATATAATCAAGCGCAGCTCTAGAGAGAGAGAGAGAGAGAGAGAGAGAGAGAGAGAGAGAGAGAGAGAGAGAGAGACCTGCGCATGCTCCACAGCGCACAACATCAGCTCCAGATGCATAAACAAAATACAAATCTGTGTATATATAATATTTATATATATATATATAAAATAAATGAACAAATAATTATTACGTTCCTAAACGTAACAGTTGCATTATTATTGTTTATTTTTCTGTTATGTAAGGAGATTTGAAATATATTATTTCTTTCTCCTCCAGTCATTTTCAATCATCACGTTACATTTAGGTAATTTTCCCTCCAAATAAAATTTGCCCAGAGCCACGCAACATATGACCTCTAAATAAATACCAGCTGTGACTTGTAGCTAGAAATATTTAGCACCCGATATGAGAGAGCAGAAAATAGTGTTCGGTCAGGCAGTTGCTTTCGCTTGTACACACGCACATGAAATAAACTAGTTTCGGCTTTTGTTTAAATTTAATTGAACAAAGGGAGCCGTTTACATTGCGTTACCAAGGCAACTACTGAAGCGTTTTGTGGAGAACTCTGTTTCAGCACGACAGTGGAAAATGAAACTGTATCCGTGCCGGTTTGGCACGGAATGGAACGGTTCAGCATAAAGAACGGTTCAGCACGATAGTGGAAAAGCGGCTTTTGATTGAAGTTTACCAAAACAAACATTTTTTTGGTGAATTACACAGATTAAATGTTGACCTAAAGAATAAAAATCTGCGGTAGCAAAATAAACATTGTACATTTTGATTGCACACAGCCATTAAAAGGGACTTAATATGCAAAAATCTATTTCATAATGGGTTTAACCACCGTTGTGTGGCAACAGTCTGTGAATATAATCAGCTTTGAAAGGTAAAAATAAATTAATTCTACTTTTTATAATCACAGTTGATAAAAACATGTGACATTCTCCCCTTTGTACGTAGTCAGAGGGGAAAAGTCCCACCCATTAGTGACAAACACTTCCTCATTAGCTTGTTGTTGAATCTGCCACTATGCTGACACACAGGCATTTATAGCTCCTCCCTCATTTGAAAAAGAGCACAATCTCATTTAAATTTAAAGCGACAGTCCCCAAAACGGCACAATTAGCATCAAAGCCTAAAAGAGTCAGTTTCAAAGAGTTATAAAACAATATTTGTGTAATATTTTAAGCTGAATCTTCACATACACACTCTAGGGCAGGGGTAGGGAACCTATGGCTCGGGAGCCACATGTGGCTCTTTGACCAAAAATATGTGGCTCTCCAGCTGTCTCTCTTCAATAATATTTCAAAATTAAAAAAATATATATAACTGATAGAAATCAGTTTCCTATTGAAAATACAATTACAATTTTTTTTATATTATATTTTCTACAGCAAAATGAATAAGAACTCGGTGTACAATGAAAGGAAGTTTCATCCAATGCGCATATGTGGTGCAGTGGTTGAACTTGAATCGCGACAACAATAAAGGGCAAGTTATATTTCTTACATTTATATGGTACATTTCTATGATAACTTAAATTTCTATGGTAACTTCTCGCACGTAATTTCAAACATTCATGAGTGACAATGGCAAAAAGAAAAAAAAATCAAACATTGTGATACGTCATATTTGTTTATTTTTGAGTTGTGCATGGACATAAGTAAAGGTTTTGTTTATAAATAAATAAAGGTTTTGTCATATACACACACCTCATATGGCTCTTAAAAAAATGCATTTGATAAAAAAAAATCTGAAATGGCTCTTTGCTGAAAAAAAGGTTCCTGACCCCTGCTCTAGGGACATCAGAGACTTATGTTATATCTTGATTAATAGGTCCCGTTTAAGTAGTGAAAAGTTTTCCTCACGGAAGAGTCAGGAATCGCCTTACTTTGCAGGTGTAGACCAGGTGATAGTGTGTAGACTGCAGCTGTCCGATGGCTTCAGTGGAGAAACTCCTGCAGAAACTCAATCCTAATCCTGTATTGTGTACCACATCAGACCTCAGTGTTGAGTTAGTGAAGGCGCTGTTTGACTCCTCATGTCTGACTCTTGCTTTTCGCTGTGTTTTGGGCACTGACAGGCTTCCCGCACCACGTGATCTGAGTAATCTCGGTCTGAATAACAAGTAACACAGTCGAGAGTTCATTGTCCAAACGTTTATTATATTTTAACACGCGCTGCCTTCCTAATGACTCCGATGTTTGTAATTTCTGCTCACAGCGATTTGAATAGAATCACTCGTCGCTTGCTGATGACGTCAGACATGCTGGAAGCCCCGCCTGTTATGTTTACAAGTGGATTACATCAGTTTGTTTTCCAGTGGTCATGTACAGTCAGTGGTTCATGTCATGATGAATCTTTGTGTATTACAAATGCGCATTATAAAGGAAAATAACATAATAAAATAACATAAATCGTAAATGCATATCAAACAACAAATAATTTAGTAATTGTCACGTTGTCCTGAGTATGTATATAAAAATATGCAATGTAGTGCATGTTCGGATATTATTTATGATATTATTTACTAACTTTATTTTATAATACGTAAATAAGATGTATATATTGTTATAATAAAACATTTATTGGATGTTTATATTGCATAATAATAATTCTATACATATACTATAAATAAATAACTTATAATAAATATCTAAAAGCATATTCAACTATTATGTCATTCTATTTGCATATAAAATTAATAATATATATATAATGACAGTTGTATACAATATTATATTAATTACTTACAACGTTTATTTTAGAATTATAATACTTAAACACATTTTAATCCAATATAAATGTTTATTATAATATTTATTATAATATAATATATTAAGATTTAAAAAGTAATTTATATTAATTAATATATAATAATACTTAATACGATTTATTCTGCTGTGGCGACCCCTGACAAATAAGGGACTAAGCCTAAGGAAAAAAAAATGAATGAATATATATATAATTAATATTATTATTCATTTATTTTATTTTCAACTTAGTCCCTTTATCAATCAGGGGTCGCCACAGTGGAATGAACACAAACCCATCCAGCATGTTTTACGCAGTGGATGCCCTTCTAGCCACAACCCAACACTGGGAAATACCCATACACTCTCATTCACACATTGATACACTAGGGCCAATTTAGCTTATTCAATTTACCTATAGCGCATGTGTTTGGACTGTGGGGGAACCAGCTCGAACCAGTGACCTTCCAGCTGTGAGGCGATTGTGCTACCCACTGCACCACCGTGACGCCTATTATGATGAGGATGATGATTATTATTATTATTTATAAATATTTATTTTAAATTTAAAAATGTGTAAAAAAAAAAATCTTTGAGTTGTTTGTGTGTTTTGGACCATGTGTGTACTTAAAAAAACTTTGATAATGATGATGATGAATAATATGATAATTATTGTATAATTGTTTTACAATTAAAATATTTAAAATATGTGCATATATCTTTAAAGTAATCATGATTATAATTCTATTATAATTCTATTATCTTCTATTATCTTTCAATTATCATTCTATGCTTTCCATTACATTACCATTGACAACATTCCACAGACCGCATTTTTGCCTTTTATGTGTAGAACGCGCATTCTAAAGTTCTTGATAGCACTTTCTGACGTCATACATTGAGTGACCTCATATTTCCGTTATTCAGCAGTAGTGAGTTTCTCTCGGCTCCCCCAGTGTGTTGCGACAGTTCCTTCGGTTACAGTAAATGTAAACGCGCCCGAAAAAAACGACCTTCATGGCAGGAGGATCGTCTGCGCCGCCGCTCCGCCCTGCGTCAAAGTCACGCCCGCTCGTGCTGGATCAGCGCGTTCCAGTCATCGAGCCGCAGTACAAATCCTACTACGGCGAAGACCGGCCTCATGAATATTAATGAGCAAATTCTGTCGTTGCCTAGTAACGTTCTTCAGCAGCCTTCAGACCTGAGGAATTACCCAAAAACCTGTGTCTGATTTTTTTTTTTTATTTAATGATAGGAAAAAGGAATTGCAAAAATTTTGTTGTAAATAAAATCTGAAAGAGAGACTAATATATGTATAAGATACAGAGCACAATGTAAACCGTAAGCTTTCTATACATTTTATTTAAATATTAAAATGCAAAAGAAGCAAATGGGATCGATTATAAATGTTGTCACAAATATTTAAATGATAAATAGTGTAAAACTATAATTTGTAAAATATATACAGTAATGCATTTTAAAATACACAAATATTAATTCATTAATTTTCCTTCGGCTTAGTCCTTTTGTTCATCAGGGATAGCCACAGCGGAATGAACCGCCAACTTATCCATCATATGTTTTATGCAGTGGATGCCCTTCCAGCTCCAATCCATCATTGGGAAACACCCATACCCTCTCATTCACACACATACACTACAGACAATTTTGTTCACCCAATTCACCTATACCACGTCTTTGGACTTGTGGGGGAAACCGGAGCACCTAGAGAACATGCAAACTCCACACAAATATGACCCAGCCGAGGCTAGAACCAGCGACCATCTTGCTGTGAGGTGATCATTCTACCCACTGCGCCACCATGACACCCATACACAAATATATAAACATTTAATAATAGACGTATAATAATTAATATTTTTATCTATATTACAAATAGTACAAATAGTAAAAGTGCTTATAGGATAAAATTTGCAATGATTTTCAGAAAGCTGGATTATGGAAACAAATTATATACATATACAGTTGAAGTTAGAATTATTAGCCCCCATTGAATTTTATTTTCTTTTTAAATATTTTCCAAATGATGTTTAACAGAGCAAGGAAATTTTCACAGTATGTCTGATAATATTTTTTCTTCTGGAGAAAGTCTTATTTATTTTATTTCGGCTAGAATAAAAGCAGTTTTTAATTTTTAAACAACATTTTAAGGTCAATATTATTAGCCCCTTTAAGCTATATATTTTTTCGATAGTCTACAGGACAAACCATCATTATACAATAACTTGCCTAATTACCCTAACCTGCCTAGTTAAACTAATTAACCTAGTTAAGCCTTTAAATGTCACTTTAAGCTTTATAGAAGTGTCTTGAAAAATATCTAGTCAAATATTATTTACTGTCATCATGACAAAGAGAAAATAAATCAGTTATTAGAAATGAGTTATTAAAACTATCATGTTTAGAAATGTGCTGAAAAAAAATCTTCTCTCCGTTAAACAGAAATTGGGAAAAAAATAATCAGGGGGGCTAATAATTCTGACTTCAACTGTATGCACTTTTATAATCGATTTAGTTTCTCTCTCTCTCTCTCTCTCTCTCTCTCTCTCTCTCTCTCTCTCTCTCTCTCTCTCTCTCTTTCAATTCAATTAAATAATTGGTTAATTGGTATGACAAATGTTACAAATGTACTGCCAAAGCATTTAAAAAATTTACATAAAAAGAACATATATATATATATAATTTTATATAAATATATAATTTTTAACTATATAAAATATAGTTAACTATATATAAAATAATAACATATAATATTTAAATAAAAATATTTATAATGTAGCATATTATTATTATTCAATATATCATATTATTCATAAATATCAATAAAAAATAGATCAAAATAAACTATACATTTAACAATCAACACACACACACACACACACACACACACACACACACACACACACACATAGATAGAATTTTTTTTATACGTGATATTTTCACGTATAACATAAAATTAAGGTTAACAAATAACTTAATTACTTTTTTTTGTTTTACTCAAATTATGGTGAAGCAAAAATGAGTATACACAACAAAAACTACAACAAAAACTACATTTTCTGGTTTGTGATTCCAAGCTCTTTGGTCCCACAGAGCTGGTTTCAGCCAATCAGCTGCGCCTACAGGGCTAACGTAAAGTAACGTCATTAATATTCATGAGCCGGGCCTTCGCCGTAGTAAGATTCAAAACATGCGCGTCCCGGGGCGGTTGAAGTGACGCGTTTTCCTGGGCGGGTTTATCCGCGTTCCTCAACTCTTTCCTCGGGCTGCGGGAGTGAGAGCTGCCGCTGTGAACCGTGTGGACCGGCGGAGAGACATGTATCAGTTATACGCCACAGGAGCCAGAAATCCACTCAGTACTGAAGCCGGTGAGTTGCTCCGGCTGTTTGTGTTTTTCCTCGGGGTGTTTTGGCTGTGTTTAACCACACAACAGGCTTTTTGGAGAACAACAAGACAAGCTTTAATTTTCCACCCGTGGAAAACCATTAGACTGCAGGCCCAGGACTGAGCGTGTGCGTGCTTAACTTTGTGTGTCTCGAGTTAGTCAATGAATTATTGAGTTTTGGTGTCTCTGTCTTTGTGTTTTCACTTTTCACAGTGTTTCATACGCTTGTTTATGTGCGTATGAGTGTGTGGATCTGCTCTGGTAGATGAAAAAGCTCAAGTAATTATTACAGGACCCCCGAATAAGAAGTCCATACTGAGGTCCATGGAAAAGTTAAGAGAAAACATTGTTTAAAAAGTAATTCTTAATAAATTATTTAAAAATAATAGTAGTAAGAGAGCGATAGATAAACAAACAAGTTAGATGAAGAGTGCTAAATTTAAAAAAAAGTAATAAATAATTTAAAATGCAGTGCTGTAGAAAAATATAATGAAACAATATTTTCTTTTCGGCTTAGTTTCTTTATTAATCTGGGGTCGCCACAACTGAATGAACCACCAACTTATCCAGCATATGTTTTACGCAGCGGATGCCCTTCCAGCAGCAACCCATCACTGGGAAACATCCATCCATACATACACTACGGACAATTTAGCCAGCCCAATTCACCTATACCACATGTCTTTGGAATTGTGGGGGAAACCAGAGCACCTGGAGGAAACCCACGCAAACACGGGGAGAACATACAAACTCCACGCAGAAATGCCAACTGACTCAGCCTGGGCTCTAACCAGCGATCTTCTTGCTGTGAGGCAATTGTGCTACCCACTGCGCCACCGTGATGCCCACGATAGTATTTTTAACTTAATATATTGCTCAGTTGTAATATTTCTGTAGGGATTTTTGTAAATGAACACATATGTCGAGCTTTTAGGTGATTTTCATTATTTTGTGGGATTTAAAAGACTTGAAATCTAGTGTCTACTTTAGATGGTAGATTGAGGTAAATATTACATTGATTACTATACATACTTTGTGCTTAATGGAAGAAGTATAACGACTTAATTCAGAAATAAAAACAAGTAAAAAAAACTGTTTAAAAATGCAGTGCTATAGCGAGTAAATAAATTAAACAACATATTACACAAGTGTAATCTATATTTATGGAGGGGTTTTTGTCCATACAAATAAATAGAGTTGCCTGTTACATTTTAGGATGACCATCATCGTATTTTGTGGGGTTTAAAATATTGAAAACCTTTAGCTTAGACTGTTAGATTGAGGTAAAGGTGCATTGATAATACTGGCATTGTGCTGATTTTTTCACTAATTCAAAAATTAAAACAAGTTAGATAAAGTGCACTACAATTCAATAAAAATTCTATAAAAAATAAATAGCTAAATAATAAATAAATCTTAAAATGCAGTGATATAGTGAGTTAAAAACAATGTATGTAAAAATATGAAACTATATATTTTTTTACATTTCTATAGGGAGTTTTATAAATATATAGAGCTGCCTTTTAAATCTTAGAATAAATTTTCATCATATTTAGTGGGATTAAAAACCTGAAACCTTAGACTGTTATTAGACCGAAAATTTAGACTGTTAGATTGAGGTAAACAACATATATTATTCGAGAAATAATACAAGTAATAAAAAAAAAACAAGATCGATAAAGTGCAATAAAATAAGTTAATGCAATTATTATTTATTCATTTAATTTTATCTAAAATTGCCGTGCTATAATGAGTAAAAAAACAATAGAATAGGTTAAAAACGATATATGAAAAAATAAAAAACTGAAAAATATATAGAGCTGCCTTTTAAATCTCAGGATAACTTTTCATCATATTTAGTGGGATTAAAAGCCTGAAACCTTAAATTTAGACTGTTTGAGGTAAAACTGTAAATAAAAATAAGTCAAAAATAAAACAAGTTAGATAAAGTGCACTAAAATAAAGTCAATAAAAATTAAATGAATAAATAATAATTGTATCTATAATTGCAGTGCTATAGTGAGTAAACAAACAATAAAACGATAGAATATTTTTCATAAAATATATGCCAAAAAATAAGGAAAACTTAATTTTTTACGCTGTATACTTCTATAAGGAGTTTTGTACTTGTGCGTCCTATTAAGTTTTAGGATGATCATCAAATTTTGTGGGATTTAAAAGTTTAAAAACCTTAACTAGTTACTAGAGTATGTTTTTTTTAAAACTGATGATGCGTAAAATATTTAAGAATATGGTTCCTAGTAGTGAACTATTTTCAAATGGTGAGGCAACAGCGTTCATATAGTACCAGTGGTTGGGATTTTAATATTTGTTCATTTAAATTTAGAAGTCCACTGGGGAAAAAATATGGTTTTATATATGTGCAATCATGTGGAACAAATTACCAAAATCTATGAAGGAAATTAAAGACTTAAGGAGGTTCAAAAAAGCAATCGAAAGACGGTTGTTTGATGAGGATAGTTAGTTTGCATGGTGGATGATGTTTTATTTTATATGTTGTTGTATTGTGAATAATTTTGTTCCTGTTTTAAAATGTGGAGGTACTGTTTGTTTTAAGCATGAACTGTATTTGCAGCCATACTTTGTTTTTTAACAGCGAGAACCACAATGGAAACAAGCCCAGGGCTTTGTGTTTTTATCCTCAACAGTTTTATTTCAAAATGTATGGGATACTGGTATTTTTGTTCAGTTTGTCTAAAATCTGTCAAATAAAAATTCAATTAAACTTTTACATTGTTAAATTGAGGTAAACGTACATTGATTATGATCTTTGAGCTAAAAATGCTAGAAATAAAAAATTCTAAGAGTGTTTCATGACTTAATTTAGAAATTAGAACAAGTTGGATAAATTGTACTGGGAAAAAATGTCAATTAAAAATAAATTAATAAATGTTACATCTGAATGTGCAGTCTTATAATGAGTATAAAAGTATAATTGAAAAAAAAATGATATTTTATTTGCATTTATAAAATACATTTCTAAAGAGAAGTTTGTTCATGCACATATAAATACCTGCCTTTTTAAGTTTTAGGGGTTTGTAGGATTTAAAAGCTTGAATTTAAACTTAGATTGAGGCAAACCTTACATCGATTACACCATCTTTACGCTAGAAAATAAAATTGGAAAAGTGTTTCACCAATTACTTCAGAAATAAAATAAGTTCCACATAATCTCTGCTGGTTATGATGTGGGTTAGTGGTTAAAATCTAGTTTGGTAACTTGTAGGTTTACACCTCAAATTGGTTGCACTGCCATTTTACATATACTGGTTTACATAAATTTGCATACGTTCTTCACACAGAGCACAATTGTTTTATTGACTACTTTTATGGTGCTTTTTGGCTTTAATTTAGTCTTAGAATGAGTTGTTTTCTTAAGTTGCAGGTTAAAATGCTGACCCCGAGGCGAGAGATGTGTGTGTTTTTGAGCAAGCGTGGGCCTGATGTTTTTTTCTCCACATGTGTGAAGTTGTCTTTGTTCGCTTGAGAAAGCGGTGTGTGTGTTGATCTGCGCAGGTCGCACCCATGATTGACCGGATTCAGTGTTTTTGTGTTAACACCAAAGCTTGTCTGTCACGATAAGGAATTTGTTGTGCGATCTATTGTCACAGAAATAGTTGTGATAAGCTATATTATTGTCATTTTATGCCTCTGATTATATAATGATTAAATAACAGCAGCATAAGAATGCTAATATAGCCATAAACACTTTAAAATACTCATCATTCCTAAGCTTATTTACATTCTGTAATTTGACTTTAAAGAGGTAAATGTCCTATTATATATACTATTAAATGTCCTATTAGGTAAATATCTAATTATAAACTTTGACGCCGGTGAGGTAGAATGTGAATGTCATTGAGTGTAACCACACATACAGGGACACTGGAGCGTTTTAAAGCCGCAATTCATCAGCGGATCGCTCATATGTCATCTCATAGACAAACCAGCTGATCGACGTGACTTTAAAACGCTCCAGTGTCCCTGTATCTGTGGTTACACTCAGTAAACAGCGGTGAGTTTGGTGAACTGATGACCTTCACGGTAGGGCTGGGTGGTATATTGAGTTTTGGGGATATATCGATATGATTCCCCAACGCGATGCGGGATTATCCAATATCGTTCATATCGATATGGTTTGAGGCTACAGGTGCGAATTCTGCACGAAACAGACCACTCCAAGGTAGCATGCGAGCTCCACTTGCACAAATGAGCGCATGCGCAAATGAATGATTCACTCCCTGAGTCATACAAAAGATTTAAAATGAACGAATCGTTCAAGAACGACCCATCACTGACGCGACATGGAGGAACATGCAGTGCCGGTGTTGTATCCAAATCTGACTCCCTGGACAAATCTGACTCCTCCACGCACCTGCGTCTTCCGCAATTGACAACAGAAACGAACATAGAAGCCTTGTCAAATTGACAAGCAACACCTGAATGTGTTCAAAAAAATTAAAAACGCCAAAATGGGATGAATTTATACCGCGTTTTGAAAGTGAAAGTCTCTTCGTTAAATTTACATTAAAACACATTTAGCTCTGCTTTCTGGTCTGTTTATGTTCTAATCATTGTAATTATTTATTTATTCTGTTTAATTGATTTATTTATTTTAGCCCCTTAACTGGAAGACATGATTTGATTTGTGTGTGCGCCTAGTGTACAAACAGTTGGTGGTTTAAATGATTATTAAAAGTAAAAAGTAAAATAAACATGCATTTGTCTACCAAACATTTCTTTTTCTATTTTATTATCTCGCTGTTAGCTACTCTTTGAACAAGTAACAATATAAGAATGATAATTATAATGATGATAATAACAGGGAGGGAAACCCCTGTGTTTGAATTATATTTTGCTCAAAAACTGTTTAATAAAGTTTTAATAAAGGCTTTAACTCTGAAGTAACCATTTATGGGAAAATACCGGGTATATATATCGTATACCGTCATTCCTCCTAAAAATACAGAGATATGATTTTTTGCTCATATCGCCCAGCCCTACTTTACGGCCAATCACAGCAATTTCTGTTGAGCATGTGAACGCAATGGCAAATCAGCGATGTTTAACAGCGCTCGCATGTTAGCAGGAAATGGACCTTTTTAAAATTTTAGTACTGATTTGTACTGAATTCCAGTATCGTGACAACACTAGTAATTAGTAGTTCTTTACTTTTTTGAAGTAACTTACCCATTATGCTTTTCTAGAGGTCATGAAACGGCAGCAGCAAAGCGATTACAAACACATACAGCATCTCATTTTACTCCACATGACTTCCTAGTATGCTGGAAATCAATAAAGGGAGCTCTAAAAGTAGCACTTTATTACGTGTCTTCTGAAGTCATATGATAGCTTTTTGTGGGAAGCAGAAGCAGAATATAATTTTGGTCATTATTCACTGGAAGTCTTCACATCTGATCATCATGCCATGTTTGTAGGAGAGGCAGCTGTCGGATTTCTGAATGTATGTATTTTTCTGTAGTTCTCAGAATTATTATTTCAGATTTTTAGTTATTTATAATTTATTTGTTAATTTATTGATCCAGTTGTTGAGGTCTTGGTGACCATGCTTAATTATTATTTTTTATATATTATGAAGTTTTTGTAATTTTAGTTACTTACTAAATAAAGAAATTAATAAATTATTTATATATATATATATATATATATATATATATATATATATATATATATATATATATATATATATATATATATATATATATATATATAATTTTTATTAATAATAATAATAATAATTATTTTATTTTTGATTTTTTTGAAAAAAGACAATTGGTCAAAAATATGTGTTGTCCAACCAATATCTGACTGGATTGGTCAATATGTGACCAAATGCGAGTCTTGAAGAGCACAGTGCTCTCGTAAACATGCGCTATACTGACACTAAAGGCTGATATATACAGGGTGATTCAAAAAGAATACCACATTTTTGAAAATCTGTATTTAATCAAAGAAACATGATGGAACCTTGGGTAATTAATCAATGTAAAGAGTACTAAACAAAGTTTTTTTCAGTAGTAAAACAAGTTCATAGATGTTTAATATGACCCCCTCCAGACACTAAAGTAACATCAACCTGATACTCGAACTGGCCATTCTTGCATTAACAAAAAAAAGTAAGGGTATATGGGCCAACAGCGCTCCTAGCGACCAAATGAGCAACCAAATGAAACTTCAGAGCTTCCTTAAATCGACGACAAAAAGAGTTTAGCTTTCCTTTTCTTCTTTGAAGAGTTCTCGTATTTCAATTTTGTGGTATTCTTTTTGAATCACCCTGTACTTCTGCATCAAGCGCACACGTACGCGCCTTCACACAGTCGCATACCCCGCGCTAGGGCTGGGCGTTTTTTTTTTTTTTTTTTTTTTTTTTCTCCCTCCATTTTTTCGATTAATCGAATTTACGTTTTAAGACGATTTCTTTTTTTTATAAAATCGAGGTATCGCGATTTTTTTTTTTTAAGAAAAATATTAAAGCAGCTTTTCCACTATCGTGCCAAACCGTTCTAAACTGTTAGACAACCGTGCTGAATTGTGCTGATAGATTCTGTGTGTTGATGAGCTACCACAGCTGGCTCAGCGCAAGCGCAATCACAGTCATTTCTGTTGGGCACGTGAATACAATGGCAAATCAGCGCTGTTTAAAAACGCACTCAACAGTGCTCAAATGTTAGTGAGAAATAGACGTTTTTAAAATTCCATTACCGAATTCCAGTTTCGTGACAACCCTAGTCTTAAGATTTGGTTGTAAAAAATCACTAGGAGAACCTGAACTAAATCTATTATTTTTTTTACTTGTTCCTGTCCAAAATAATGAACTAAGAGACTGCAAGTGTAAGCACACCCTTAGAGAGAACTGTCTGATTTGTAAATGAATCATTCTTTTGATTCAGATCTTTTCATTAAACCAGTTTTTAAAATCACCCTAAATGATTCATTCACAAATTAAAGTAACGAGCCTTGGTCACTCTATAATGCATCATCCCATAGACTTCCATTACTGTAAATTAACTTTTTTACACACTAAGGGATCAGTCCAAATTGTCGTCTGTGGGAATTGGCATTTTACATGTAGAGCTTTTTATTCCCTTTTCCGCTGCTGAGCTTGTGGTTTTGCGCTGAAATGCATGTTTAATTGCTTTGAGTGGTTTTAACTCCATCTCTGAAGCTCTTTAGAGTCTCGCTGGTGTGCTGGTAGTTTGAATTTGTGGTGAGAAATGTTAAGTGCTTATTTCAGTGTTATTATGAGTAAAAACTCATTCACCAAAGACACACCTTGAGCATGCAAAGACATTTCGTACATGTCAAACCTTATTCCTCTCTGTATTTCTGTGTTTAGGCAAAGACTACTATAGATGCACAAAGAAAGTTCACTCACATTACTATGGCTGTCAGAAATAATATACTTGATGGAGAGATACAAATGGAGAGTAAATTTTATTTTTTTTGTATTAACTGCACCTTTAAGAGTAAGTAAACAGAGTAAATTGAATTTTTTTGTGTGAATTGTCCCTTTAAGAGCGAGTTGACAGTACATTTGAATTCTTGGGAACCGAGAGTAAATAGTTATTTTTGTGCGAACCGTCCCTTTTAGAGTAGATACAAATTTTTGTGTGAACTGTCCCTTTAAGAACGAGTAAGTGGAGGGTAAATTGTAATTTGTGTGAACTGTCCCTTTATGTGCGAGTAAGTGGAGGGTAAATCGTAATTTTTGTGTGAACTGTCCCTTTAAGAATGAGTAAACGGAGAGTAAATTGTAATTTGTGTGAACTGTCCCTTTAAGTGGGAGTAAGTGGAGGGTTCATTGTAATTTGTGTGAACTGTCCCTTTAAGAGTGAGTAAACGAAGAGTAAATCGTAATTTTTGTGTGAACTGTCCCTTTAAGAATGAGTAAACCAAGAGTAAATCGTAAATTTTGTTTGAACTGTCCCTTTAAGAATGAGTAAATGGAGAGTAAATTGTAATTTGTGTGAACTGTCCCTTTATGTGCGAGTAAGTGGAGGGTAAATCATAATTTTTGTGTGAACTGTCCCTTTAAGAATGAGTAAACGGAGAGTAAATTGTAATTTGTGTGAACTGTCCCTTTAAGAGCGAGTAAACGAAGAGTAAATTGTCATTTTTGTGCGAACCGTCCCTTTTAGAGCGAGTAAACAGAGTAAATTGTAATTTGTGTGAACTGTCCCTTTAAGTGAGAGTAAGTGGAGGGTTCATTGTAATTTTTGTGTGAACTGTCCCTTTAAGAGTGAGTAAACGAAGAGTAAATTGTAATTTTTGTGTGAACTGTCCCTTTAAGAATGAGTAAACCAAGAGTAAATCGTAATTTTTGTGTGAACTGTCCCTTTAAGAATGAGTAAACCAAGAGTAAATCGTACATTTTGTTTGAACTGTCCCTTTAAGAATGAGTAAATGGAGAGTAAATTGTAATTTGTGTGAACTGTCCCTTTAAGAGTGAGTAGTAAATGGAGAGAAAAAATGTATTTGTGTGAACTGTCCCTTTAAGTGTGTGTAAACGGAGAGTAAATTGTAATTTGTGTGAACTGTCTCTTTAAGAGTGAGTAAATGGAGAGTAAATTGTAATTTTTGTGAACTGTCCCTTTAAGAATGAGTAAACGGTGAGTAAATTGTAATTTGTGTGAACTGTCCCTTTAAGAGTGAGTAGTAAATGGGGAGAAAAAAAGTGTATTTGTGTGAACTGTCCCTTTAAGAGTGTGTAAACGGAGAGTTAATTAAATGTTTGTGTGAACTGTCTCTTTAATAGTTGGTAAATGGAAAGTAAATTGTAATTTTTGTGTGAACCGTCCCTTTAAGAGCGAGTAAACGGAGAGTTAATCGTAAATTTTGTGTGAACTGTCCCTTTAAGAGTGAGTAAATGGAGTTAATCGTACATTTTGTGTGAACTGTCCCTTTAAGAGCGAGTAAACGGAGTAAATTGTAATGTTTGTGTGAACTGTCTCTTTAAGAGCGAGTAAACGGAGAGTAAATCGTAAATTTTGTTTGAACTGTCCCTTTAAGAATGAGTAAACGGAGAGTAAATTGTAATTTGAGTGAACTGTCTCTTTAAGAGTGAGTAGTAAATGGAGAGAAAAAAATGTATTTGTGTGAACTGCCCCTTTAAGAGTGTGTAAACGGAGAGTTAATTAAATGTTTGTGTGAACTGTCTCTTTAATAGTTGGTAAACAGAAAGTAAATTGTAATTTTTGTGTGAACTGTACCTTTAAGAGCGAGTAAACGGAGAGTAAATTGTAATGTTTGTGTGAACTGTCCCTTTAAGAGTGAGTAAATGGAGTTAAACGTACATTTTGTGTGAACTGTCCCTTTAAGAGCGAGTAAACGGAGAGTAAATTGTAATTTGTGTGAACTGTCTCTTTAAGAGCGAGTAAACGGAGAGTTAATCGTAAATTTTGTGTGAACTGTCCCTTTAGGAGCGAGTAAACGGAGAGTAAATTGTAATTTGTGTGAACTGTCTCTTTAAGAGCGAGTAAACGGAGAGTAAATTGTAATTTTTGTGTAAACCGTTTCTTTAAGAGCGAGTAAACGGAGAGTTAATCGTAAATTTTGTGTGAACTGTCTCTTTAAGAGTGAGTAGTAAATGGAGAGAAAAAAATGTATTTGTGTGAACTGCCCCTTTAAGAGTGTGTAAACGGAGAGTTAATTAAATGTTTGTGTGAACTGTCTCTTTAATAGTTGGTAAACAGAAAGTAAATTGTAATTTTTGTGTAAACCGTCCCTTTAAGAGCGAGTAAATGGAGAGTAAATTGTAATTTTTGTGTGAACTGTCTCTTTAAGAGCGAGTAAACGGAGAGTAAATTGTAATGTTTGTGTGAACTGTCCCTTTAAGAGTGAGTAAATGGAGTTAATCGTACATTTTGTGTGAACTGTCCCTTTAAGAGTGAGTAAATGGAGAGTAAATTGTAATTTTTGTGTGAACTGTCCCTTTAGGAGTGAGTAAACGGAGAGTAAATTGTAATGTTTGTGTGAACTGTCCCTTTAGGAGCGAGTAAACGGAGAGTAAATTGTAATGTTTGTGTGAACGGTCTCTTTAAGAGTAAACGGTAAATTAAATTTTTTGTCTATAAGTTTGTATTTTTTTATTTCTCAAGTATACCTAATTCAATTTTACAATTAAATAATAATTTATTTATTCCTGTATTTATTTATTTGTGCAATTAAAATTCCAGCCACATTTATTTCAGTGCTTTTTCAGTAAAATCAGGACAGTATAGGATGCACCGAATAATTTTCAGTTTTATGCAAACACAAATATGACCAATAGAATATCAGAGCTCTCATATGTTCAAAAATAAATGCAAAAGTGCTTGTGTTTGACGCATGAAAACTGTAACAGCGTAACCTGATCTAGCCCTGCTCTGGCTTGAAATATGTCCCCATGTCAAGTCCTTGAATCTGAGGATCCTGGCACGTCCTTGAAAGATCCTTGAATGTGAAGATATTGAGTTCCTGTGATTGGACTTGTTGATTGAATCGAGTGTGTGTGGTGGTTTTGAAGATGATGCATGATCTGGTGTGTTTGGTTTGTGTCCATCTTTACACCAGCCGTTAGCCGCAGATGGGGACAGTTTGCCCTTGGGGAAAATAAACAGAGTGAGTTAAACAACAGACCCTTTGTGTGTGTTTGTGAGATGCACCTGGAGTTCACAGGGACTCTGATAAAATGTTGAGTTTATTTCATAAAACTATGAAGTTAAAACTAGTCAGATATGTAGTCCTTTTTTAAAGGTGTTGTAAGTTTTTGACTCTTCTAAAGCATAACAATACCGTAATACATATGTTTGCAGATATTTAAGAAACATGCTAAGTGAACATTCTCTGGTTGCCTTGATGGAAAACAGCGCATTTCATTCAGTCAGTCAGGAATAGGCATGAAATGATAACCACTTTCAAGGTTTACCGTAGTTCGGAAAAGTCAAGGTTTTAAAACTATGTACTAGGGTTGGGCGATGTTGACCAATATAGCATCGTACGATGTCTAATGTGAAACATCGCGATGGACGATGGCATCGTCTTCATAGGTGGAGGTGAATTAATCATTTATGAATAATTAATTAATTCATAACGAATTAGTTATTTGTAGCCTACCGTTTCATCCACCACCGCGGTGGATGGCGGAGGGGTGTCGCGGACGAAAGTGAAGAGGGTTGTGGAGTCGTGGAAGAAAGTGAAAATGAACAGCGGACAGGGGAGGAGGGAGATCGGTAAAATGAGGTGCCGCATCCGGATCTGGCGTGTTCCGGCACAAATTAAGCCCTGGATAGAGACAAGATTAATTAAATATCACGTTTAACAACTATAGTGAGACACAATCCATCGAAAAACCCTTGATAAACTGTCCGATGTACACTGTTCTCTGGAGCTCAGACGAGCGCATGACAGTGTGTGTGTCTGTGGCTGTCTGTGTGTGTGGTCACGTGATGTGCGTTTTCAGTGGATGGAGGGCTGTTCAGAAATGCTAGGCGTTTTAAATTGCCATTTTAAAACAAAGCTGTATTAGTGTAAACGGGGCCTGAGTGTGTATTTTTCACGAGCGGGTTTGCGATGGGGGTGGGGCGGAGGATCGGCGATGCCAACTCAGCATCGTGATGTCTATCGGCCATCGTCTATCAGCCCAACCGTACTATGTACATATGTATATGTGTGTATATATATATATAATTTATTTATTTTTTATTTATTTTTTTTACGTGTTGTCAAAGACTTTTATTTATTTATTTAACGATATCTTCAGCGGCAAAGGATCATCCACGTCAATAGCTACTGCCCACAATTCCACAAATATTTGAAAAACAATCGCTTATGCACCAACATCCAAGCATGCTATGGACCTGAACAGTGCAGTGGTTTACTTTATATCCAACATAAAGTTGTTGTTTTATAGCCAGATATTTAAAATAACGTATTTTAGAGCAGTAATCGCAATGTCGTCTTATCGACGGTTATCACACCTTATATACTGACCCATGCCTAGTCAGGAAGACTCTTAAAGTGTGCGTTCATGACCGAAATGCGACATCCAGTGGACAGTAGCAGACTCTGAAATGAGATGCAGATTCAGAGTTCCACAATGAGGTGGTTATTAATTAGCAAATAATATAAATATTACAAACGTAAACATTAGGTCAGCAGGTTACATTGTAACCCCGTGTCCTAACAACATGCTATGTGACGAGATTTGCAGTGATGAGCAGTTTGGCTGTTTGCACCAGACGAAACACCACAGAAATTTAAATACAGCCATTCAGATGCACAGATTAATGCACTCCGAAAAGGTTAATAATCTAATTAATACATATTGAAACTTTTTAATGTTATTAAATGTACATGCTGAATCACTGATATGTGTTTGTTTGCACTGGAGTCACTGTTCTAAAGTTCAAGTTCAAACGGTTTATTTTATTTTTAAGATCTGAGGTGAACTATCTGCTGCTGCTTTCAGTGGTATGGCAATCAATGTCATGTAAAATGGCAATCAAACTCACATTATTAGCATTTAACACTGACTAAAGCACATGAGGTGATCACTGTCAGTTTATCCTGTTTTTCCACTTGGGACAAAAACTCTTTTTAATATGGAAAATATTTCTACTATCGCGTGCCGTTGCTTTTATTTAGAACAATACTTAAATCAGCCTTTACGCTTGATAGTCAGGCTCATTCCTGTTGGTGTCGTCAATCTGGCAACCTGTGCTTGTGTGTTTTGAACCAGGCATGCAATACCTAGTTCAACCACTGGGTGTCAATCTTACATTCTGCACTTTTAAGGAAAGTGTTGATTTTCAGTACATTCTGTGAAGTTTGAAGTTTCCACAGTTTGCTCAACCTATTATTATAATTTATATTAAAATATAGTATTATATTGTAGCTAGATGCATTACAAAACCATTGCAGTCCTTGTAAAATTATGAATTCTTTCCAAAATAGTTATTTAAGTCATCTTGCAAAATTCTATTTGTATCGCAAAATCGATATTGCAGAAAAACAAAATATTGCAATGTCAGTTTTCTTCCAACATCACGCAGTTCTAATGCAATGATTTAGCGGCTACTCAGATCATTTTGAAGGTTTTATTATAACATGCAATCATAAAGTCTTCAATTTTATTTTTCAAATATAATCATCTAGCAAATGGTCTTAATCCAAAGTGACTGACTAAAATGAAAAACAACAGAAGTAGGGATGCTCATTTCGGTTAATTTTGCAAACCGACAACCGCTGCACGTTAATCGAATATTAATGGTTAACTGGTCAGATTGATATTAAATCATTATTTAATAAAAAAAAAATTGACGTGTCTATTTTGTGACACATTAAACATTGCATTTTAAAAATATTCCATAACAAACATGGGAGCAACAGCATACAGAACATCTTCGCGCACCTGCAGTGTTTTCAACAGCATAGAAAAAAGAACAAACTGAATAAAATAATAAAATGAATAGTCCTGCTCTAGATATTTTTCACTTAAATTACAAATTTAGATTGCAAAGGGAAAACATTGAGTGAATCCTTTTTAAGAACCGGCATAGGCTGTTTGTCCAATCCTGCGAGTTAACAAATATGGGTTGCAGTTGCACATTTAGGGACTGATCACAACAAACTCTCTATTCCGATCCAAAAACACGAGGCACACCGCACTGCCTTTTTGTTGACAAGAAAAAAAGAAGCGTGGTGCTCTTTTTTTTATTTTTTTTTTAATATTTCATAATATTGAGATATTGTGATAATAATATGGTGATAAGTCTCTCCTCCATCTTTAAAAGTTCTCCGTAGTCATCTTGACAATACAATTGGTTGGAGAATGAAAAAGGCGCGACTGACGTAAAGTGCTTTGTTGACTTTTATTTCAACTGCGAGCACACAGCACGCAATGGCAAAAATGCGAGGCACACAGGGTGCATAAGCAGCGTGGAAAACACTCGTGGCCATTAGTAAATAGTGGTGTAACGGATCACAAATCTGCAGTTCGAATCACACTGCGGTTTCTTGAGGCACGGATGGGACCATTTTTCGGATCAGCAAAAAAGGGAGGAGACAAATGTCACTTGCTTTCCATTTATACAAAAATATTACTGCAATGCAGATTTGAATATATTGTTTTGAAGGATTAATAAGCATATGCAAATCATTATCATTTATCATGCATGTTGTGCGTGTTTAAACTGAGATCACGATCTTTTAAAGGTGCAGTATGTAAGTTTGACACCCAGTGGTTGAACTAGGTATTGCAGTCCTGAATCATAATAAAGGTACGCCGGGTTGCCAGTTTGAGTGATTTTAAACTGTGTTCTAAATAAAAGCAACGACACGCGATTGAGGGAATATTCCTCAAGTTTTTGTGTGTGCAAACAGCCAAATGGCTCATCACTCATAACAATCTCGTCACAGCGTGTTGTTAGGACACGCGATGTAACCTGCTCACGTTCCTAATATTTATGTCATTTGCTAATTAACGTCATGTGGAACTGAATCTGTCTCATTTTGACATCTGATACTTTCCACTACACTGTAGCATTTCGCTCATGGACGCATGCTTTCGGAGTCTTTCTGAATGAATGAATGAATGAAATATGCTGTTTTCCAACAAGGCAACCCGGGGTGCTGAATTATAATTGGCTAAACTGGCATGTGCATGTGAAAATTACCTAAACAAAGACATCGTTCCGGCACGGAAAAAAACATTTTCAAAGCAGAATATCTGACTTCAGCATTGTTTGTCAGTTAAACAAGTATGTTCACTTGGGATGTTTCTTAAATATCTGCACACATATTATTGTATTTGTATGCTTTAGAAGAGTCAAAAACTTACATACAGCACCTTTAATGTCTAATTGTGCAGTTTTACACTGAATGCATCAATGCAGGCTAAACAAGCAGTGACAGAAAACACCTTAAATTAATAGCCTAAGAAAGCGTTTAGGTAGGTCCCACCACAACTTTTTTCATCATCATTATATCTTACAGGGAAGTAAAAATGCTTGCATATGCGTGATTTGATTGACGTGGGAGGCGACCTCTCTGCAATTGTTATAAATGTTGGATTAACCCAAGTTCAAAAAAGTTATTAATCTGCTGGTCACGTGCGTTCCGAACTGTGGGTTGTGATCTGTATGGATCAAGGATCAACAGTGATCCGTTACACCCCTATTAGTAAACCAACGCAAAAAGCCCCTTATTAGGGATGCTCATTTCGGTTAATTTTGCCAACTGACAACCGATGCTCGTTATCCGAATATTAACCGTTAACAGATTAAAATTAAAATATTATTTAAAAAAAATAAATTATTATGAACATGTCTATTTTGTGTGACGCATTTAATATTGCGTTTTAAAAATACTGATTTTTTTTAACATGCGAACAGCAGCATGCATATCTTCACACACCTGCAGTGTTTCCAACCGCATAGAAAAACAGAATAAACTAAATAAAAAGAATAAAACAGTCCTGCCCTAGATATTTTTACCTTAAATGACAAATTTAGATTACAAAGCAAAAACACTGACTGAATCCTTTTTAAGAACCGGCATAGGCTGTTTGTCCAATCATATTTTTTTTCTTCCGTCAAATAAAAATATCAGGCTCAAATCTATCGCTCCATGCAAAATATGCATTTAATTAATGCTCCGCTGTTACTATTATTTTACAAAACCTCTGTCAACATTTTTAATAGAAGTCATTAGTTTAAAGATTATTTCTTTAATTGCGATTATGACTTATTTCCTCTGTCTCACTCACGGTTCATTTGTGTGCGCGCGCTGCGTGTAATGAAAGACAATGACAATGAACCTTAAGGCTCATATGTTGACTTTTAGTAAAGTATAGGCTACTACTTAGCATATAACAATTTTGTTGTTTACATATCGTCACCTTAGAATTATACGGTTCTATCTGACATTTTTGTCAAAATTGAGTTATTGACATATTCTTAATAAATGACATTTTATTTACATTATGGGATGTTTTTTATAAGTTGTTTACATTTTAAGATGTTTTATTTTGAAAAACAAATGTTACACACACATTGTTTGCTATGGAATGCAAAAACTTTGAAGCTCAATATCTCAAAATCATTCAGAACGCAGACAGAACCTTATAATTCCAAGGTGATGATATGATATTGCATTAATTTGCATACATGTTTTATAAGCTGCAAAATGAAAGCCTCAGTTTGGTGCGAAGTTATCATTATGCAAAAATCAAAAAAAAATCTTTAGATTTGTTTGATTCGTTGATTATGTAGGCTATTTTAAAAACTGATATTATATAGGAATTATTAATAACTGTAATTTTCCAAATGGAATAAGGTTGGTTTGTTGTTTGTAGCCTACACTAAATCATCAATTGCCTGTTTGTTAAAGGGCATCTATGGTGAAAAATCTACTTTTCAAGCTGTTTGGACAGACATATGTGTAGGTATAGTGTATAGACCGTCATATTGGGGTGATATAAACACACCCAGTCCTTTTTTTCAATTAAACAACATAAAAACGGTGGACCAATTGGAGAGGTTTTGAGACCGACCGCAACTTGACGTAGAAGTGCGGTCCCCCCGCCCACCGAATTGGTTGACAGCTGCGTATTAACATGTCTACGTACGTAGTTACGTTTATAATCCTATCAACAATACAGGCCGTGTGCAAAGCAACCGCAAATAAAAGGTCTGTTCAGTTTGCTAGGATCATCAATCATCATCAAATGTGATCAAGAGTGAGTTTTACAAGTTTAAGATCTTTTAAAACAGTGCATGTTTTAATAAATTACAGCGATTTACTTCATCATCACAGCCGCGTGTCAGGACAATAATACAAGACGATGCTTCAATCCCGGTTTGTGGACGTTAAATCAGGTTTATTTTTTACATTAACGTAACCGATATCCATACAGCAGTGGATATTAACCTGTTTCCTGTCACATTTGCGTGCAAAGACAGTGCAAAGCTAAATGCGCGCGCTGTATGTGTGTGTGTGTGTCTGTGTCTGTGCATGAACTCTGTAACGACATTGTGTGTGGCTCATCGTTGCAGCTCCACAACAAATGCATCAAATAATCATTGGTAAAGTTCTTACTGTAGTATTTCTCACAAACGTTACGTGAGATCTGCTTCTTTTATGTCTGTCAGTTGTCTGAGCAGGCGGAGACTGAGGCACGCTGACAGGCACGTGTGAACGGTAGGCGGGGAGGACTAGCCTTAAAGGCGCAGTACGCAAAAACAGCAAAAAGCTGTTGAGAGCTATAAAATACAAACTAGTGAAAGCTATAATAAATTATCTGATGGGTGTTTTGAGCTGAAACTTTACAGACACATTCTGGGGACACTAAAGACTTATCTTAAATCTGGAAAAAGGGGTAACATAGGTGCCCTTTAAATTTATGACGCGGATCCAGGCAGCACAGAGGCCATCAGCATCAGCGCTGGTTTGTGTCAACTCATCTGTGTCAAACTGTGACCAGAAATATCCTTTCATTTTGCTTCGTGTTGCACGTGTTAACCTTCTGCGAGTTAATAAATATGTGTTGCACATTTAGGGGCTGATCACAGCGAACACAAGTCTCTCCTCCATCATTAAAAGTTCGTTGTAGTCATCTTGACAACACAAACCCTGCTGTGACCTCAATGGAAACCCCGCCTCTGCTTTCATATGATTGAAAAATGAAAAAGACACGACTGACGTTACATGCTTTTTCCGCTCGAGCACACAGTGCACAATGGCAAAACGTGAGCCGCGCAGTGCGCATAAGTAGCGTGTAAAACACATGCGGCCGTTAGTAAACCATTCAAGAGATGCCCCCCTCAATGCAAAAAGCGTGTTCGCTGTGATCGGCCCCTTATGCAGCCAAACTTTAAATGTATATATAAAATAATACAGGGAGTGCAGAATTATTAGGCAAGTTGTATTTTTGAGGATTAATTTTATTATTGAACAACAACCATGTTCTCAATGAACCCAAAAAACTCATTAATATCAAAGCTGAATATTTTTGGAAGTAGTTTTAAGTTTGTTTTTAGTTTGAGCTATTTTAGGAGGATATCTGTGTGTGCAGGTGACTATTACTGTGCAGAATTATTAGGCAACTTAACAAAAATCAAATATATACCCATTTCAATTATTTATTTTCACCATTGAAACCAATATAACATCTCAACATTCACAAATATACATTTCTGACATTCAAAAACAAAACAAAAACAAATCAGTGACCAATATAGCCACCTTTCTTTGCAAGGACACTCAAAAGCCTGCCATCCATGGATTCTGTCAGTGTTTTGATCTGTTCACCATCAACATTGCGTGCAGCAGCAACCACAGCCTCCCAGACACTGTTCAGAGAGGTGTACTGTTTTCCCTCCTTGTAAATCTCACATTTGATGAGGGACCACAGGTTTTCTATGGGGTTCAGATCAGGTGAACAGGGAGGCCATGTCATTAGTTTTTCTTCTTTTAGACCCTTTCTTGCCAGCCACGCTGTGGAGTACTTGGACGCGTGTGATGGAGCATTGTCCTGCATGAAAATCATGTTTTTCTTGAAGGATGCAGACTTCTTCCTGTACCACTGCTTGAAGAAGGTGTCTTCCAGAAACTGGCAGTAGGACTGGGAGTTGCGCTTGACTCCATCCTCAACCCGAAAAGGCCCCACAAGCTCATCTTTGATGATACCAGCCCAAACTAGTACTCCACCTTCAACTTGCTGGCATCTGAGTCGGACTGGAGCTCTCTGCCCTTTACCGATCCAGCCACGGGCCCATCAAGACTCACTCTCATTTCATCAGTCCATAAAACCTTAGAAAAATCAGTCTTGAGATATTTCTTGGCCCAGTCTTGACGTTTCAGCTTGTGTGTCTTGTTCAGTGGTGGTCGTTTTTCAGCCTTTCTTACCTTGGCCATGTCTCTGTGTATTGCACACCTTGTGCTTTTGGGCACTCCAGTGATGTTGCAGCTCTGAAATATGGCAAAACTGGTGGCAAGTGGCATCTTGGCAGCTGCACGCTTGACTTTCCTCAGTTCATGGGCAGTTATTTTGCATCTTGGTTTTTGGTTTGGTTTTTCCACACGCTTCTTGCGACTCTGTTGACTATTTTGAATGAAACGCTTGATTGTTCGATGATCACGCTTCAGAAGTTTGGCAATTTTAAGAGTGCTGCATCCCTCTGCAAGATATCTCACTATTTTTGACTTTTCAGAGCCTGTCAAGTCCTTCTTTTAACCCATTTTGCCAAAGGAAAGGAAGTTGCCTAATAATTATGCACACCTGATATAGGGTGTTGATGTCATTAGACCACACCCCTTCTCATTACAGAGATGCACATCACCTAATATGCTTAATTGGTAGTAGGCTTTCGAGCCTTTACAGCTTGGAGTAAGACAACATGCATAAAGACGATGATGTGGTCAAAATACTCATTTGCCTAATAATTCTGCACTCCCTGTATTTTTAATCGTTTAAATGATACCATTAATCGCTTACAAATGCACCCTTTCAGTTAACGGTTAGCCGGTTATTTTGAGCATCCCTACCCCTTATGCAGCCAAACTTAAAAATATATATAAAATAATATTTTTTAATAATTTAAATGATACTATTAATTGCTTAAAAATGCACCCTTTTGGTTAACGGTTAATCGGTTATTTTGCGCATTTCTAAACAGAAGCAATCAATTCAACATAAGAGCAAGTAATGTATCCCAGTGCTCAGACTGATCAGTCATCCACATATCTTCCTGAATCGGTCACTGTGACTCCAGACAGCCCATAATGTTCAGAAATCTGTCTATTATTAACATGATGTTCAGATTAAAGTGAAGCAGGAACATAACCCGAGAGCACAGTTTCTGTATTACCAGCTCATTCCTGTTTTCCTGCTGATGTGCTTTTTTTTTTTTTGCATTTTTTTCAGCGAGATGACGTTGCATTCTGGAGGTTATATGAGAAAAGTCAGTACTGCTTACTGTATTAAAGTATTTATAACAATAACTTGCATCATAAGGGAATGAACAGAGCTATTTTTTGCAGCATGAAGTATTATCCTCGTAGCGGAGATGAAAAACACAGAGGAATCCGGAACGTGGAGTAAAATGTCAAGTGTAATTGCATTCAAAGAAAGAGGCTTTTATATCAAGCAAGTGCACCGTAAGTGAGCAGACTGTGTGTGTTTTTATGGTTATTGTGTTGGAGCAGACGTCTCATGAATGGTCAGTGCTGGTCTAGACTGGATCTGCAGACAGTGTGAGGGCAGAACGGAGACAAAACACACTTACAACAGGCCTTGTGTTAAAACGAATAATTTCCAATTGCTTCTAAAGGGCAGAGATGATCTTTAACACACACACACACACAAATACATACACACACAGGCTCATCTGTTTACTTTCTGAAGGATATGAGGAAACTCTCTGTTTAGATGATGCTTTTGAAATGCTTGAAGGGCATTAAATTGCTTCCAGTTTTTGCTCTGTGCGTGTTTTTGTGACCTATCAGGACACAAATCTGTATAATGACATAGGTATGACACGGGTATTACAACAGGGTTTCCGCGAAGTCTTAAAATTTAAAAATCGAAATTTTAGGCCTTAAAAAGTCTTAAATTCGCTGTTCTAGGTCTTAAATATTTTTTTTACAGTTCTTATTTTTCCGATGTCCATGTATCGCTACATCTAATGCTCATTTAAAAAAATTTTTTGTTTGGTTTTCGTGGTGTTGTAGTTCTTCATTTTACTAGTCCAATTGTAATTTGCGGTATTACAACTACAAATGAGACCAACATAGACTTCAGTCAGAGAGAGCGCAGCGAATGTGACGTCATCGCTGTGTTTGCGGACCTTCGCTTTGGGTGTGCGCGACGTGATTTTGCGCTGGCGGAGCTCACGTAATGTTTTGAGACTCGAGTGAACAGTTTGCGCGGCGCCGCATTTGATTTGAGTTGAATATGAAACATTTTGAAGAGATTTTGTCTGAAACAGGTATGACTGTACACACATCTTCTTTATGATCCGTCCATGCGTGATCATCATAGAGATAACCAGATGACCAATAATTCTTGGCTAGAAATTGCAACAGTAGTGGGAAAGGAGGAAAGTTTTTGAAAAAGTTTGGAAAAACCTGAGGGATAAGTTTGTTAAAACAAAAAAAGAGGCCATTCAAAAGTGGAGACCCAGGAGGTTTTAATATTACAGAATGTGTTTTTCCACCATTCGTAGGTTTTACACTGAGATATATATATATATATATATATATATATATATATACATATATATATATATATATATATATATATATATATATATATATTACAATTTTGAATTTAAAACGATTTACAAGTTACAAACTAAAATTAAATAACAAATTATTTCTTTGATACGGTTGAAGTCAGTTATTACTCCCCTTTGAAATGTTTTTTTTTTTTTTTTTTATATTTCCCAAATGATTTTTAACAGAGCAAGGAAATTTTCACAGTATGTCTGATAATATTTTTTCTTCTGGAGAAAGTCTTATTTGTTTTATTTTGGCTAAAATAAAAGCAGTTTTTAATTTTTAAAAAAACATTTTAGGGTCAATGTTATTAGCCCTCTTAAGCAATATATTTTTTCAAACCATCGTTATACAATAACTTGCCTAATTACCCTAACCTGCCTAGGTAACCTAATTAACCTAGTTCAGCCTTTAAATGTCACTTTAAGCTGTATAGAAGTGTCTTGAAAAATATCTATTCAAATATTTTACTGTCATCATGACAAAGATAAAATAAATCAGTTATTAGAGATGAGTTATTAAAACTTTTATGTTTAGAAATGTGTTGAAAAAAATCTTCTCTCCGTTAAACAGAAATTGGGGAAAAAATTAACAGGGGGGGCTAATAATTCTGACTGTAATTAATATGAACCTATCAGTTTACAATATATCGATGCCCAATTTCTAGGCTTTATTGGTGATAATGGTCACGAATGTTGGACCTTTATTGCCTTTTTAGCTTATAAGTAGAGGACAGAAACTAGCCAGACAGTAATGTGTGAATTGTTGAGTGGGCAAAATAAAATAAAATAAAAATGCAGTATTTTTAGTAAGTGTACTTCTTTTTGTTTTTATTCTTTCCATAATAAAAAGTATAATTGTAGAGCAACCCATGTTCTGTTGCCATTAATATTTAACTTTAATATGTAGAACTGTCTGAGATATGAACAAAAGCAAGTGATGCATCAAATCTTTATAATAAATTATAAAAATAATAAAAAACAATTATCTTGAATGACATTAATGATATGAGCTAGTTCCGGAAAGTTTTTACTTCTCTGTTTATCCATCTGATTTTACTGTCCGTTTCTTTTGACCGCCCCCTGTCATTTAAAAGAATATCACAATGGAGAACGCATCAAGTATAAAAGCCTCGTCCGTTTCGTGAGGTGCGCAATGCAGTGCCCGTCGAAAGTATAAATCAGCCTTAAGATGTTTGTTTGTTTTTTCTGTAGTTCAATGGTGCATCTAGCCTGTCTTTAGTACTGTTCAGTTTGAATACATTTATTTTACCACAAATTTTGTGATTTTTGTATTTTCTCTTTGTGTATGCGTGTTTTTAATATTGTGATATAGGTCTTAAATTTAGTACTTAATGGTCTTAAAAAGTCTTAAATTTGACATTATGATATCTGCAGAAACCCTGTACAAGAAGGTGGTAAATTATGAGGACATTGCTGACGTCCTCATTTCTCAAAAAGCTTATAAATCACACAGAATGAGTTTTTTCAGCAAGTAAAACTACACCGTTTTATGTGAGGGTTGGTTTAGGGTTAGGGTGGGGTTTGGGTGATAGAAAATACAGTTTGTACAGTATAAAAACAATGGAAACCCATGTAATGTCCCCACATTTCACTAAAACAAACGTTTGTTGTTAGTGTGCAAAGGTTTGTGTTAATTGTTAATAGACTCTCGGTTAGACTTTTTTTTTTTTTTAGATGTGCGTTTTGTGTTTAAAAAGAAAAGTTCATCCACTTCCATCTTAAATAATTAGCATTGTAGTGAGTAAGAATGGTATGCCCAACCAGTCCTCATGTGTTTTGTGGGCATGGAGAAGGCATTCCACTAGAGCTGTGAACCTAGACTGGTCTCACAGTTCGGTTCGGTTACGATTATCATGCCTTCGATTCGATATCTTGGTGCATCAAGGTGCATTGACGATGCTTTCCATACAGTTTTATATTTTCTTCACAGCAGCAATTCTTGTATTAAAATGTATAAATATATATTTATAAACTATTTGTAATACAATTTTGTCCTTTAAAACAGTCATATAAACTGTACCTTTAAACAACACGAGCATTTATAGCAAATAATATAAACAAATATGAATATCCTGCTAGCTTTCTGATCCTTGTCTACCAAGTTCTCTTACACCCCTATGATGCACCGAAGAAACAATTAATTTTGACACCCTACATTCGACCATGTCCCTCGTGGCATTCTGTGGAGGGTGCTCTGTGAGTTTGGGGTCAGAGGTGCTCTGTTAAAGGCTGTCTCGTCCCTGTATGAACAGAGTAGGAATTGGTTCGCATTGTCGGCAATAAGCCAGACTTCTTTTCTGTGCATGTTTTACTCCGGCAGGGCTGCCCTTGGTCACCAATTCTGTTCATAATTTTTATGGACAGAATTTTTATGTGCAGCCTTGGGCCGGAGGGCATCCGGTTTGGCGACAACATGGTTTCATCTCTGTTATTCGCAGACGATGTTGTTCTGTTGGCTCCATCGAACATGGACCTTCAGCATACACTGGGGCGGTTTGCTGCCGACTGTGATGCGGCTTGTATGAGAATCAGCACCTCCAAGTCCGAGGCCATGGTGCTCCATTGGAAAAAGGTGGTGTTACAACCGGCTCAAAATTGTAACATTAGAGAGACAATACGGACCAGGTAGATAGAAAAGAGAAATGATTTATTAACAGAAACATAACTAACAAAAATATTTAAAGCAATCAAAGTCAGTATAGATGGAAGTCAGTAGTGAAAAGCATGTGCATGGTAGTGAACTGAGCTCATGATCCAAAACAAAACTAAAATAAATCAAAAACGCCAGGCAGGGAGATCCGGCTAATCGAGCTCTCATTTCATGTCAAATGTTGGATCCTTTATAGGCTCCACATAATGGGTCTCAGGTGAGATGACCCACCCACCAATCAGCAATCATGCAGGATCTGCAAATCACAAAAATACAACCACAACAGACAGGTCCCACACGGGACCTAACAGGTGGTTTGCCATCTCCAGGTTAGAGGAGAGTCCTTACCCCAGGTGGAGGAGTTCAAGTATCTTGAGGTTTTGTTCACGAGTGAGGGAAGGATGGAATGTGAGATTAACAGGCGGATCGGTGCAGCAGTAAAGCAGTCGATGTACCTGTCCGTTGTGGTAAAGGAGCTGAGCCAAAAGGTAAACCTCTCGATTTACCGGTCAATCTACATTGATGAGCTATGAGCTTTGGATGATGACAGAAAGGACAAGATCTCTGATACAAGCAGCCGAAATGAGTTTCCTTCGCAGGGTGGCAGGGCGCACCCTTATAGACAGGGTGAGGAGCTCTGTCACCCAGGAGGAGCTCGGAGTAGAGCCGCTGCTCCTCCACGTCGAGAGAAGTCAGCTGAGGTGGCTCGGGCATCTATTTCGGATGCCTCCAGGACGCCTACCTAGGGAGGTGTTCCAGGCATGTCCCACCAGGAGGAGGCCTCGGGGAAGACCCAGGACACGCTGGAGGGACTATGTCTCTCTGCTGGCCTGGGAACACCTCGGGATCCCCCCGGAGGAGCTGGAAGAAGTGTCTGGGGAGACACTTCACACCAGACGCTGTTGAAGCATCAAGCGCGAGTGATTTACAAGTTAAGTCAATGCAAAGACATGAATAGACGTCCTGTGGCACGAATGATGCGATTTGTGCGAATGAATCGGCGCATGTTGAGCGTTTTGTGAGATTGATTGCGCTTAATGCTGAGTTCAGACTGCATGATTTTAACCCCATTTTGACTCGCTGACAGGTTTTGAGAAATGGCAGACAAATGGCTGAAATCACAGGCAAATCGGTGCTTGTGCACATGAGTGATCTGAAAGAATCGCAGAAGAGTTGCTAATGCCCGTGAGTTATTTGGCGTGCTAAATATCTGGAGCTATCGGCAATTCAAATCATGTGAAATGAGTTTTGACTGAAAATAACATCGGCGATCACCTACTGCAGGGCTATTCAATTAGTTTGTCACGGGGGCCAGTTCATGAAAAGCATCCCAAACGAAGGGCCGGAGAGATATGACTTGCAATATAAATGATGACACAACTGCATATAAGAGCCAATGATGTATTTTTGCTCCTTTAGACACCCACGTTGTATTTGTCTACATTAAAATGTTAATATATTGTATTTTGAAACTATATAACATCACTGCATTGTACAATAATGTTTTTTAACAAACATTCAAATGTTGTATTTCACAGCACAACAAAATCAGTGTATTGCCTAAGTAGGCTTCTTTTACATTCAGATACGTTCATATGTTATGTTTTGAACTGCATAACAATTATGGATGCAACAATTATAGATTTTGGTTGTACGATTATATAGTGTGAAGAATAATCAGTGTTTCACAGTTATCACATCTAATGTAAATTTAAGCTTTATATTAGCTAGATTTAGATCTGGACATCCCTAACTAATATTAAAAAACCTTTAAAAGAAATTTTCATTAGTAATAGTTTTTATGATGTAGGTTTTTCTGTGCTTATAGGGCTACACAATTTTAATTATGTGTGTGTTTATAGAGAGGAACGGGAGAAAATAATATAATAATAATTGTTATGAAGGTCAGCGCCAATATTTAGATTAACTGTTGTTATCATCTGCGTTCACACATACATAATCATTTTAATAATAGTTCGTCTAACATGTCGTTTGTTTACATTGCACTGAAAGCTAAGCACAACTCTCACCGTTACAGCATGAGATGTTTTCTCCTGCGTGCGCCCAGACAGCCGCGAGCGCGTTGCTCCGCTTGCGCCCGCATATTGGCATATATTCTTAGGACATGACAAACTTGCACGCGGGAAAGACGTGATATGGGAACGGCCCGCGGCTATAGTTATTACAGTGTGCGTGCGTATTAGCTTCGGTGGACAAGCTCAGAACTTTAAACTAGCGCACAGTTGGCAACTTGGCGTAACTTTGTTCAGCAGTTTCGTTTCGTGCGGCAGAACAGAAATGCAAAAATGCGGCTTAGAGAAGCCTTTACGATTAATTAACCGTGACGAATTAAAGCGCAGTTAATAGTGAAATCGGTTAATCGCTGCATCCCTAATATCGATATCAGTGCATTGTACAAAAGACCTTTTCTACAAACATATTCAAATGTATTAGGCTGCTCTCGCCACTGTCAGGTGACTCACGCTCTGCGCAGCTCATGCTGTATTGAACAGACGCACGTCACTTCATAACTATAGCGGCCGTTTTTTGACTGAACTAAATTTATTCTTGATGTCTTGGTCACACTATTTGGAGGGCCAGAACAAATTGCCTCGGGGGGCGCCAATTGAATAGCCCTGACCTACTGCCTGTGAGAGAGCAGCATCCACTAGCGTGGTTACCTGCAGGCCAGCGGAAGGCTGGGAGAGAAGTTAAAGGCGCTCATTTTCAGTTCATTTGGACCCAGAAATTTGGCAGGAGCACAGTGTCTGTTTGACGTGATTTTTTTCCTATTTTAAAGTCATACAGTGTGAAACCACCTGTCGTCGATCCATCTTGCAGTGTAAACAAAGCAGCGACAAAACACTAGCCCAGTTAGTCATGCAGTGTGAAAACATCTGTGACACGACTACTTTGAAAACTTTCAGATTTTGCAGTCTGAACTCGGCATAATGTGCGAATCGCTTGAGTTGGAAAATCTGAACTTAAGCAGACATTTGCACCGTGTTAACCAGTCATGAGCTTTGTCTTGTTACCCTTGTAGGGGCGTGATTATGACGTAGCACCTGTTGTTGGTGTCCCGGGGAAAATCCTCCTGCCGACACCAGACAACAGTTCATCAAACTGGGCTCGGCTCAGTCGGAAGCACCACTAAAATCTTTCATCATCCAGATATAGTTTCTGGAGGAGTTGATGAACTCAAAGCTGGTGCACCTCTGAATGGATCTAGTGGACAATGACACGGCTCCAAACAAATCAACGCTGTTTTTCAGCCTTCATAAAGCACATAAACACAGCTATTCTCTCAATGAAATCCTTGGTGACAGGTTTTTTTAGATTAAAAATAAGCACATTCAAATGAGTCCAAATCAATAGTCATGGCTTCTGATGACACACTGAGGTCTTGTGAAGTTAAACGATCGCTCTAAGGACTTGAACGTTATTTACAATATTATTAGCTTTAATGCACAGCCTGGTCAACAGTTAGATTGTGGAAGAGCTAATGATGCATTAATTTCTATTTGATTTATTCTTTAAGCTCAGGATAAATAGAAATTAATCTATTGTAATTGAAAAGGTTTTATTTAGTTATTATTTGCATGTATTAATCACTCCAAAGCAACAGGGAAGTGGAGCAAATCTCAGAACAGGAAGGTTTAGTTGTTGTTGGTGTTTCTTTAAGGCACTGAGGTGTTTTTGGGTTCATTTATCTGTAGATTGTGTGAACGGTCAGTCTGTGAAAATGTGTTTATCTTCATGTGAATGGTGTGTGAATATTCAGTGTGTGTTTGAGAGATAAGGAGGTGTTAATGCAGAATTGCTCTCAAGTTATTTTTTGGTGCCATTTGGCTAAAACAATTCAAACTATTTTACATTTCTTGAAATAAAACATGTCAAATGAAATAAAAGTGTTTAATTGAAAATTTGATTAATTTTGGCAAAGTGCTAAAAGGAGAAAATCTATGGCATGTAAAATACATTTAAAAAAGTAAAATTCAGGCAACAACTTAAATTAAAATAAACTCAAAGTATTAATAAAAGCTATGGTAAAATATCTGATAAGCAAGTGGTGATCTTCTAAGAAGTTTATAGTTTTATATTATACTCTCTCGTTTTTTGTGGTATAGCAAAATACGTTGTTTCCGGATATAGTTTTTCCTAACTTATACATCATATAAACTATTAATTAATGAATTTACAGAAATGGTATATATCAAAATATATATTAGGATCATATACAGGGAGTGCAGAATTATTAGGCAAGTTGTATTTTTGAGGATTAATTTTATTATTGAACAACAACCATGTTCTCAATGAACCCAAAACACTCATTAATATCAAAGCTGAATATTTTTGGAAGTAGTTTTTAGTTTGTTTTTAGTTTGAGCTATTTTAGGAGGATATCTGTGTGTGCAGGTGACTATTACTGTGCAGAATTATTAGGCAACTTAACAAAAAACAAATATATACCCATTTCAATTAATGGCTAGTGGCATCTTGGCAGCTGCACGCTTGACTTTTCTCAGTTCATGGGCAGTTATTTTGCACCTTGGTTTTTCCACACGCTTCTTCCGACCCTGTTGACTATTTTGAATGAAACTCTTGATTGTTCGATGATCACGCTTCAGAAGCTTGGCAATTTTAAGAGTGCTGCATCCCTCTGCAAGATATCTCACTATTTTTGACTTTTCGGAGCCTGTCAAGTCCTTCTTTTGACCCATTTTGCCAAAGGAAAGGAAGTTGCCTAATAATTATGCACACCTGATATAGGGTGTTGATGTCATTAGACCACACCCCTTCTCATTACAGAGATGCACATCACCTAATATGCTTAATTGGTAGTAAGCTTTCAAGCCTATACAGCTTGGAGTAAGACAACATGCATAAAGAGGATGATGTGGTCAAAATACTCATTTGCCTAATAATTCTGCACTGCCTGTATATTATCAGGATATAATATTAATTTATATATTATACTTCTTTTTTATTTTGTTTTATTTATTTGTTTATTTATTTCTTTTTAATTTAATACATTTATTTTATTTTTACTACACAGTGGTGCAGTGGGTAGCACAATCGCCTCACAGCAAGAAGGTCGCTGGTTCGAGCCTCAGCTGAGCCAGTTGGCATTTCTGTGTGGAGTTTGCATGTTCTCCCTGTGTTGGTGTGGGTTTCTTCCGGGTGCTCTGGTTTCCCCCACCAGTCCAAACACATACACTATAGGTGAATTGGGTAAGCTAAATTGTCCGTAGTGTATGAGTGTGAATAAGTGTATAGATGTTTCCCAGTGATGGGTTGCAGCTGGAAGGGCATCCGCTGTGTAAAACATTTACTGGATAAGTTGGCGGTTCATTCCGCTGTGGAATGATTAATAAAGGGACTAAGCCGAAAAGAAAACGAATGAATGAATGAATGAATTAATTAATTAATTAATGTTTTTGTTTATCTATTTATTTTTAATTATTTAAAAAAAATATTCTTCATATTATTATTATTATTATTATTAATATTATTTTTTATTTATTTATTTATTTTTATTTCTTTGGTTTTATTGTTTTTTTGTTTATTTTCATTATTAATTTAAGTTAAGTTTTTATTTTTTTACATTTAATTAATTTATTAAATTTTTTACTTTATTTTTTGTTTATTTATTTTTTATTATTATTATTATTTAAGTTTTTGTTTATTTATTTTCTAATTTTATTATTTTTATTTTTTGTTTATTTTTTATTATTGTTATTTTAATTTTTTTGTTTATTTATTTTAATTTATTTATTTGATTATTTTTTGTTTATTTTTTATTTTTATTGTTTGAAGTTTTTGTCTTTAAGTTAAATTTTTTATTTATATTATTTTAAGTTTGTTTATTTATTTAAAATATTTTGTTCTTCTTCTTCTTCTTCTTAGTATTATTATTAGTTTTTAATTTTTTAGATTTGTCATATCGCCCCGCCTCAAATGAATACCACAAATAGTTATAAAATAAAAGCATGCATCTTAAATGTCATTGACGTATTGTAGCCTCTGGAAAAGACTTGAATCTACACCCATCTTTTGTTCTTAAAGTGAAGTAACAGCACACCTCTAGAGCTTTAGAAATGCAAATTTAACCCTGCTTTAACTGGCTCATAACCCTTAAAAGGGCCCCTCACATGCAGACGTGGTGCTTTACATACACATAGGTATATACATTTACACTAAATACTGCCAGATGGCTAATCATCCTAAGCACTTTCTCCAAATGAGCAACACATTATTTGAAAGAGCACGCATTCGGTATACATTGTTTAGCTGTATATTGCTCCGGAGAGTGTTTTGAAACGGAGGCGCTCCAGTAACTTGGAGTCGTTTCAGCTCAACGTGGAATTTTTACAAGGTCTCTCAATAAACAATTGCTGGGGCCTTTTCGGCATTTTTCTCTGCAGCTCCTGAATCCCAAATGGAAAATTCCCAGCCTTTCTGAGTCTAAGTTTAGACGTTCTTCACTGCCATTCTCAATACACACTGAGTCACTGATTCCAGACTCTCACATACGGCTAACACAGATGCCTAAAGCTGAAATCATTAATTTTTGGCAAGGAAATATTGTTTTTTTTTTGTATGGACACCTCATTATATCAATCAAATTCATATTTTGAGTATTCTGAGTAGGAATGCACCGATATCATTTTTTTTGGAACCGATCCAATCTCGATAACAAAATTCTGAGTATCGATTGATACAGATCCAATCCCGATACTGTGCCGTTTTATTTATTTATTTATTTTTTCTAAGTATAGTGCAGTTTCTATAGCTCTGGTGATAAACTCAAAAAATATATCTACTTTAGTAAAAAATAACAGACCTATAGGCCTACTGTATATGACAGACGGCACAAGCTAACTAAAAACATGATGCTTGCTGTAAACTAGGCTACATTATTTGAGCATTCATTATGACATTGATCTGTTGTGGTCCAGCAAAATCTGCAATAGGCTACCACTATTGACAGTAATCGTTGGTAAAATAACCAGCCTGATATCTTCCTGCAGGTTTGACACGCACTCAAAAAAATATTTAACCCCAAAAGTGAAACTTTATGTAATTCAATTGGATGTCAATTTTCCATCCAATTTAATCACATAAATCCAATGTAAAAGTTAACATTAGTCCTCACCCATTTATGTTGCGTTAACGTGAATGAATTAAATAAGTTTTATGACAACTCGTGAACTGCAATAGCTTTTTGGTTATGACTCGTGTTTGACTTTTTAGTTGTGTGCCTATAAATAACAGGCATCAACAAGGAAACCTAATTTAACATCAAACATGAATAATCCCTCGCTAAATCTCACCATGATGAGACGGAGAAAGTTCAAAACAAGGTCCGCTTTTATGCTTCAGTGCCAAAACACAAACTGGTCTGTCAAATAAAATGTTGATATAAATAAAATTCCTGTGAAATATTCACAGTTTCAGAGTAGCCTATATAAAGTTAAATAATGTTTCTGTTAATGACAATCCATATTGCGCCCGTCAGTTTCACGTTTATTAATTTAATCAACTACTTTGAGCACAATGGGCCAGGCTTTACAAACTATTCACAGCACTGAACGTATTCCCTTCGGAAGAGTAAACTTAGTCGGAAGGATGAGAGAATAGAAATTTATTGTGAGAGCGGCACACATCGCATCTGCACAGCCGGCGCGTGAATGAAGCGCTTGATGCATCGGAGACACAGCGCGCAGCCCTCCGGTATCTACGGACACTTCCAAAACACCAGCTCAAAGGGAAGAAATCAGTGCGTTGAGGATCTGTTCAATGTATTATTGAGCCTTTTCTAATTTAAAGTTTCAGGCAGGCCTACTTTGTGTGTGAAGAGCAGGTAATAACCCTCTCTACTCCAGTATTGGGAATGCGATCTGCTGATCTACATAACTGACACAGCGCAACATGGTTTAGAAACAGAAATGAACTCCTTGCTGCAGGTCAAAATTAACCCATTTAATGCAAAACTAAATTCCACTTCTCCACTAATTATTTAAACTAACAGGAACAAATGGAGAAAGTTTTTCGTGTTGTCATGAACGCGACACGCAGTTTGAATTGTGAATGAACGGAGAGTGATTGACTGGCGTAGCAGCAGCCAGAAGTGCTGAATTGAACATGAATTTAACCACTTGAATATTCATCTGTACTTCACATTAGAATGGCTTCAGAACATTTGGGATATAGTAGGCCTACATGACAACTTTCTAGTGCCTTATAATAGGCTACCTTCATGGCTTAGTTGGCTTATAAACACAATAAAGCACACGCACAAGATCGGATTTGCATCGGTACCAGCTGGCCGATACCAGATCCACCAAAAATATGTGGTATCGAACCAATATCCGATCCACGTATCGGGATCGGTGCATCCCTAATTTTGAGTATATATATACTTGTTGTTTATTTTGTTCTATTTGTTTATACATTTGTTTTTTTTTTGTATTTCTTTATCCATTTTTTTGTATATTTTACCTGATATTGATGTTGTTTCTTAATATTTGTTTGTTTGTGAAGCACTTTGAGTTGCATGCATGTAGGAAAAGTGCTATATAAATGAAAGTTTATATTATTGTTATTATTTTGCCAACTTTCGCAGTTAGGGCTGGACAGTGTATTGAAAAACTTTGGTTAATAGTATATGCAACATCCATATTGCAGAGATGTGCAATAAATTAAATTATTAGTTATTAAATTAGTGTTATGTGCCAAGCATTTGTGTGCTGCAATCATAGGTTGTTTATCTAAGGCCCCGTTTACACTAATGCGTTTTCGTTTTAAAACGCATAAGTTTTGCCCTGAAAACGGAGCGTTTTGGAAACGCTCAGGGCCGGCGCGTCCATTGAGGCGACCTAGGCGGCCGCCTAGAGCGGCATAATAATGAGGGCGGCAAACGCGCCCCGCCGCCCAACCCAACATACTGACTTTCATCCGCAACATCAACACAACACTGGCATAATAGGGGTCTGTCATAATAGTGAGGGCGGCAAACGCGCCCCGCCGCCCTATCTAACGTAGAGGTGTAATCGGGCCATAAAAATTAGGCCCGATGGGGTCCGAGCCTGACAGAATTCAACCCGAGCCCGACATTTTGATTGACAGCTTTATAAAGCCCGAACCCGTTAATAACCCGACATTATTCAAATGTGCACATGGCATGCACACAGCTCTTTTGCCTTTTTTCAAGAATGAGTCATTTATATGTTTTAACATAATTTATTCATAACAAACATAGGGTATAGGTCACTTGGAAGTCGGAACAAAGAAATAAAATAAGTCCTCTGTAACATCGTAACATCTCAGCACTCTAAATAGACCTAGGTACATACACCTAGCCTTTAAATTGGCCAGCACACCAACGAAAAGAAGTCTTTCTTAACAAATTAAATTAAAATAAATTCTAAATTATGACTGGTATTTGGCAATAACGAAATTAAGATAAAGGCTGCGGCATTTCTTTTGCCACTTCTCTTCACAATCTGGCATTAAGGCGACGGGGAAGCTGAATAACGAACGAATAATGCCAACATTAGCCTGTATACTCTGTCTACATTATGATTTTATGGTTTAATAATATTTATTTATAATTTAAAAACCCTTTACTCACCAAGATTAGGCTATGTGCTTTTGTGCAGGTATTGAATCCACTGTAAATGGCTTTAGCGCAGTCCTGCGCTCAGGATGCTGCGTACCGAATACCTTTTACTGCAGCTGCTAGGCCGAGATGCAGAGTTCTGATCTGGCTAATTTTGCAAGTTTTGGGTAGGATTGTTTGTTCATCTTCTACCTGCCAAGAACATCCGTTTAATTTTCCATGACAGCAGTTTCAATGTAGCGAATGACCTCGTCCTCTTCCCTGTCAGCTTGTTGTACATACATTGCTGTTTAGCGCTCTACCGTAATATGCAGTGTATGAGTGACCGGCAAATACCTTGGCGGCTAGAATAACCTTTCCTTCTGGACTGGCGGCTGGCCTGACCACAGTCAAAAACTCGCTCTTTTTCACTTCTCTGTCATCATTTGTTTCACCTTTGCAGGGATGGATTTTAATGTTGTAACAAATGATTTGATTACTTTCTCGTGCTAATCGAAATGCATCACATGACTATTAATTTACTGCGCCAGCTAAGCCAAGCCCGGCCCGACCCGAGCCCGTTTAAAATGATAGAAATTAAACCCGAACCCACCCGAACCCGTCGCCCCCCCCCCCCCCCCCCCCCCCCCCCCCCCCCCCCCCCCCCCCCCGGTTTCACTTTCGTTTGAGGGGCGGCGTGATAGTCCTTTGCCTAGAGCGGCAGTTCGGCTTGCTCCGGCCCTGGAAACGCTGGAGAGGTTGTTTTCATTCTAAAACGCTGCTGCTCCGTCTCCGTGTAGATGGGGGAAAACGGAGACATCTGAAAATGGAGGCGGGGCTGCAGACATTCGCCTATCTGATTGGGGCTTTTTCCTCAATATTAAGTAGCCTACACACAGTTCAGTCCTGCATCCTCTCCGTGTAAGTTCAGACTTCGCAAGTTTGATAAGGAAAACAAACTTCCGAGTGTGTACATTATAAAGTCATTCACATCACCCTGGCTACACTGTTTCACTATGCTGTTTTACTATCTTGACAATAAAATCGGCGCAGCGCTCCGTGGCTGTTCAGACTGACATTGACACAAACACAAGGTGTCATGGTGTTAATTTGTTTCTTTTAATGACAGCAGTAAATGACTGAACAATTATTTGAACTGTACAACTGTTCAATTAACAAATTGATTTGCATTTTTCAATTAAAATTTAACATTTATTTTCATAGCTTTTTATCCACAAAGTGTGCAGCTTTTACATCAAATCAGTGTAATTAATTTTAAAATTACACACCATGCAATTTGGAAATTTGGAATTTAACATGTCTCAATCAAGAAAAAGTTTGGAGCTCACATTTGATGCATAAGAAGTTAAAATGAACACCTATAAATCCATGACTTCTTTGCTAAACAAAAACAGGCCTATAAACTACTGTTTATTGCAATAAGTATATTACAGGAAGTTATATTATTAAAAATTCATGTTCTAAATGTTTTTAAATGTCAAATTCATTCTAATGTTTCCAGCCAGCTTTTAGTGAACTTGCAATAGTGTCAAAAACGCCGAACTTTAAGTTGTTAAATGTAAAAAGGTCTAAATACATGCAAGACAATTCAAATATTTTGCTCGTCTCCAACTATTTACAGCAGATGACTAAATGAGAGAGAGAGAGAGATTTACACTCACGATATCTTTACTGCTCTATTCATTTAACCTAACAAATGTAAAACTTAGACCATCACTGTGCTTCTCGCGATCTGTTCTTTTGCTCATTCACTCTCGTTGCCATGATTTCCGGCTATTTTAACATTTTTGGGGATCACGGAGCAGGTTTACATTTGCGGGAGACTCGCGGGGCTTCCGGGAGAGGTCATAAGGTTGAATGAGCCAGTAGATAGGGGCGATAGGCGCTCGCGTCACAGCTGCTTAAAACACTGGAAAACAATGGCTGCATGTGCACCAAAGTGAGCATCACTCACACACATTGCGCCATTAGACTGTATAAACAGGTCGCACCTCATCTGTATATATTTTAGCTGCTATGACGCGAGTCATCGATCACTCACACCCCCATGCATCATTTACGGCTAGTTATAGAGGTGTGAACCTACACTGGTCTCACGGTTCGGTTACGATTATCATGCCATCGATTCGGTTCAATTCGATATCTCGGTGCATCACGGTGCATTGTCGATGCTTTCCCCAAACACAGTTTTATATTTGGGGCTGTCTGTATAAACACACACATACACATAGACACACAGCACCAAGCAAGCGACACAGAGCATCACGCCCTCTCATTCACACATACACGCACACACAAACATAGACAGCAACACACAGCATCGCTCTCTCTCATTCACACACATAAACACACACACACACACACTCACACACGTGCTTGCTCGGGAGCGATATTGTTAGACCGCCCCGTTCAACTTACACCAGAGTTACCGACTGCTCCCGCGCTTTATTCGGAAATTTATTACCGCGCCCCAAGAAATCTGGTCTGGTCCAGCGGCTCCCGCCTTACACCCGCGGGAATGCAGACCTCTATCCAGAAGTATCGCCGTATCAGCCGAGAGGATAGAAAAAGTCACGCCAGCAGGTCAAATGGGCCACAGCGAGAGAGAGAGAGAGAGAGAAAGAAAGAGAGAGAGTAATGGAGTTTACTTTCATTCTCTCAATCGCAGTGAAATAGGGGCTTCTGCTGTAAGTGTCAGTGAAAGAGTGTCCAGAAAACACACACGCAGTGAAATTTTGTACAGTTTGTGCGTCAAGTAGGCGAAGCATTGTAAACACTCGCGCTCGCCTCCCTCGCCATAGTAAGCTACCGCGACATAGCGCATAGGAGATAAATGACGTCAGTACATAATAACCGGTTATGATTATTACTGAACCGATACCGAATTGTCCGCGTCTGCATCGCGGTGCACCGAAGAAACAATTAATTTTGACACCCCTAGCTAGTTACCTTGTTTATTAAAAGAAGTTGTGATCTGGCGCTGTATATAAGGTACAATTAACTTGACGGTAATGGTAGGGGAAACGCTGAGATGAGGCCTTTACTATCTTCATCCCCACCTCAACAGTAGCTGAACCTAGAGCTGAAAATAAAGGACTGATAGCTCCGCCCAGAAAGCATTCCATGTGACCAGAGGTAAAGAAAAGGCATTTTGAGTGAGAGGGAAGGTTGTGGAATTATGGAAGGTTATGAAGTCAGAGGAATTTTTACAAAATAATAAAGTGCACAGATACATCGTTTATAACAAGCACTACCATATACATATACAAAATAAGTAGAGTAAATTTTGATTTCATGCTGACTTTAAGGTTGGAATAATAGAATCGAGATTGCATTGTCCATGAATGTCCTCACAAAAAATAAGCTGTGTGTGTAACTGTACTCCTGAAACGCACGCAGAGGATGTTTTGCTGACTCACTCGAGCCACTTCCTGTGTCCATGATCTGAGCTCTGATTCATTGCTGCTGGAAGAAACACAAGAAAATGATGGGCTCAAAAAGTGAAACACTGTGAGGTCATTATGTATCGCACATTTATTTGACTTTTATTTTTAGATAGACACTACCTTTTTGCACGAGGTTACAATTGAATGAAAGGCTTTTATTCAGTTTGACTTATCAAGTAAGGAATAATTTACAACGAGCTGCTGAATAGAGAATTGGAGTAGAGTGGAGGAACTATGACGTCACCTTGTAGGCTCATTGACTGCTAGCATAAAACTGGTTCCCTCGATAAAATCCCTATAGGATTTTCCCATAGGCTTTTCGAAGATTGCAAATAATAAGCTCTGTGTTCAAATACAGTTCATTAAACTTACACGTTTTGTCCAGCCGGATAATCCTCACACGAAAATACAACTTTAAGCACTTTTGGATCTTAAATGCAAACGCAAGAACTGAAAAGCTAACATTAGGCTATAAACGGACTACAGAGCCTTCAGGGCGCTCTCCTGTGACATCAGCTCCACCATGCTACAGACAACTTTTCAAGCTTATGTTTAGAAATATGATCCAAGACAAAGATTTAATCTCTCGGTTTATTATATTATAATCCACGCTATATATTATAAACCAATAAATACACAAAAACACATCTGTACAGTATAGACCTACGTGCCTTTTGGATAGTTTTTTTTTACGTGGGAAATACATTTTTGTTTTGCTTTACAGTTGTTGTAAAAGTTTTAAAACTGTATTTATAAATGTGCCTACATTGTATTATCATAAGACATGTTTAATTCAGTGTGTCGCTCTCATGCACACAGCCCGTTTACCTTAGTAACAGACGATAGAAATGAGGCGTGAGGGACAAGTCTATATGCCTGCAAGTTCTGTCATAGAAAGAGAACAACATTCAATACTCTTTTTTTTTTTTTTTTTTTTAAGTCACAAAGTACAGTGAATCGCAGCCCATACGTCACATATGCTATACATTTTGAGGAGTGTAAATATTGCAGTTATGACAGAGTTAAATGTGTTCAGATGAAGAATAAACCGATGTTTTGATCACGTTAAAATGCATGTATTTTTTACATATTTGTTCACACGTTTGCATTAGTGAGAGCAGGAAAGAGACAGACTGCACTGGTGAGCAGTATCTTCATAATATCTTTTAATTAAAATAAATGATCAACAAATTAATCTGTCTCAACAGTCTTTACAAGGGAAGGCATTATCTACACACGATATGAATTCCCAATTAGAAAAATACTACAAACTATAAAATACAATTTATGAAAATACTTAAATAACAGACAAATCCAGATGCCCAGCGCAGACGAGCTGCGTTCCAGACCAGTTCAGCTGGATGACGTATAATGTCTCCGACACCGCCTGTAGTCCCGTTTAGCAACTAGATAGCAAGCGTCTTTTTAAAGAAGCGTAACCGATTTAAAAAATCAAGAGTGTGCTGTAACTGTGTTTTATGTTGCAGAATAAAACGTGGAAGTATCTTGAGTTTGTGTTCGCCACGAACCTTATTTAAGCGATTTAGCCAAAATCCCATTTAAAATACACATTGAATTTGGGACGAGGAAACCGGAATTGCTAAAATGCTAACTCGCTTCCGGGTTTTTGCATACAAATTGACGTCATAGTTCCTCCACTCTGTGTCGTCACAATGCAATGCATTCCGGGAAGTTAAGACTAAGGTGCCTGTATCCCATTGATCTCTATAGGACTTTTTGTATCATATGTAGATTAACTGATTTGCAATAAACTAAAAGCGCTCGCACCACAAGTAAAGAAGAAAATCATATGTAAATATCGTTGATTTCCTGTCACTTACAGATGAGCTGGTATGGTACGTGTATTTTGATTTTCTCCTCTGCAACTGTGCTCACCTTCTCTAGCCCTACTTTAGCGCTAGAGACAGAATAATATTCAATACTTACTTTCAGCTTCTCAGACACACAAAAAGTGTTTTATATAAAGATATTTACACATTGGGTCGTGTAAGATTTTTTTCAAAAAGAATTACAGCCCGCTTTTTCTGTGGTCATGATAATTTTATATCAATATCAGTTTTAACTCACAGATGCACTTGAAAACTTGAAAATGCATCTTTAGATATCTTTTCTGCTGGAGATACTGTTGCCCTAAAAAACTTAATCAAATAGTCATGAAAAATAAACTGTATGTATACCATAGGAACAGTATAACAGAATATTTTTAGCATTTTTAAAACCTTTTGCAAACTGCGGTAAACCTTAAAACCGGTTATCGTCCCATGCCTAGAAACAATCAGTGTGTGCAAGAAAGTGAGCATTATTTACCATGCTACTCATTTCTCCTCTGCTTCTCTCTCCATATGTATGTGAGCAATTCCACTCAATTGTCAACCTTGCCATGAAAATAATAAAGTTTTCACCAAAATATTGAAACCCTTTCAATGTTTTTTGTGTTGGCTTGTATTTTACAGTACTGTAAAATACTCAACGTCTCTGTCAGTGTTTTCAAATGATTATATTTGAGTCACAGAAGTGGCAATTTCACATCTGTCACATCCATAACAGAGAGATCTCACGTCCATAACGACACTTTTTTCCTCATAAATGCAAAACTTTTAAATCAAATAAAATCAACCATGTTTGTTCTATAGTGAGCAACTCTTATTTTCTTGATTAGCAATATTTCTTTTGGGTTGTGCAGTTTAATTCACAGATTTTCTACAAAGTATGTTGCATACTGTAAACTCACAGACTTTTTTTGGTCACATCAATAACGCATGTTTATTTCCCTCAATTAAAGTCTACAGCAGTGTTTCCAGATTGTGTTCCCAGAGGCACACCAACAGTACATATATTGTATGTCTCCCTTTTCTGACCCATTCATTTCAGGTTTCGGAGTCTCTTCTAATGTTCTGATGAGTTGATTCAGGTGTGTTTGAATAGAAAGAGGTTAAAAATGTGTACTGCTGGTGTGCCTTTAGGAACAGGGTTGGGAAACTGACTCTACACTAACATACTTTTTTGGTCACATCCATAACGTGTTTATTTCCCTAAATTAAACTGTAAAAAATGTTTACAGATTGTTATTTTTTCTGATCTCATGACTGTGGTTAGTTGTTTTGGAAGATAACATTAAAATATAATTTCTTTTTTAAATTTATTGTTAGATTTTTTTACTGCAAATGTCACATCCATAATGCTGGAATTGCTTATATGTGTTTTTCAGGTAAACCGTCATGATTCCCATCACTGAGCTGCGGTATTTCGCGGACACCCAGCCGGCGTATCGGATCCTGAAGCCATGGTGGGACGTGTTCACCGACTACATCTCCATCGTCATGCTGATGATCGCGGTGTTCGGCGGGACGCTTCAGGTCACCCAGGACAAGATGATCTGCTTGCCCTGCAAGTGGGTGGTCAACCAGACTTGCAAACACCACCTCAACGTCAGCGTCCCGCTTCACACCGAGCCCAAAGGCATCCAGTACGACCTCGACCGGCACCAGTACAACTACGTGGACGCCGTGTGCTACGAAAACAAACTGCATTGGTTCGCCAAATACTTCCCATACCTGGTGCTCCTCCACACGCTCATCTTTCTGGCCTGCAGTAACTTCTGGTTCAAGTTTCCGCGCACCAGTTCCAAGCTGGAGCATTTCGTGTCGATTCTGCTGAAGTGTTTCGATTCGCCCTGGACGACGCGGGCGCTTTCTGAGACCGTGGTGGAAGAGAGCGATCCCAAGCCGGCAGGGAAGATGAACGGCTCCATGGATAAGAAAGCCTCTAGTGTTAGCGACCAGGACGTGGAGGCGAGCGTCCCGATGCTGCAGAGGACAAAATCTAGGATCGAGCAGGGCATCGTGGATCATTCGGAGACTGGCGTGCTGGATAAGAAGGAAGGAGAGCAGGCCAAAGCACTGTTTGAGAAGGTGAGTTGGAAATAAAGGAAAAATTGTATATTCTGTCATAGTTTAAGGCTGATTTACTCAATTTTCCATCTGCTTAGTCCCTGATTATCAGGGGTTACCACAGCGGAATGAACCGCCAACTATTCTGGCATATGTTTTACACAGCGGATGCCCTTCTAGCTGCAACCCAGTACTGGGAAACACCCATACACTCTCACATTCACACACGCACTCATAGACTACAGCCAATTCCAGTTCATCAAATTTACCTATAGCGCATGTGTTTGGACTGTGGGGAAAACCAGAGCACCCGGAGGAAACCCACGCCTAACATAGGGAGAAGCTGGGACTCGAACCCGTGATCTTCTTGCTGTGAGGCGACAGTGCTAACCACTGAGCCACCAAGGCACATTCAATTAAAGTCTATTTGTGTAGCGCTTTTCACAATAATTGCTATTTCAAAGCAGCTTTACAAAAGGTGCACGTTATTGCATAACTATCAAATTCAGAAAAGTTATCTGTTACCATAAATGCTAATTACTTTAATAACTAATAGCTTTTAACAGTTAAAGTTATTATATATAAGCATCTAAGCTTCTAATTAGGGCTGGGCGATTTTTTTTTTCGATTAATTCGAATTTACGTTTTAAGACGATTTTATTTTTTACAAAAACGAAGAATCGCGATTTTTTTTTTTAATTAAAATATTAAAGCCACTTTCCCACTATCGTGCCAAACCATTCTAAACTGTTAGACAACCGTGCTGAATTGTGCTGATTCTGTGTGTTGACGTCGCGGCTCTGTTGATGAGCTACCAGCTGATTTAGCGGAAGCGCGCCAGGGCGGACTTGCCATTGGGAACACCGGGACATTTTCCCGCTAGAGCAACAACAGCTCCGCAGCCAGCCAGCTTCGCTAATGTTTCCACGCGCGTCGTGCTGTTGTTCGCGTCCCCGCAGCCGTCTGTCTCTCCCGCGCGAGCTGGGCTCGACAGGTGGAGTCACTTTTAGTCACTTATGCCTGCGCACCCATCGCTCCACACACACACACACACACACACACACACACACACACACACACACACACACACACAAGGAAATAATTGCACCTAGTTCAAAGCCCAGATGGCTGGTTTTGTATATTATACCCGCGCACCACCTGAAGGACGGTACTGTATGAATTAAATCATAACCCATATATGCACCAATAAACAAGTAAAATGAATGAATGAATAAAATAAATATGGATTCTTAAATGTCGGCAGTTTTTACTCCAAAAAATATCAATACATATCGACAAATGTTTTTAGCAAAATAAATTAAGCAATTTCCAACATAGGCCATTGTACGATTCAGTTAAATATAAGCTAGACATTTAAATATAGATAGATATGTAACAGGTTTTTTTTTTCACGGTGATCTTTAATATACACTGGGTGGTGGAGCTACGCACAAATATTTTCTAAAACGTCAAGCAGATATTTGTCTACACCTCGTTAGTTATTTATGAAGACAAAAAATAATTAAAATAACAAAAATAAAACTATAAAATTACAAAGATAAAAAGAGCAGCATTCTGCTAAATATAGTCCTTTATATCCTGATATGCTGTGTGTTGTTTCATTCGTTTTTTTATATTTAACTTGATGCATTCGTTATTTAATGTTTAAATACTGAAATCGTTTAAATGGTTATTTTTACCATCAAAATGTAGTATATTTTATATCATTACCAATTTTTGATATAAAACCGCTGTTATTTTATTGATTGTTATGAAATAATTTAAGTGCTATATTTTTTATTAGTGAAAGTGCCCGCTCACTTTGACAAGGCCTGTCTAAATATATATTTCTGACATGCCACTAATACAGATAAACTAGTGTTGCATTATCATTGTTTATTTTTCTGTTATGTACAGAGATTTGAAATATTTATTTCCCCTCCAATCCTTTTTAATCTTCACGTTACATTTTGGTCATTTTCTCTGCAAATAAAATTTGACCAAAGCTGCACAACATATGACCTGCTGTGACTTGTATTGTAGCTATGTTTAGCATCCCTATATGAGAGAGTGCCATAACCGCGTTTAGTCACATGGTTGCTTTTCTTTTACAAGTGAGCATGAAAAAAACTAGTTTCAGCATTTATTTAAATTTAAATGAACAAAGTAAGCTGGTAAGGTAGTTACACAGTAAAAAAATTTTTATAAAAAAATAAATAAAAAAATCGAAATCGTGAATCGGTCAAACTTTATGAAAAAATCGAGATTTTTTTTTTTGCCATATCGCCCAGCCCTACTTCTAATGTTCTGATGAGTTGATTTAGGTGTGTTTAAATAGAAAGAGTTTAAAAATGTGTAATCTTGGGTGTGACTTTTGGAACAGGGTTGAGAAACACTGATTTAGGGACTGTTCACATATTGCGTCTTTTCAAGGTATCTGCGGGGTCTTAAAGTCTTAAATTCACTGAAATATTGTGTTGTGTGCCTTAAATAATTTTAAACGCGTCTTAATTTTCCTCTGTCCAAGTAAGGCTACTTAATCAGTCCAACATCCATCCAATCACCAACAATTCATCTTAATAAAACTTTTTTTTTTAATATTTAAGTTTATATTTAAGCTTTTTTATTGCAAAGAGATCCAATTTACGATAGCTGTTAGACATTTTTACAGGATGTTGACTAATTTAGCATTGTACGATGTCTAATGTGAAACATCGCGATGGACGATGGCATCGTCTTAATGGGAGGAGGTGAATTAATTATTTAGGAATAATGAATTAATTCACAACGAATTAATTATTTGTAGCCTACTGTTTCAACTACCTGGCCCGCATGGTCTTTGTTTTACCCATAACCAAATCATAAATAAATAAAGATAAGTTACACACAAATTACCACCTGTCAATCACTTTTTCCACGGGACTCTGGCATGAGTGATCTGTGTCAGTATATTGGCGTCGACAAACTTATAGGTGCACAACCAACAGTATCTGAGGGTTTCGCTAAAATTACTAAGTGAAAGCGAAAGATTGAAGCACTGTACTGACGCTGTGACACGTTACCTGAAAAGACCGAAGAGTCGTTAGATAGAGACAAGATGAATTAAATATCACGTTTAACAGCTATAGTGAGACGCCATCCAGCGGTACATCCTTGATAAACTGTCCGACGTACACTGTTCTCTGGAGCTCAGACGAGCGCATGACAGTGTGTGTGTGGCTGTGTGTGTGTGACTGTCTGTCTGTGTGTGTGGGTTTGGTCACGTGATGTGTGTTTTCAGCGGACGGAGGGCTGTTCATGAAACGCCAGTGTGGACATGGATCTTTTTCGTTCTAAAATGCCATTTTAAAACTAAGCTGAATTAGTGTAAACGGGGCCTGAGTGTGTATTTTTCACAAGCGGGATTGCGACGGGGGTGGGGCGGAGGATCGGCGATGCCGGCTCAGCATCGTGATGTCTATCGGCCATCAGCGATGGACGATGGCAATGTCTATCGGCCCAACCCTACAAATACATATATCCCTTTACGTTATCTTCCATTCATACAAAAACTCTTTACAGAAGTAAAGGGGAGTAGACATAATATTTATAAATAGGCATGAAACTTAAGGATTTATAACAGTAATGCTTTAGGTTGAATAGAAGTTGTACCTTGTCATTTAAAAAAAAAAAAAAAGAAATATTATGTTAAAAAATAGTGTATGCAACTAGAGTTTTATTGTTTTGACACATTTTTGACACAAAGTATGTAGCTAAGAAATAGTTAAATTTTTTGGTGGCAAGCATTAGAAATAATCGTTAGTGTTTAGTCCTGTAAGTCTAAAATTTCATTCATAATGGTCTTAAAATGGTCTTAAATTTGACTTGATGAAAATTGCAGAAACCCTGCTTTTCCTTGCGTTAAGTCGTTATTTCTAATGGATGCATGTGGCTTGTGTGCAGTTTTCAGATGCACAGTTGAAAACATTTCATCTTTTCACTTGCTCCACGAGTAATGTGACTAGAATTAACCAATCAGCTACACACTGTGTATGGAATATCCACATTTCAGTAATAATGGTAGACTGATTACGTCAGACTAAAGCCTGGTTTATACTTCTGCGTCAAGTGATCGGCGTGACCCATGGCACATGCAATGCGCGTAGCCATGCATTTATACTTCTGCATGCTGTCTCTGTTGCTCTGCAATAACACTTTCGAAACGCTAGCTGGCAGCTAGCTGTTTGTTCCTGTGTGTTGGGTTTTTTTGCTGGTGTTTTGTTTTTTCTGAACGCTACCTTAATGTACAAGTGGCTCAAACTCGCTCATTCAGAAGAGGGAATCGGCAGACGTGCAACAACTATAATCATAAGGTAAACAATAGTTTCCATCTAGAGATCCTTCACGAGACTCCACACTTGTAAACACACGCTGCATCTAGCTTGCGCTGCTCTCACCTCTGCCCACTCTCGTCAGCGATACCAAGCCGACCAATCACAGAGCTTGCGCTACTTGTTATTGCGACATGTAGTTACATTTTTTTTGAAAGGTGCTCGTCAGCGTTGCCGACGGCCACGGCGAGGGCTATGCATCAATGCGTAAGCTGCGCCAGAGCACACACATGCGCTTGACGCAGAAGTATAAATCAGCCTTAACACGGAGCACCTAAACACTGCAGTGCTTTTTTAAAATTGTCTTCATCAATAAAACCTGTATCAGAGCTACAGCAAGGCTTTGTCAGTTTCTCATTCTCTGAAAAACATTAGATTGTTTCCCACAATTTCTGTTTAACAGATTTTTTTTTTCAACACATTTCTAAATGTAATAGTTTAAATAACTCATTTCTAATAACTGATTTATCTTATCTTTGCCATGACATTTAAAGGCTTAACTATGTTAATTGCGCAAGTTAGGGTAATTAGGCAAGTCATTGTATAACAGTGGTTTGTTCTGTACACCAGTGGTCCTCAATAACCGGGCTGTGGGCTGGTACCGGGTCATGGATCAATTGGTACCGGGCCGCACAAGAAATCATTATTTCTGTTTTATTTATTATCTTGAGTCTGAACGATCTTTTATTTTGAAAAATCTTTTATTTTGAAAAATGACTGTGTTCTCTCGCTTACATCTCGGTCACTTGAGCGTCCAAATTTAGCCCACAAGCAGCAAAATGAGTAAGAAATGGACGTCTTTGGAAAGTGTCTTTGCTAAGGGGAAAAGGCTCAGTTAAGGCAAACTGCCAAGGAATAGATCCAGTGTTTCCTCTAGGATTTTTTCCAGCAGTGGCGGCAGGACTTTTTTTTTTTTACACAGATCTGCCAACTATTTCAAAGACAAATATTACACGCATTATTGCAAGGCGAGATAGCATTCATGTAATACGAGCATGCGAATCTCTTTGCTTGCGCGCCGATTTCCTCTTCGTGCACAGAACTTCTTGCACGCACTCAAATTTACACGTTCAAGTGCAGATCTTCTCGTGCGCTCTCCAGTAAGCGCTGCTGAAGCGCGATTTAGTGTGTTTTTGTGCGTTTTCCGACATTAACGCGTCCTGAAGTAAAGTGAAACTCCAGCAAGATAAAGTCATTGTATGCAGAGCCATTGACATTTATCAATAAAATATACTTATGGAAACTGTGTTCATCTTAAACTGAAAGCTACGCGGTATTTGCTAGACTCACGCACCTGTCAGTCAGTCTGTCAGAGAGCCAGCATGTCACCTTAAGGGTTGAACAAATAGCGCACAGCACTACTACGGTTGCAGAAAAGTTTGCGCTGTTTACCTCTAATATGTTTTAGCGCGATTATAATCCGCTATACAAAACACGACTAAATGTTTAATGAGAAGTTGTAATGTAGCCGTGGCGGGATGAATTTTGGCGTGGCGGCCCGCCACGGATGAATGAATGTAGCGGAAACCTTGAGATCCTCAACCCATCAGGTGAATCCTGATGTCTGGCAAGTCCAGCATGTCTGCAAGAAGATCAGCTGCTGGAGATTGCAAATGTCGGCGGCCTTTTAGGGGCCATTCGCATATTACTGTACTAGAGTTTGCTATTTCCAATGGAGGCGCGCAGCTTGCATGCTCAAAGCGGACGCGCTCGTGCCTTCCAGATGCACACAGTTAAATGAATGCCAAGAGTCACGTGACGAGAACTGACCAATCAGCTTCAGCTTGTATGGAATATACACATTTCGGTTGACTAATTATCTCAGACAAACACGGAGCACCCAAACACTGCAGTGCTTTGTAATTTTCTCCATTAAATAAAACTTGTATCAGCGTGACAGCAATGTTTGGTCAGCTTGTCATCCTCTGAGAAAACGGTTGATGGACACCTAGCAACCTGGTCTGCAGTTTAATTGTCAATCGCTGACTGGTCTGCGGTGATACAAAGGTTGGGGACCACTGCTCTAGACAATCCAAAAAATATATTGCTTAAGGGGGCTAATATTGTTGTCCTTAAAATGGTTTTGAAAAAATTAAAAACTGCTTTTATTCTAGCCGAAATAAAACAAATAAGACTTTCTTCAGAATAAAAAAATATTATAGGAAATTATGTGACAAATTCTTTGCTCTGTTAAACATCATTTAGGAAATATTTGAAAAAGTAAAAAGGGCTAATAATTTTGACTTCATCTATATAATTTTTGTTTATTTTTTCAGGTGAAGAAGTTTCGCATCCATGTAGAGGAGGGCGACATCGTCCACCGTCTCTACATCCGCCAAATTATCATCAAAGTCATCCAGTTTCTCATAATCATCTGCTACACCATGTACTACGTGCACTACATCACCTTCAGCGTTACCTGTACAGTGGACATCGAGAGACTGACCGGATATCGCACATACCACTGCGCTCATCCGCTAGCCACGCTTTTCAAGATCCTAGCCTGCTTCTACATCAGCCTGGTGGTGGTTTACGGCCTCATATGCATGTACACGCTATACTGGATCATCAGTCGCTCGCTCAAGCGCTATTCATTCGAGTCTATTCGTGAAGAGAGCAGTTATAGCGACATCCCTGACGTCAAAAATGACTTCGCCTTCATGCTGCATATGATCGATCAGTACGACCCACTGTACTCCAAGAGGTTTGCTGTCTTTTTGTCGGAGGTTAGTGAGAATAAGCTGCGGCAACTGAATCTGAATAACGAGTGGACTCTGGAGAAACTCCGACAGAGGATCACCAAAAACTCGCAGGAGAAGCTGGAGCTGCATCTGTTTATGTTGAGTGGGATTCCAGATACAGTGTTCGACCTGGTGGAGCTGGAGGTGAGTTTTAATGTTTACAGTGTTTTTTTTTAGCGATAATCAGTGGTGGAAAGTGTTCTGAAAAATCATACTCAAGCCATCATACCATTGCTTACCAAAAAAATGTAATGCAAGCAAAAGTATCTCTTGTATTTAAATATTACCCAAATTATGATTAATAAGTATCCCTTTTAAAAGGACTCAAGAGTAGTGAGTATTACACTGTAAAAAGCTGATGCGTTTACATAAAATTCATGCATGCGTGTGTGAAAACGTAACATTCTGTAGTGCATTTAGTTATTGTTTGAGGCCATTTGGCGTTTTCGGTCATCATAGAGTAGGCATCTGTCATCTTCTCATCAGTAGCTCTGTTTCCATCCAAAAATGCGAATGAACTTTATGCGCAAAACTCGAATATCTCATAAAAGACGTGCGAATAAAGCAGCGTTTCCATCCAACGAGCCAAAATCATCACTTCCTTATTAACTGGCACCAAATATCAACAGTAAAAACGGAATTTGCTGCGGTAGAAGAAGCTGCGTGAAAAATCTTTTCTTCATTTCTTAAATGACCTGCGCCTCAGAAGGCAATCTTGACACGCAGTGAATGCGTCGTGGCATTTGAAGGCGTGAGACACTGAGTACAGACGCTTTTGATTCTGTAGGTCATTAATACAATAACACTAATACTGAAACGGTTAAGGTGTTTTAGAATGACCAAAACAACATTTCAGATGTTTTACAGTGTGCTCAGCCTGCTGGTTTTTTCCATTCACACACATTTTTATCATCACACAGTGTTTCCTCTAGGATTTTTTCCAGCTGTGGCGGCGGGACTTCCTGTGGTGTTATTTCAATGACAAATGTGACGCAGTATTACAAGTCGAGATCGGATTTATGTAATACGAGCATGCTTGCGCGAGGATTTCCTCTGTTCGTGCACAAAACTTCTTGCACGCCCTCAAATATCCGCTGCTCAAGCGCAGATCTTCTTGTGCGCTCTCAAATAAACGCTGCTGAACTGCAATTTAGCGCATTTGTGTAGTGAATATGTCTCCAACATTTATTAGATTGGCTAGGAATATTTATGATTGTCTCCAATAGACCTACAGAGCGGCATTAATGCGTCCTGAAGTAGTGAAACGGCTATAAACTCCAGCAAGATAAAGTCTTTGTTTGTTGTATGCAGAGCCATAGACTTTTATCTATAAATAAAGTATAATTATATAGAAGCTGTGTTCATCCTAACTGGAAGCTATATGCTGTGTTTGCTGGCCTCACGCATCAGTCAGTCAGTCAGCAGGTCACCTTAAAGGGTTAAACAAATAACGCACAGCACTACTACGGTTACAGAAAAGGTAAGTGATATAATTCTCTTGCCTTTTAATACATTTGTGGTGCTATTATAATCCGCTATTTAAAATAAATGCCAATGTTTTGAATGAGAAGTTGTAATGTTGTCGTGGCGGGATTAATTTTGGTGTGGCACCCCGCCATGGAAGAATGAATGTAGCGGAAACCTTGTCACATGATCTCTCATAAAAAAAAATCACATGACTTTTTTTTTTTAATGAGCATACTGGAATTTGTTTGGCAAAAGTGTTTGCATTGTAGTTTATGCGCATCTTCTTTTATCGAATAAAAAGTTTATCCTACTCAGTTATGCACTTATGCGCTTTTTTATGCGAATTTTCTAAATTGATGCGCATCTTGGTGTTTCCATCAACCATTTTTATTTTCCAAAACATTTTCCAAAATGTGCATAAAAATAGGTGGATGGAAACGTAGCTAGTGACATGCAGTCTAAACAGTCTCTCTGTGATTGCGTGTAATGATTTTTTTGTTTTGAGGTTCTGTATGATGCGGTGGAGTAAAATAGTGGAGTAAAAGTACAGATACGTCAGCAAAAATCTGTTCAAGTGAAAGTACATATTTTTAAAACTACTCAGTAAAGTACAATTCCTTGTAACCTAGGGTTGGGTCGATAGACAATGCCATCGTCAATCGCCGATGGCTGATAGACATCAATGCTCCACCCCCTTGCAGCAGCAACCCGCTCGTGAAAAACACACACTCAGGCGTCGTTTACACTAATACGTCTTAGTTTTAAAATGGCGTTTTAGAATGAAAATGATCCATATCCACACTGGCATTTCATCTAGCATTTCTGGACAACCCTCCATCCACAACACACGTCACGTGACCACACACACACACACACTCTCACTGAGCTCCAGGCAGTCAGCGGGTGCACAAAACCATAGAGAGCAGTGCACGTCGGACAGTTTATCAAGGATGTGCCGCTGGATGACATCTCACTATAGTTGTTAAACGTGATATTTAATTAATCTTGTCTCTATCTAACGACACTCCAGTCTTTTGAATCTATCAGGTAACGTGTCACAGCGTCAGTACACTGCTTCAATCTTTCGCTTTCACGCTTGTACTAGCATAAACCTCAGATACTGTTGATTGGTTCCTGTTGGTTGTTCACCTTTTTTACCAACCAAATTCATCGACGCCATTATAACGACACAGATCGCTCTGCCTATTCATGCCAGAGTCCCGTGGAAAAAGTTATTGACTGGTGGTAATTTGTGTGTAACTTATCTTTATTTATTTATGATTTGGTTATGGGTAAAACAAAGACCATGCGGGCCAGGTAGTAGGAAACAGTAGGCTACAAATAATTAATTTGTTATGAATTAATTATTTATTCATAAATGATTAATTTACCGCCGCCTATGACGACGCATAGTCCATCGTGATGTTTCACATTAGACATTGTACGATGCCAAATTGGTGATGGCAGACTATAGCTATGATACCAAACTAGCGGTAAGACAAAGCCATAAGGATGCAGTTGCTATGGAAACCTTCATGTTGATGTCAACAGAAGCACCGCCACACCAAATGCTAAAATGGTCAGATTTTCATTGAATATTACCAAAACAAACTGAGGTTTTCAGTGGATTAACTTTCACAGATTAATTATTCACCTTAAGAAAGTGAGAAAGCAAAATAAACATCGTCAATTTTGATTCGACACCGACTTTAAATAACTGTGCAATTGTGGTATTTTTTTTAAAGCAATATTTCAACCAAAAATACAAAATTACCTCATAATTTACTCAAGCCATTACTTTTTTTTCAGTCAGACAAACACAGTTGGAGAAGTTTAACATTTTATCCTTATTCTTCCATGTATAATGGTGTTGGATGGTGACTTTTTTTTTTTTTTTTTTTAATCTCCCAACAGTGCATAACCCTGCTGAAAAAACCAGCTTAAACCAGCCTAAGCTGGTTGGCTGGTTTTAGCTGGTGGACCAGCCTGGTTTTAGAGGGGTTTTGGCCATTTCCAGGCTGGTTTCCAGCCATTTCCAGCCTGGTCTTAGCTGGTCAGGCTGGGAGATGACCAGCTTAAACCAGCTAAAACCAGCTTGACCAGCCTGGTTTAAGCTGGACATAGCTGGTTTTGGCTGGTCAAACTGGTTTAAGCTGGTCATTTTCCAGCCTTACCAGCTAAGACCAGGCTGGAAATGGCTGGAAACCAGCCTGGAAATGGCCAAAACCCCTCTAAAACCAGGCTGGTCGACCAGCTAAAACCAGCCAACCAGCTTAGGCTGGTTTAAGCTGGATTTTTCAGCAGGGAAATCCATCTTAATATGAAACCTATACGTCACCTGCGTGGTATCTCGTGTCTTATGAAGTGGATCAATGTGTTTTTGTAACATATAAATGTTTCTAATTTATTAAGTACAAACTCAGGTCACTGACTGGTTGAAAACATACTGTAACCATTGACTTGCATAATAAGGGAAAAAAATACCATGGAAGTCAATGGTTACAGGTTTTCAGCTTTCTTCAAACTTTCTTATTTAGTGTTCAGCAGAATAAAAAAAAACTCAGATTTTGAACGACTTAAGGGAGAGTAAATGATGAGTACGTTGTCATTTTTGGGTGAACTACCTCTTTAAATGACTGTAAATTTGGCTATTTAAAGGGATAGTTCACCCTAAAATGAAAATTTACCTCGTCAAGTAGTATAATTTATTTATAATAATATTGTTTTAATTAATAAAAAATCCTGTTGTTTTTTTTTTTTTTTTTTTTTCTTAAAATAACCAAAAAAGAAAATTGAAAACGAATTCTCCTTTAAATAGAATAAATACTCATTAGGATTGAGAATATTGACAGATATTGATATTTTTAAGGATATTTTGAACAATTTTAAGCTATTTATTACAATAATTGTCAAGGATGATAAAAGAATTACATATTCATGTCAGTAAAAATTAAAAGGAAAAACACCAAAATGTATCATTTACACATCCTTCACTTTTTCCAAATCAGTTAGATTTTTTTTTTATGTTGAGCACAAAAGAAAATATTTTGAGGAATGTTGGAAACTGGTAGCCATTGACTTCCATAGTATTTATTTTTCCTACTATTGTAGTCAGTGCTTACCAGTTTCCAACATTCTTCAAAATATCTTCTTTCGTGTATACCAATACAAGTTCAGATCGACGACTTTGGTAAGCATTTGTTGCTCAAAGGTTGTGTTTTATTCTGTACTTCGCAGCTGCAGAGGAACGTCAGAGCTGTTTCCTCCCACAGGGCTGTCATGTTTTTTTTTAACCTTTAATTGTAAAGGATGAAGTGTGTAATTTCAGTGTCATTAACTTCACCAAATGAAACTGCACACATAATGAGCTTCCCTATGCAATTCATCCAAAATAGTGCTAGTCCAATCACACATTATTTATTCCTTTATGCTCTGCTTTATATACAGTTTAAGGCAAAATTATTACCCCTGTGAAATTTGTTTTATTTGCTCAAATATTTCCCAAGTGTTGCTTAATGGAGAGACTAGCATATTTTTCAATATATTCATTCTATTAACACATTTTTAATAGCTAGTTTCTTTTGTCCTTACCATGATGACAGTACATGATATTTTACTAGATATTTTGCAAGAGACTAATATTCAGCTTAATGTGCAGTTTTAACTAGGTTAATTAGGTAAAAAAAACAATCACTTGAAGAGTTAAAAATCTGGACATTAGCAGTTTAAACATCACAGAGAAAAATACAAACAAACAAACAAACCTATCTCTGGATTACTGGAGGTCTGATAAATTTGTCTTTATTGTGTGTGTGTGTGTGTGTGTGTGTGTGTGTGTGTGTGTATAGACAGACAGATAGATAGATAGATAGATAGATAGATAGATAGATAGATAGATAGATAGATAGATAGATAGATAGATAGATAGATAGATAGATAGATAATGAGCAATATTACATGAGTCGCAGTGCAATATGGCTGTATATCGGCACATTTACTTTGTCTAGTTCAGGGGTGTCAAATTTACTTTCTAGAGAGCTGCTGCCCTGCACAGTTTAGTTCCAACCCGGCTTCAACACACCGTCCTGGGGTGCGTTTTCGTAAACCATGGCTAGCCAACTAAGGTCGCAAGTTCCATCGTTACAAACATAGTTTGTTGATTTTTCCGTTTCCCCAAATCCATCGTTTAAACCATCGATTAAAAATAAATAAAACATTAAGGTAATCTCTCTTAGGTGCAGTGTTGGGGAGTAACGGAATACATGTACCGGCGGTACGTATTTAGAATACTATTCTTGAGTAGCTGTATTCCGTTACAGTTACTATTTTTAAACAGGGTATTTAGAATACAGTTACTTTCCTAATACCATTGGAATACTTCGGGCAATGCGTGTCTGGCCCATAACAATATAACTAAATTGCCGCCGAAACAGAAGCTACACTCCCGACTGGAGTATGGAGATGGGGGCGCGCGAACCCGCGAACTGTAGAGCGGGGAGGTTGCGCGCAAACCATAGGCGCAAACTTAAGAGCACGAGCACATGCACCAGGTTACAAGCCGGACTGTACCAAAGTGCTGCGAACTGAAGAGCGGGGAGGGTGAGATGGGGGCGCGCAAACTGTAGATCGGGGAGGTTGCGAGCAAACTGAAGAGCACGCGCACATGCACCAGGTTTCAGGCCAGACTGAACCAAAGTGCTGAGGGGGGTGGAATTCCGGGAGTTTTCTGGGAGACAGAACAATACGGGAGTTGGGTCTGAAATACGGGAGACTCCCGGGAAAAACGGGAGTGTTGGCAGGTATGCTCAAAGCCCTCTTCATCAAGTACAACACTACGTTGCCATCAAGTGCTCCTGTGACTCTTCAGCCAGGGAGGACTTATTTTTACTCCTCATCGCAACAGAATGACAGATAAGCACTTCGAAATGTCTCTATTGCTGCGCTACAACCACCTTTACTTGTCTGTTGATTAGGAAAGCATAGGTAGTGTTACGGTCCGTTGCAGGGTTCAGAGGGGGAAAAACAAAGATCAAATCCAAACACAGCATTTAGGATTTAATGAAAAACAAAACAGGAACACTAAAACAGGGCAACACAAACCAGGAACAACCGGACATCATATGAGTAACGCAAAATACAACAGACAACGAGAGGGGCACACAAACTGAAATATATAGTCCTGATAATGAGTGTCAAATGAGCCGCAGCTGTGTGTGTGTGTGTGTGTGTGTGTGTGTGTGTGTGAGAGAGAGAGAGAGCGTGTCTTGATGACGGTCAGCTGGAGCAGGTGAGTGTGTGTGTGTGCATATTATATACATATATTGTATATTACAGACAGTAATGCTGTCTATGTTCAAGCACTTTTTATCTTTATTACAGAAACAGAAATTGAATTTGTTGACACTTTGATAAATAAACATTATTCAATAAACATAATTATATTGTTTTATTTATTTTTCCCTTTCAGTCAATAATGTTTAGCATTAGAGGCCCTTTTCTTGCAGAAATTGCTACCAACGCATAGTGTGACACTTTAATAGACTTGAAGGCTGTTTTCAAGGGGAAGTATTCCAAGTATTCCAAGTATTTAGAATACAGTACCATGATTAAGCAAAGTAACGGAATACGTTACAAAATACATTTTAAAGCAGGTATTCTGTAACTAAATACATTTACAAAGTATTCTCCCCAACACTGCTTAGGTGTAATTTGCTTTCAAAGTATTTTTACAGTTCAGTTTTAGCGATCTTTGTTTACAATTGCGCTCCCTTCACAGTGCAGAATGCACTTTGAAAACAGTGATGTAATTTTGAACAGCCTCTTGGCGAAAGCTGTAGGTGACCTATTATTCAAAAGCAAAATTTATGTTACGTCTCCAAAACTTGTGAAAACAAAAAAGCATACGTTAATGCTTTTAATTTATAGTAGGTTATTTATCAAGTATCTGTACTGCATATGTACAGATACTTAATAATAATAATCATCATCATTAATATTATTAATAAAGTAGGATTTTTTTCATTTCCTAATAAATATTAATTTTAATTTCTTAATAAATAGCCTCATTATTAATTTATTTATATGATTTATATATGATATTAGAATACGTGTTAGCTTTTGTAAGTGATTAATAAGTGATTATTAAGTGATATTGTAATGTTCTCAATAATATTTGTAAAGGACACAGGCCCTATATGTGCCATTTACATATATTTTTAATTAATATGGAAAGCGAGTGCATGCTTTTAGCAAAACTAATAATGGATTTTTTTTTCTAATTCTTTTTGTTTGTGTAAAACAATATAATTTGCACAAAGAAATCATGGGGTTCTTCTCTAAAGTTGTTGTTACTCCACCCCGTTTAGAGCATCATTATGGGCGTTTTACGTTATAACTAACGTGGTTCAAACGATGGGTCTGCGACACTGCGTCACTACATTGTTCTTTTCCCAAACGATGCATCGTACTATGATAGTTCAGCCATGAGTTACGTTGTTGTTTGTGAAACGCACCCCTGGACTCAATTAGTTTGACCAGGTGTGTTTAATTAGGGCTGGAACTAAACTATGCAGAATACTGCGGCCCTTCAGGAACTGAGTTTGATAACTGTGGTCTAGTTGAATATGATGGTTAACTTACAAAAAATGACCTGCACATGATGATATTTAGCTCCCTCCACAGTGTCTCAATTGGATTTACATCAGGACTCTGGCTGGGCCATTCCAAAACGTAACTCAATGTTTTTCTGCGTTTGATGCAGGTGCTGAAACTGGAGCTGATTCCAGACATCACGATCCCGCCGATCATCGCACAGCTCTCCAATCTGAGAGAGATGTGGCTTTACCACACGCCGGCCAGAATCGAGGCTCCGGCTCTGGCCTTCCTGCGGGAAAACCTCACATCGCTGCATATAAAGTTCACAGACATCAAGGAGATCCCGCTGTGGATCTACAGCCTCAAGAACCTCAGCGAGCTCCATCTGACGGGAAACTTGAGCGCAGAAAACAACCGCTTCATCGTCATCGACGGCCTGCGGGAGCTCAAAAGACTCAAAGTGCTGCGGCTGAAGAGCAACCTCACCAAACTGCCTCAGGTCAGTAATACACAACAGTCACCTATCAGTCAGTGCACATTAGTAAAGGAGGATACCTAAAAAAAGGGAAAACTTCAAATAAATGTCAAAATAATGTATAAGATTAATATAAATTTATTAATGATTGACAGATTAAATAATTGTTAATAAGCAATATTTTAGCAAATAGAATGGATTGTTTATTAAATGAATAGTTTTATATGAATCCAAAATCAATCAAAAAGTGCTCGGGGGTAGCCGAAATAATGTGTCGGTGCTCTTTGGGTAAGGGTAACCCTGATGAAGGCAGTTCTTTGCCGAAATGCGTAATGCAGATAACTGATTTATCTTTGCCTACTTTTTTCGACTGCCTTGGAATAATTTAATATTTTTAAAAATCTATTATTATCTTTTTGTCAAAGATCATAGAAATATATTTCTGTTAGTTTTATTTATATTTTTACATATTTAAAAAATGCATTAAAAATATTTCAATTTTTGCACCCATAATATTTAAATTATATATGCACACACAAATGAAATATTTACTTATAATAATGTTGTAATGCATATTCTGAAGAAACATATAATTTTAGAAAATTATAATGTGTGTGCATATATGTATTGTTCATGAATTTGTATTTTTTAATAGTTTTTAGAAATCATAGAAATGTTTTTGTTTATATATTTATTCATTCATTCATTTTCTTTTCAGCTTAGTACCTTTATTAATCTGGGGTCGCCACAGTGGAATGAACCGCCAACTTATCCAGCATATGTTTTACACATCGGATGCCCTTACAGCTGCAACCTATTACTGGGAAACATCCATACACACTCATTCACAACAGACAATTTAGCTTACCCAATTCACCTAAAGCGCATTTTTTTGGACTTGTGGGGGAAACGAAGCACCCGGAAGAAAACCACGCGAACACGGGGAGAACATGCAGACTCCACACAGAAATGCCAACTGACCCAGCCGAGGCTCAAACTAGCGACCTTCTTGCTGTGAGGCGATTGTGCTACTCACTGCGCCACCGTGATGTCTGTTTATATATTTTATTTGTTTATTTTTATTTTAAAAATGCATATAAATATTTCCACACACACACACACATATATAAACAACTTATAATAAAACAATTCTATATTATTTTTATAATTTGTAAAAAAAAAAATTTATAAAACATTATCAATAAACACAATCAATTGTGGGTGTCACAGTGGTGCAGTGAGTAGCACAATTGCCTCACTGCAAGAATGTCGCTAGTTTGAGCCTCGGCTGGGTCAGTTGGCATTTCTGTGTGGAGTTTGCATGTTCTCCCTGTGTTGGCGTGGGTTTCTCCCACAGTCCAAAGACATGCGCTATAGGTGAATTGGGGAAGCTAAATTGTTCGTAGTGTATGTGTATATGTGTGTGAATGAGAGTGTATGGGTGTTTCTCAGTACTGGGTTGCAGCTGGAAAGGTGTGTAAAACATATGCTGAATAAGTTGGTGGTTCATTCCACTGTGGCGCCCCCTGATTAATTAAGGGACTAAGCAGAAAATAAAATGAATGGTTGAATTATTAATAGACATAATAAATTGTTCTATTTATGACTACTTCAGAGATGATCTGCAATCCCACTTACCAGTTTATTTATTGATTTGTTGTTGTTTTTTTATGCTTTTATTTTTATCGTTGCTTTATGTAAAAATATATTTAATGTGTATTTTAATTTATAAAGACGCAAACAGGCAAATTGAAAACTTCTAATAAAAATCATAGCATTTGCTTTTCTTGTTTTATATTTAAAATTCTGCTGTATTTGTATTCAAATTCTCTCCATGTTGTTAATTTGGAGCTCTGTTGGCCCTGCAGGTGGTCACAGACGTTGGTGTTCATCTGCAGAAGCTCTCCATCAATAATGAAGGCACTAAACTGATGGTCCTGAACAGTCTGAAGAAGATGGTGAACCTGACTGAGCTGGAGCTGTTGTGCTGCGATCTGGAGAGGATCCCACACTCCATATTCAGCCTGCACAATCTACAGGTAAAGCCCAGTTTGCACTACATGAGGTTGAAGTCAGAATTATTAGCCCCCCTGTATATTTTTCCCCAATTTCTGTTTAACTGAAAGATTTCTTCAACACATTTCTAAACATGATAGTTTTAATAACTCATTTCTAATAACTGATTTATTTTATCTTTGCCATGATGACAGTAAATAATATTTGACTAGATATTTTTCAAGATTCTAGTATTCAGCTTAAAGTGACATTTACAAGCTTAACTAGGTTAACTAGACAGGTTAGGGTAATTAGGCAAGTTATTGTATAATGATGGTTTGTTCTGTAGACAATCGAAAACAAATACTGCTTAAAGGGGCTAATAATTTTGACCTTAAAATGGTCTTAAAAAATTAAGAACTGCTTTTGTTCTAGTCGAAATAAAACAAATAAGACTTTCTTCAGCAGAAAAAATATTATAGAAAGTGCTGTGAATAATTCGAAATATTCTGAAAAAAAAAATCACAGAAGGGCAAATAATTTTGACGTCAACTATATAGGAGACAATGGACAGGGACTTTTAATTTTCCTATGAACTGTTATGCCATTATAAACTCACCCAAAAAGCTCTTTAAACAACCTTTTGAAAATTGTCCTCCACTAAAAACAGTGTAGCTGGTACCCATTGACTTCTGTTTTTTTCTACTATGGAAGTCAATGGGTATCGGCTACCAGTATTTTTGTGTTCAACAGAAGAAAGAAACTCGGTAGATTACTTTAGTCCTTTTTTGAATCTGCCACTATGCTGACACACAGGCATCTGTAGCCCCGCCCTCGTTTGAAAAGAGCACAATCTCATTTGAATTTAAAGCGACAGTCACCAAAATGGGACAAATTAGGAACAAAGCCTAAAAGGGGCAGTTTCAAAGAGTTATAGAACATTATTTATTGTGCGTTTTTAGGCTCAAACTTCACATACACACTCTTGGGACATCAGAGACTTATTTTACATCTTATAAGATCCTTTTTAAGTCTTAAAATCCAGGGTTCCTTAAAATATTGCATAACATTGCATATTGCCACTTGCATGATAGCTGTATATTTCTTAACACTTGGCATTTCACCACAGGAATGTTCATGCTCATACAAGCCCCTGATTCTGACATTCACATCATATTAAAGACACTAAATAAAATTCATAATTTATTAATTATAATCATATAGAGTTGAAGTCAGAATTATTAGCCCCCCTTTGATTTTTTTTTTTCTTTTTTAAATATTTCTCAAATGATGTTTAACAGAGCAAGGGAATTTTCACAGTATGTCTGATAATATTTTGTCTTCTGGAGAAAGTTTTATTTGTTTTATTTCGGCTAGAATAAAAGCAGTTTTAAATAAAAAAAAAAAAGCATTTTAAGGTCAAAATTATTAGCTCCTTTAAGCTGTATTTTTTTTTCGATTAGTCTACAGAACAAACCATCATTATACAATAACTTGCCTAATTACCCTAACCTGCCTAATTAACCTAGTTAAGCCTTTAAATGTCACTTTAAGCTGTATAGAAGTGTCTTGATAAATGTCTAGTAAAATATTATTTACTGTCATCATGGCAAAGATAAAATAAATCAGTTATTAGAGATGAGTTATTAAAACTATTATGTTTAGAAATGTGTTGAAAAAATCTTCTCTACGTTGAACAAAAATTGGGGAAAAAAAATAAACAGGGGGGCTAATAAATCTGACTTCAACTGTATAATCATATGCTACCATTAAAAATCATATCTAATTTATCTTTATTTAATTGTTTGTTGTTTTTAATGAATTATTTTTGTCATGAAACTTTGTTGCAGACAGGGCATTTAATTAAAATATATGATATGACGCGATTTCTGCAGTGGTCTTAAAGGTGACCTATTATGCCCTTTTTAAAAGATGTAAAATAAGTCTCTGATGTCCCTAGAACGTTTATGTGAAAATTCAGCTCAAAATATCACACAAATAATGTTTTATAACTCTCTGAATCTGCCCCTTTTAGGCTTTAATCCTAATTGTGGTGTTTTGGTGACTGTCGCTTTAAATTCAAATAAGAGTGCTTTTTTCAGAAGAGGGCGGAGCTACAAGTGCCTGTGTGTCAGCATAGTGGCAGATTCAAAAACAAGACTAACGTCTTATGTTAACGAGGGAGAGATGGTGACTAATGGGCGGGGCTTCCCCCTCTGATGACATGTACAAAGAGAGAATGCCAATCAAAGTGTTTCTGCAGATGTGATTATAAAACAGAATTAATAAATTTTTACCGTTAGAAGCTGGATATATTTACACAATGTTGCCACACAACTGTTTTAACCCCTTATAAAAGTGATTTTTGCATAATAGGTCTCCTTTAAAGGATGTTATGAAAGCCACAACTTCCACGATTCCACACTTAGTCACACTGTCATCACATTTGTTTGTTGTGAAGACGCGCCCTCTAGTGGCCAAACTTACGTACTGTGCCTTTAAAAGTGTTGTTATATTTCTCCATTTGTAAGATAATGGCCAAAATTGTGCACTGTGCCTCTAAAAGTTTTGTTTTGTTTCTCGATCTGTAGGAGATTGATCTGAAGGACAACAACCTGAAGACCATCGAGGAGATTATTAGTTTCCAGCATCTCCACAGGCTGGTGTGTCTGAAACTCTGGTACAACCAGATCGCCTACATCCCCATCCAGATCGGCACGCTCACCAACCTGGAGCGCCTGTACCTGAACAGAAACAAGATCGAGAAGATCCCGGCTCAGCTCTTCTTCTGCAGGAAGCTGCGTTACCTAGACCTCAGTCACAACAACCTGACCAGCATTCCTGCAGACATCGGCTTCCTCCAGAACCTGCAGTACTTCGCTGTGACCGCCAACAGAGTGAGTGCAGAGTATATATATATATATATATATAGACTCAAAAAGTTACATTTTGCTGTTTGTTCAAATTACTTATTTAAATTGAGCTGAAACAGCAAAATTCTTAAGGTTTTGTTTTTTGGGAGGAGGGGACAACTTGATTGTTTTGTTCAACCCACTAACTTTTTTTTTTTTACTAATAAGTTAATTTAATGGAACCATGCGTTTTTACAGTGTATTGTAAAGTATATGTTTTCTTATTTTGTTTTACTTTTTATTAACCCATCATATAAAAGAAAATACTATGGAAGTCCTATCATACACCTGGTGCAATAAGGCGCAAGATGTTTGGCACAATTTTTTGCTATTTTCAGACCAGCGCAACAGTCATTTTCACGTTTTGCGCAATGTTGTTTAAATGGCAAATCCATTTTCGCCACTTAGTGGACTCATGAGTGTGCTGGTCTAGAAAGGAGGTGTGTTAAAGCGCATTGTTGGTGCGTTGCTATTTTGAAGAGCTGAAACAGACCATGCCATTGACCAACTAAAAGCTGCTCTAAAGTCTAGCGCAGAGCGTGTTAGTTATTAGACTATGCGGTTCCAAACGCTAACACATTGCTTATTACACACAGGATGTACAGCAACACACAAATATCTTTACATATAAAAATAATTAAAGGATTAAAATGTTAAAAAAATATATTATTTTCTACATAAATATAAAAACCACTGCCTCCATGCCTCATCTCGGGGGCCTTTTCATGACAATTTGCTTTTGTATAATGTCATTATTAGTGGCAGTTTTGTTTATTATATGCATATTTATATTTGTTTTAATAAAAACAAGTTTATATTTGTCCATCTGTCAGAGTTTGGAGACATATGCATCCCCATATGGGGCATAAGAACAGGACGTGTGTTTGGATATAACTCAGTTTTTTTGACCACACTTCATTATTATTGTTCATTTATTCGTTTGTTTAGAAATAGTTTTATAACAAATCTTTGCGCTTAACAAACGAAATTAAATATGTAGGCTAATGGATGTCTTCAGTGGAGCGAGTTTCCACTGTACTCCATGAAAGTAAAGGAGTAAATAAAGAGTTAAAGTAAAGAGGCCGAATGGAGGAGGCTCGTTCTTTATCCTTGCACTGCAAAGGTTTTGCTTAAATGTTTTCTCGCTAGTGAGGTGTTCAGTTTTTACACTTACAAAGTTGCCATGTAAATAGCAAATGCACCATGGCATGACGGGAATGTGAGATGAGACTGATTTGTTTAATGCACATTATGCTCAAAACACACCCAGAACTCATTAAGAGAATAAGCACAACCCTGTTAGACCATGCGCCGGGGCGTATTTTTCCTTCCTTAAAATAGCAAAAGTGGATTCAGACACACCCTTAATGCTTTTCGCCATGCGCTTTAGACTGCGCCTAGATTGTTAACATAGAGCCCCTAGTGTTTTAGAGTCTCTGTCTGCTGTAGTGTTGGTGCTGCTGAGAGATTGAGATGCACCAGACAAAGTCTGCGAATAAAGTAATGCAAAAATGAATACAATTAATATCGAAAGCGAAAGCAGATTCTCGGACATGTCCGGGGAAAAGAGAATGTATTGTCACCCCAAATAATGAGCTGGATCAGTCTATTTAGTCTTCGCGCTCTTATTAAAGCTGCTCCCAAATCAGAACAACATTTCTGTATCCAGCGCGATACAGCGCGTCTCTGTGGGTCTGCATGCAGAGCATGCGAGTCTGTGGCAGAGTGTTCTCAGTTTCTCGCGAACACAGAACCGGGCCGCCCCAATAATATATCGGCCGCCCAGGTAAAATCTGTGTGGGAGGCACTGATGTTCACTAGACAAGCCACAATATGCCATGCATGAGGCTCGCAAGTTGTGCGACACCCGCGCCATTCGGTGCCATGCGTTGCTTAGTGCTGTTGTTGCTGTTGCTCTTTATTTCGCAAGTAGATTGCGTCATCAAACATGTATTATCGCGATAGTGCAATAGAATTAGAATCTCAATCGTAGGCCAATTTTGTATCGTTTATATCGCATATCGTTTATATCGCCCATTACTAGGCGGGGCATGTGAGATACTAGAGAGCATTTGATTGGTATTAGGTCCACTCCACGAAAGTAAAGGAGTAAAGTAAAGCATAAAAGTGAAGTAAAGAGATGGTAAAAAGATAGTTTTCTCGCTAGTGAAGTGTTCCATTTTTACACTTACAAAGTCCGCCATGTAAATAGCAAATGCACCATGGCGCGACGCAACTGACTCTTAAAGGGAATGGGAGATGAGACTCTGATTGGTTTAATACAGGTTATGCTCAGAACACACCCATAACTCCATTAAGAGAATAAACACAACCCTGTTAGACCATGCGCCACGGCGCAAATCGTATTTTTATGTCCTTAAAATAGCAAAGGAGGATTCGGACATGCCCTTAATGCTTTTGCGCTATGCGCTTTAGACTTTGCGCCTAGATCCTTAAAATAGAGCCCAATGGGTACAGGTTGCCTGGTTACTGAAACATTCTTTGGAATATATTATTTTGTGTTCAACAGAAGAAACTGAAACAGGTTTTAATTCTTTCTATCAGTTTAAACATTAAAAAAATGTTTGTGAATTTTTTTTTTTTTTTTTTTTTTTTTTTTTTTTTTTTTTGTAAGAACTACTGGAACATTCTTCAAAATATCTTTTTGTGTGTTCAACAGAAGAAACTCAAACATGTTTTTATTTTATCTTACAGTTTAAACACATAATAATTAAACATGTTGTTTAGAAATATTTTTGGAGGAATTACTTTATTATGTTATTCACAATCTACTTGGTGCACAAATACACTGTTTTGCCTTACATGCATAATTTAGTAGCACCATTGCATTTTACAATGCAATAAGAGGAATTAAGATGGGGAGAGGATGTGGGGACTAAAAACATCAAACCGTCTGAACTCTGAACAGCAGCTTTGTATGGGAAAATAAATAAATGAATAAATAACACACATAAATAAATTAATTAATTAATAAATGCCACACAATTAAATAAAGTTTTAAATGCTGCAGAATTAACAAAGAAGTAACAAAAATAAAGAAATAATCTAAATTAAATAGGTCAATATATGTCAGTAAATTAAAATATTACATTGTTCAGATCTAACCAACAAATAAATAAATAACACAGATAACTAAATAAACAAATAAAGTAAATAGGTCAATAAATTAACATTTTAAATGGTGCAGAATGAACAAACAAGTCAATTGTATTGAATTAAATAAAATAAAAAAAATACACAAATAACACAAATTTAAATAAATAAATAACAAATAATAAAGTTAATAGGTCAATAAATATGTTTTTAATTGCACAAAGTTAACAAGTAAACAGATAAATGAACAAACAAACAAATAAATAAGTCAATAGGTCAATACATTTGTCAATAAATAAAACCTTTAAATGGTCCAGAGCAGTACAGCACATAATATTTTACTAGTTATTTTCCAAGATACTAGTATTCAGCTTAAAGTGACATTTAAAGGCTTAATTAGGCTAATTAGGCAAGTTCGGTTAATAAAGAGTGGTTGGACAACAATGGTTTGTTTTGTAGACAATAGGAAAAAGCATTTCTTAAAGTAAGGCAGTTTTTACAGGTTTAATCCAGCAAGACAAAGAAATCAGACTTTCTCCAGAAAAACAATATAGCAGGAAATACTGTGAATTTATGAAATTTTCGGCACACTTTATTTTGATGGTCTGTTTGATGAATTAAGTTACATTGCATCTACATGCCAACTAATTCTCATTAGATTATAAGTAGACTGTTAGGTTGGGGTTAGGGTTAGTGTAAGCTGACGTGTTTTTGCAAAGTGTCTTATAGTAAGTTAAATGTCTGTTGAAGGAGCAGTATCAACAGATATTAAGCAGACAGTCTACTAATACTCAAATGGACATCAAAATAAAGTGTTACCAAATTTTCTTGCTGTTCCTCATCAGTTGGTTTTAACAGCTAGCCTATGATGTCTTGTTTTAATTGAGTTGATGTTTATTTGAAGTAACGTCGATATGGTTTTAGTTTTAGTCCACTATAATGACCTGCTGTACTCAGTCCTCAACAGGAGGTCCCATAAAGCTGCTATTTTCAGAAACAAGCCACACACGCATTCTTAAACACTCCCGTGACTAAAAACAAGCACAAGAACACGTCAAATTCAAAACACATGAGATGTGCAGGTTATGTGCCTTCATAGTCATGATCATGATCCTGCAGTTTATGTATGTGCGCTCCCTGTTTACCAGAATGATCTGACTCTCATCCGAAGAATTCGGAAAACTGTATACTGCCGTTTCCACACTAGAAAGAGCTTAGATGTGTGTGCGCCTGCGCGTGTGCGTGTGGGGGTGTGAGTGGGTGAGTGGAGGTGTGGGTGTTGAGAGAGGTAGGTGTGGTCCAAGCGCAGAAATACCAGTAAGATCAACAGTAAAAAGCACAAATTTTACCTCTTTCCAACAGGGAAAATCAGCAACAATCAAGAATGCATGATTATACACTCACTGGCCACTTTATTAGGTACACCTGTCCAACTGCTCGTTAATGCAAATTTCTAATCAGCCAATCACATGGCAGCAACTCAATGCATTTAGGCATGTAGACATGGTCAAGAAGATCTGCTGCAGTTCAAATCGAGCATCAGAATGGGGAAGAAAGGTGATTTAAGTGACTTTGAATGTGGCATGGTTGTTGGTGCCGGACAGGCTGGTCTGAGTATTTCAGAAACCGCTGATCTACTGAGATTTTCACACATAACCATCTCTGGGGCTTACAGAGAATGATCAGAAAAAGAGAAAATATCTGGTGAGCGGCAGTTCTGTGGGCGCAAATGCCTTGTTGATGTCAGAGGAGAATGGCCAGACTGGTTCAGCTGGTAGAAAGGCAACAATAACTCAAACAACCACTTGTTACAACCGAGGTATGCAGGAGAGCATCTCTGAACGCACAACATGTCCAACCTTGAGGCAGATGGGCTACAACAATAGAAGACCACACCGGGTGCCACTCCTGTCAGCTAAGAACAGGAAACTGAGGTTACAATTCACACAGGCTCACCAAAATTGGACTATAGAAGATTGGGAAAATGTTGCCTGGTCTGATGAGTCTCGATTTCTGCTGCCACATTCGGATGGTAGGGTCAGAATTAGGCATCAACAACATGAAAGCATGAATCCATCCTTCCTTGTATCAGCGGTTCAGGCTGGTGATGGTGGTGTAATGGTGTGGGGCATATTGTCTTGGCACACTTTGGTCTCATTAGCACCAATTGAGCATCGTATCAACGCCACAGCCTACCTGAGTATTGTTGCTGACCATGTCCATCCCTTTGTGACCACAGTGTACTCATCTTCTGATGGCTACTTCCAGCAGGATAACGCACCATATCATAAAGCGTGAATCATCTCAGACTGGTTTCTTGAACATGACAATGAGTTCACTGTACTCAAATGACCTCCACAATCACCAGAGCTCAATCCAATAGAGCACCTATGCGATGTGGAGGAACAGTAGATTCGCATCATGGATGTGCAGCCGACAAATCTGCAGCAACTGCATGATGCTATCATGTCAATATGGAGCAAAATCTCTGAGGAATATTTCCAGTATCTTGTTAAATCTGTGCCACGGAGGATTAAGGCAGTTCTGAAGGCAAAAGGGGGTCCAACCCGGTACTAGTAAGGTGTACCTAATAAAGTGTCCGGTGAGTGTATGTACACACACATACACACACACACACACACACACACACACACACACACACAGTGCATTCGGAAAATTCTACACACAATCCCCCATAATGACAATGTGAAAAAAGAGTTTTTGAAATTGTTGCAAATTTATTAAAAGTAAAAAAGCTGAAAGATCACATGTACATCAGTATTCACAGCCTTTGCCGTGAAGCTCTAAATTGAGCTCAGACACATTCTGTTTCCACTGATCATTCTTGAGATGTTTCAGCAGCTTCATTAGAGTTCACCTGTGGTAAAGTCAGTTGATTGGACATGATTTGAAAAGGCATACACCTGTCTATATAAGGTCCCAGGGTTGACAGTGCATGTCAAAGCACAAACCAAGCATGAAGACAAAGGAATTGTCTGTAGACCTCAGAGACAGGTTTGTCTCGAGGCACAAGGCTGGGGAAGGTGACAGAAAAATGGCACAGTGCGGACGCCATCATCCGTAAGTGGAAGACGTTTTGGAACCACTGGGACTCTTCTTAGAGCTGGCCGGCCATCTAAGCTGAGTGATTGGGGGAGAAAGGCCTTAGTCAGGGAGGTGATCAATAACCCGATGGTCACTCTATCTGAGCTCCAGCGTTCTTCTGTGGAGAGAGGGGAACCTTACAGTAGGACAACCATCTGTGCAGCAATCCACCAATCAGGCCTGTATGGTAGAGTGGCCAGACAGAAGCCACTCCCCACCTGGAATTTGCCAAAAGGCATCTGAAAGACTCTCAGACCATAAGAAACCAAATTCTCCGGTCTGATGAGACTAAAATTGAACTCTTTGGAGTGAATGCCAGGCGTTACGTTTGGAGAAAACCAGGCACCGCTCATCACCAGGCTAATACCATCCCTACAGTGAAGCATGGTGGTGGCAGCATCATGCTGTGGGGATGTTTTTCAGCAGCAGGAACTGGAAGACTAGTCAGGATAGAGGGAAAGATGAATGCAGCAATGTACAGAGACATCCTGAATGAAAACCTGCTTCAGAGTGCTCTTGACCTCAGACTGGGGCGACGGTTCATCTTCCAGCAGGACAATGACCCAAAGCACACCGCCAAAATATCAATGGAGTGGCTTCACAACAACTCGGTGAATGTCGTTGAGTGGCCCAGCCAGAGCCCAGACCTAAATCCTATTGAACATCTGTGGAGAGATCTGAAAATGGCTGTACACCGTCGCTTCCCATCCAACCTGATAGAGCTTGAGAGGTACTGCAAAGGGGAATGGGCAAAAATTCCCAAAGACAGGTGTGCCAAGCTTGTGGCATCATATTCAAAAAGACTTGAGGCTGTAATTGCTGCCAAAGGTGCATCAACAAATATTGAGCAAAGGCTGTGAATACTGATGTACATGTGATTTTACAGCTTTTTTATTTGTAATAAATTTGCAACAATTTCAAAAACTCTTTTTTCACATTGTCATTATGGGCTATTGTGTGTAGAATGTTGAGAAAATAAATGAATTTAATCCATGGAGTGAATTTAATCCTTGGAATAAGGCTGTAACATAAATAAATGTGGAAAAAGTGAAGCGCTATGAATAATTTCCAGATGCACTGTATATGTGTATATATGTACGTATTTACATATGTGTGTTTGTTTATTTGTTTATATTTGTGTTGATGTGTATGTTTGTGCATACATGTACTGTATGTGTGTGTCATGTATATGTTTGGGTGTGTGTTCCAGATTTAACCACTAGCTCTGGAGGTAATTGGTTTTCCTGTGTATAATGTGTTTTGAGGGTCTCCGCCCTGCAGAGTGAGTGCCTTCAAATGGGCCCCGCTGTTCATTACAGACAGATCATATTACACTGCTGTCTGGAATACTTGATTCTGATTGGTCGGTCTTGTCATGCTGCAGTCAGATATAGAGTATAATGGCCGGTAAACTGGATGACGGACTGTTTTACTGCAGAGATTTAGGGATTCTGCATAGCTGTGCTAGGTTTGTGTTTCTCACTTCATTCCAGTCAGCTGCTTATTATTCTAAAATAACCCTCATCACCTGACACCACTCACTGTACATTATCCTTTAGATAACACATAAAACACACAGACTAAAATAATCACACATGTAGGAAACAGCTGAAGTCACATGAACACTTATTTTAGATGCTCTTTAGTGTCAGATTCGCCCCGACCCATTCTTCTCATTTGCTTTTCATATGATGCGCTTGAGCTCAACCACTCTCGCTGGCAGAGCTGTGATAAAACGAAATGCTATTGGCAGTTTTTTAAAAAGGGGAGGAGCTACTCTGTCTCGCCATCTCCATGTTTCAGTTAGGATTACGTCAATCATTGATTAAAAATGCGCACTACACTGGCCCTTTTAAGTGTGTTAAGACCTTTACATTTCATGTGCTTTGTCTGTTTCAGATCGAAACATTGCCACCTGAGTTGTTCCAGTGTAAGAAGCTGCGGACGCTAAATCTGGGAAACAACTGCCTTACCGCTCTGCCATCCCGTTTCGGAGAGTTAAGCGGCCTGACGCAGCTGGAGCTCCGCGGGAACCGTCTGGAGGGATTGCCGGTGGAGCTTTCTGAATGCCGCCTCCTGAAGCGCTCAGGTCTGATCGTGGAGGAGGATCTGTTCAACACTTTACCTCCAGAGCTCAAGGAGCAGCTCTGGAGAACTGATAAAGAACAAGCCTGAGGAACCACAAACACTTCATGTGGTCTTTTGCTTTCATTTCAGATTTTTAATGATTTTTTTTATTTTATTTTGGCGATTAATGTGTTTATTTTTTGTCCGTTTTAAGGGAAGTTGTGGACCGTAAAGTGCCATCTGTCCCTGGAAACACATACACTGATACACACACTCAATCTGATGGCTAAACGTAACTATTTAATGTTTTGGTGAGTTAATTCAATTCATATGAATTTGTACAATCTCATTTTTACCAAAATTTTGTGTGATTTTTAGCATGAAAGCCCACAATTAAATGGTACATTTAACCATCGTACTATTTTACCATGCCGGACCATCTAACTTTACCGTCAAAAGAATAGGATGAAGTCTGCTACTAATCATAAGTCACAAAATCACAAGAAAGCGTTATAATTTTAACATGAAGCCCCACGTTTCTAAACAATTCATAATTTACATAACATTGTATAATAAATACGTTTGTTTCTTGTCCGTTTGAAGGAAAGTTGCGGACCGTAAAGTGCTATTTGTCCCTGGAAACACACATACACTGATACACACTCAGTCTGGTGGTTATTCATATGAATTCATAGGATCTCATTTGTACCCAAATTTGTGTGATTTTTATCAATAATGCCCAAGTTTAAATGGTACATTTAACCATCGTACAATTTTTAGCATGACGGACCATCTAACTTTACCGTCAAAAGAATAGTATGAAGGCTGCTACTAAACATGTCACAAAATCACAAGAAAACGCTATACTTTTAGCATAAAGGCCCACGTTTTAAAACCATTTATAATTGACAAACCATTGTACAATTAATGCGTTTGTTTCTTGTCCGTTTGAAGGAAAGTTGCGGACTGTAAAGTGCCATTTGTCCCTGGAAAAACACATACACTGATACACACTCAACCTGGTGGTTAAACGTAACTATTTTATGTTTTGGTGAGTTAATTCAATTCATATGAATTCATACAATCTCATTTTTACCAACATTTTATGTGAATTATTATTATTATTATTTATTTTTTATAGCATGAAAGCTCACAAATAAATGGTACATTTAACCATCTTACAATTTTTAGCATGACAGACCATCTAGCTTTACCGTCAAAAGAATAGGATGAAGTCTACTACTAAACATAAGTCACAAAATCACATGAAAAACATTATACTTTTAGCATGAAGGCCCACATTTTAAAATAATTTACAAACCACTGTGCAATTTTTAGAATGACGGACCATCTAACTTTACCGTAAAAAGAATAGTATGAAGGCTGTTTCTAACAGAATCACAAGAAAACGTTATATTTTTAGCATGAAGGTCCACGTTTCAAAACGATTCATAATTTACAAACCATTGTACAATTGTTTAGCATGAAGAACCATCTAAGTTTACTGTCAAAAAATAGTATGAAGGCTTCTACTAAACATAACCTCATAAGATATTTACAAAAATCTGCAATTCTTTTTATTATTATTTTCAAGCATTTTAAAACCAGTTTCTAAATATAACCCTCAAATGAATTATATGAAGATGTAAGATTTTTTTTTTTGCGTGAAGGCTTTCCCTAACCATAACATTACAAAATTTGCTAGAAAATTTTAGCATAATGGTTCGTCACTAATCGCAAGCCCATAAAATAAGTTAGATTTGTTTTACTTGCAGGCCTACACATTAACATAACCACCACTAAATTGTGCAAAAGCGTAATATTTTAACATGACGACCTGCATTTTTATAGACTTAAAGGCCTGTTCTGAAACATAACCATCTAAAGAATTATAGGAAAACATGCGATTTTTAGCATAACATTTATTCATTTAGCAAGCATAACATAAAGTACAATTAATAGCAGCAAGGTCCATCTCTAAAGAGGATGTCATAAAATCAAACAAAAATGGAAATTTTTAAGGCACACATCTAAACATAACCATAGCAATACCATACAAAACAAGCAATTTTTAAAATAGATTAAATGTTGACAGCCAAATTCATACAAAAACATGCGACTTCATTTTTTATTAATAAAGGCACATCGCTAAACAACAATTACAAAATTATCCAAAAATGTGCAACTATTTTATTTATTTATTTTAAGAATGAAGGCTGTCTTTAAACATAAGGTCATGAATTTATACGATTACATTTTTTTTTTACGTAAAGTCCCACAATTAAACATAATTGACACTAAATTGTATAAAAACTTAAGATTTATAACATGACAACCCGTGTTAACACATTAACGTCACAAAATGATATAAAACAAGCAATTTTTTATATTTAATTTTTTTTGAAGCAATACGAAACAAAACAATTTTTTGCATAACATTCATTCACTTAGCAAACATAACATTCACAAAAGTTCAGTTATTAGCATGAAAGTCTATCTTTAAACATGACGTCAAAAAAAATCGAACAAAAATTTTAATTTTGATGCCGCATCTAAACATAACCGTAACAAAATCATACAAAAACATGCAACTTTGTTTTTAATTAATAAAGGCACATCGCTAAACATAACAATTACAAAATTATCCAAAAATGTGCAACTATTTTATTTATTTATTTTAAGAATGAAGGCTGTCTTTAAACATAAGGTCATGAATTTATACAATTACGTTGTTTTTTACGTAAAGTCCCACAATTAAACATAATCGACACTAAATTGTACAAAAACGTATGATTTATAACATGACAACCCGCGTTAACATTAACGTCAGAAAATTATACAAAAACAAGAAATTTTTCAAATTTTTTTTTAAAGCAATACGAAACAAAATACAATTTTTTGCATAACATTCGTTCACTTGGCAAACATAACATTCACAAAAGTACAATTATTAGCATGAATGTCCGTCTCTAAACATGTCGTCATCAAATCAACAGTGTAATATTTTTAATATGAAGCCCCGCCTCTAAACAACCATCAAATAATAAAAAAATCGTATGAGATCGTACAAATTCCTACGAATTCACGGCTAATTTTCCGAAAACATACACTAGCTATGAATTGTCATGCGATTGTGGTGATGCACTCACTTTAAACACATTCTCCTACACAAACACACATTTTGCAAGGTCAAGTCATTGGTGTTGTGCTGCCCCCTACAGGCACGGAGGGTATGCAAATAACGGCGGTGTTGTTGTGAGTGCCTATGTTAAAGCAGCGGCATTATGGGGATGCGTAGCTATAACAAGCAATATGTGATCTGTGCGTTATTTTACTTCCAGCCAGGGAAGGATTGACTGTTTATGAATGTGCCAGATGAGTTATCGACTATGTAAATGTACATGCCAAAAAAGGTCATATACGAAATCTACTACTTATATAAATATATGCTTTTAAAGACTACGGATGCCACAAATGTCTTGCTGAAATCTTACACTCCACAGACTCTACGTAAAGATTAAGAAGCTACAAACTTGCGTACTTTTATTTCCAGCAAAAGTTGGACGTGTTTGGATCAGGTGACCTGTGTCGTCAAGTCTGATTGGTTGACTTCTTAAAGGGAATAATGACTGTTATCGCACAGTTTCCCGTCTATAGGCCTTAACTCTCTCTGAGCTGTTTGCTGGAGCTCATGTCAAAGACTAAGTGTACATTTTACGTTTATAAGTTTTATAATTTTACAAAAAAAAAAAGCGAGAAAGAACAAAAAGAAAACACAGACTGATGCAAACCTTTGCTGCGTTTGCAAGTAAAACAATCCTATGCGTTAATATATCTTCTTTTTTATATATAAGTGTATGTTTATATGATTTTATTTTATGATTTTTATTTGATCTTTTGTTTTTGTCTGGAGGATTGCCTAATGTACGCAGTATGGCTTTAAACCAAACCAAGTAAAGATTTGTGATGAACACTCAGATGTTTCATGTGTTTAATGCCACAATGCCAGGATATTGTGCAACTGAATTTATATATATATAAATCAGAATTATTAGTCCCCCTGTTTATTTTTTTCCCCAAATTTCTGTTTAACAGAGAGCAGATTTTTTCAACACATTTCTGCATATAATAGTTTTAATAACTCATTTCTAATAACTGATTTATTTTATCTTTTTCATGATGACAGTAAATAATATTTGACTAGATATTTTTCAAGACACTTCTATACAGCTTAAAGTGACATTTAAAGGCTTAACTAGGTTAATTAGATTAACTAGGCAGGTTAGGGTAATTAGGCAAGTTATTGTATAATGATGGTTTGTTCTGTAGACTATTGAAAAAAAAATGTAGCTTAAAGGGGCTAATAATTTTGACCTTAAAATGGCTTTTAAAATTTTTTAATTGCTTTTATTCTAGCCAAAATAAAACAAATAAGACTTTCTCTAGAAGAAAAAATATTATCAGACATACTGTAAAAATTTCCTTGCTCTGTTAAACATCATTTGGGAAATATTTAAAAAAGAAAAAAAATTCAAAGGGGGGCTAATAATTCTGACTTCAACTGTATACTTTATCTTTTGTTGCTTTAATTTGATTGTTGTTCTCATTTATAAGTTCATAATGTGAAAGCTTATTTTATTTAATTTGTTATATATAACTTAAATATGATTCAAGTTACACTCACCGGTCACTTTATTAGGTACACCTGTCCAACTGCTCGTTAATGCAAATTTCTAATCAGCCAATCACATGGCAGCAACTCAATGCATTTAGGCATGTAGACATGGTCAAGATGATCTGCTGCAGTTCAAATCGAGCATCAGAATGGGGAAGAAAGGTGATTTAAGTGACTTTGAACGTGGCATGGTTGTTAGTGCCAGACAGGCTGGTCTGAGTATTTTAGAAACTGCTGATCTACTGGGATTTTCACACACAACCATCTCTGGGGTTTACAGAGAATGGTCTGAAAAAGAGAAAATATCCAGTGAGCGGCAGTTCTGTGGGCGCAAATGCCTTGTTGATGCCAGAGGTCAGAGGAGAATGGCCAGACTTGTTCCAGCTGATAGAAAGGCAACAGTAACTCTAATAAGCACTCGTTACAACCGAGGTCTGCAGAAGAGCATCTCTGAACACACAACACGTCCAACCTCGAGGCGGATGGGCTACAGCAGCAGAAGACCACACCGGGTACCACTCCTGTCAGCTAAGAACAGGAAACTGAGGCTACAATTCACACAGGCTCACCAAAATTGGACAATAGAAGATTGGAGAAACGTTGCCTGGTCTGATGAGTCTCGATTTCTGCTGCGCCATTCGGATGGTCGGGTCAGAATTAGGCATCAACAACATGACAGCATGAATCCATCCTACCTTGTATCAACAGTTCAGGCTGCTGGTGGTGGTGTAATGGTGTGGGGGATATTTTCATGGCACACTTTGGGCCCCTTGGCACCAATTGACCATTGTGTCAATGCCACAGCCTACCAGAGTATTGTTGCTGACCATGTCCATCCCTTTATGACCACAGTGTACTCATCTTCTGATGGCTACTTCCAGCAGGATAACACACCATGTCATAAAGCGTGAATCATCTCAGACTGGTTTCTTAAACATGACAATAAGTTCACTGTACTCAAATGGCCTACACAGTCACCAGAAGTCGATCCAATAGAGCACCTATGCGATGTGGTGGATTCACATCATGGATGTGCAGCCAACAAATCTGCAGCAACTGTGTGATGCTATCATGTCAATATGGAGCAAAATCTCGGAGGAATATTTCCAGTATCTTGCTGAATCTGTGCCACGAAGGATTAAGGCAGTTCTGAAGGCAAAAGGAGGTCCAGCCTGGTACTAATAAAGTGGCCGGTGAGTGTATAAGCAAATTGGCTAGCATTATTTCTATTTATTTATAAAATTAGATTTTTCTTGTATTACACACTAAATGGTAATTATAGTAACTACCAGGTTAAATTTGTTTGTTATTGTTTTATTGTATGAGTTATATCCACATATATTAGTTATTTCTTATTGTATTAGTCATACCCAGACATGGCATTATCTACCAAAAATGACCCAGACATTTACACACACACACACACACACGCACGCACGCACGTTCTTAAAACAAACACCACACCTTTCAACACACACACACACACACACACACACACCCCTCGTATCCAGTGAACACTGAGTCTTTCTTCTTTTACGTGGGGAGTAAAATCCACATAAAAGCTCCCATTCACTTCCCTCTCTTTCTGTCAGCGAAATCCAAACTCAAACAATCTCAGCCTAGTTTGCACTTGAAACTTCCTCAGATCTGAATTTATGAAGGAACTTTTCTAATTCTGAATGCTCCATAAACCTGAAGGACTTGATGTATAAAGCATCGTGTTCAACTCTGTTCGACTGTCTACTGTTACACCATGTGATTTGGCATCAGGTTTGTGGTTTTGAATTGATGCAAGCTGCTAGATTATTATCATGTCTAGAAAGTTTCACTTCCTCCAGATCTTCAGCGGTAAAGCGGACTACAAAAACAACAGCAGGAGAAGAGAGAAAACTCCTTCAGTCTGTGTGATGCGGGCGACATCTGCGGGTCAACAGGTGAACTACAGCACACACAACAGCCTAAAATGGTATTAGATAAAGGAAAGCATCACACATAAAAAATACATCTCCATCAGACATACCATCTAAGACAGCTTTTTCATTTAAGTACGTTAAAAGTTAAACATTACATACAATTTTAGCAGGGATTTTGGGCGAGGTAGCCTATTTATTTTATGCCAGTTACACTTTATTTCGTGTCATTGTTATGGTGTCAGGCCCTTAGCCAGCCTGGTGAAAAAGGAGGTTCTTTTTACTCAAAGTGGACCCTTTATTCTTTTTTGTTATTCGGTTTATGTTCTATTTAATAATGATGATAATAATAATAATAAATACTGCATTTTAGTGACATTTTAAGCAGTATTTTTTAGCTGGATTAGCTTGTTGGTCATCTTAACCACACTTTTTGAGGTACCAAAAACATTATATAGAATGAAAAAATATGAAAAAAAAATCAAATACAAATTTATTATCATATATTTTTAGGAAAAAAATGACTGAAAGTTAAAGTTTTAAATTAAAAAAGCGGTAGCCTATTATCATTTATTAGATTCAGAATAAAAGGGCTACTTGTAGTGCCGATGACTTCACTTTCATCATATTGTATGTCGTCTTGCACAGCTGCCTGTTGGACTCATGAAAAATAATTGTTTGGATTCATTGGAAGCCTTCTTTGATGGGTATTTTCACACTTTATGATGGCATAGCAGTCAAAATAAGACAAATGAGCTCATGTTTGGGACAATACTGGACCTTTTATCAGTGGGGGGTGGGTCTTTGGAACCACCCGAACCCGCCCCTGGTGGCTACAGGCATAGCTATTCATTCATTCATTTTCTTTTCGGCTTAGTCCCTTTATTAATCTGGGATTGCCACAGCGGAATGAACCGCCAACTTATCCAGCATAGGTTTTACGCAGTGAATGCCCTTCCAGCCGCAACCCATCTCTGGGAAACATCCATACACACTCATTCACACTCATACACTACGCACAATTTAGCCTACCCAATTCACCTGTACCGCATGTCTTAGGACTGTAGGGGAAACCCACGCGAACGCTGGGAGATCATGGTGTAGCTATTCGTTTAACTATATTAATTACATGTACTTATGGTATGCGTTAGAATGAGAATTAGGTTTAGCTGCATGTAATTACGCATAATTTTTTATAATTACTACAGTAAGTACATCCAGGACACCTCAAAATAAACCCCGCAGCCCAAGACTCGTTACTCACTGAAGCTAGGCAGGGCTGAGCCTGGTCAGTACCTGGATGGGAGACCACATGGGAAACTAGGTTGCTGTTGGAAGTGGTGTTAGTGAGGGCAGCAGGCGGAGCTCAACCTGTGGTCTGTGTGAGTCCTAATGCCCCAGTATAGTGAAGGGGACACCATATTGTCAGTGGGTGCCGTCTATCGGATGAGATAAGCAGAGGCCCTGACTCATTAAAAATCCCATGACACTTCTCGTAAAGAGTAGGGGTGTAAACCTGGCTAAATTCCCTCCATTGGCCCTTACCCATCATGGCCTTCCAATCATCCCCATCCGCTGAATTGGCTCTATCACTGTCTCTTCACTCCACCAATAGCTGGTGTGTGGGGAGCGCACTGGCGCCGTTGTTCTGTGGCTGCCGTCGCATCATCCAAGTGGATGCTACACACTGGTGGTGGAGAAACCCTCTCCCCCTCATGATTGTAAAGCGCTTTGGGTGTATGGTCATACACGATAATTACACTATATAAATACACATTACTTACTTACTTACTTTACCCTAGCATGTTTTAGCACATTTGGTTCACAGTCTATTATGTTTAGGATGTTGCTAACGTTCAAAATCTGCTACACTATTCCCAAGTTAACAATTTATCCACAATTTGACAGTTAACAACTAATAAACGAATCATATGTTCCTTAATCATGAATGTTTGTTAGTATATTGATTTAATTATTGTCATAAAACAAGCTGGTTTTAACGCATTTAGCGGCTAATGAATCATTTTTATACAGTAAATATTTTACTTTTTTTTTTTTTTGTGGAGACGTTAAATGCAATTTATATGTTGAATAAACATAATATTGGCATAATTATTCTTTTTGGGTGAGGTATTCATTTTATTTCCCTTACACTTTATTTTGTGTCCTTGTTACAGTGTAGCTTTTCATTTAACTATATTAATTACATGCACTTATGGTAAGTTAGAATGTGAATTAGGTTTAGGGTTATGCATGTAATTATGCATAATTTTTATAATTACTACAGTAAGTACATCCAGGACACCTCAAAATAAATGTGATACCCCTAATATTTCAATTACAAACGGGTTTTTTTAGTGTGCCGCTAGCATGTTTTAGCACCTTAGTCTTATTAGCATGTTGCTAGCATAAATTTGGATGTTTCTAAATCTGCTACACCATTCTCAAGTTAACAGTTTAGCCACAATTTGACAGGTAACAACTGATGAACGAATCATATGTTCCTTAATCACGAATGTTCGCTGCATTGATTTAATTATTCATTATCATAAAAATAAACAAGCTGTTTTTAACGCATTTAGCGGCTATAATACTTTATATTTTACTATCTCGTTTTTTTTAAATGTGGACTTGTTAAATGCAATTTATGTTGTATACATAATATTGGCTTAATTATTGTTTTTGGGTAACGTTAAGCTATTTATTTTATTTTACTTACACTTTACTTTGTGTCCTTGTTACGGTGTAGCTATTCTTTTAACTATGAATGTAATAATTACCCTACTGAAAAAAACAGCTGAAACCAGCTTAAGCTGGTCAGGCTGGTTTAAGCTGGTCACCCAAGCTGGTTTTAGCTGGTTTCACAAGCTGGTCATAGCTGGTTTGTTAGGCTGGTTTTAGAGGGGTTTTGGCCACTTTTTAGCTGGTCTTAGTTGGTCAGGTTGGTCTTAGCTGGTTTTAGCTGGTCAAGCTAGTCTTAGCTGGTCTTAGTTGGTCAGGTTGGTCTTAGCTGGTTTTAGCTGGTCAAGCTAGTCTTAGCTGGTCAAGCTGGTCTTAGCTGGTTTTAGCTGGTCAAGCTAGTCTTAGCTGGTTTTAGCTGGTCAGGCTGGTTTTAGAGGGGTTTTGGCCACTTTTTAGCTGTTCTTAGTTGGTCAGGTTGGTCTTAGCTGGTCAAGCTAGTCTTAGCTGGTTTTAGCTGGTCAGGCTGGTTTTAGAGGGGTTTTGGCCACTTTTTAGCTGTTCTTAGTTGGTCAGGTCGGTCTTAGCTGTTCAAGCTGGTCTTAGCTGGTTTTAGCTGGTCAGGCTGGTTTTAGAGGGGTTTTGGCCACTTTTTAGCTGTTCTTAGTTGGTCAGGTTGGTCTTAGCTGGTCAAGCTAGTCTTAGCTGGTTTTAGCTGGTCAGGCTGGTTTTAGAGGGGTTTTGGCCACTTTTTAGCTGTTCTTAGTTGGTCAGGTCGGTCTTAGCTGTTCAAGCTGGTCTTAGCTGGTTTTAGCTGGTCAGGCTGGTTTTAGAGGGGTTTTGGCCACTTTTTAAGCTGGTCTTAGTTGGTCAGGTTGGTCTTAGCTGGTTTTAGCTGGTCAGGCTGGTTTTAGAGGGGTTTTGGCCACTTTTTAGCTGGTCTTAGTTGGTCAGGTTGGTCTTGGTTTTAGCTGGTCGTAGCTGAGGGGAAGCGTGAGAATGTGAATTAGGTTTAGGGTTAGATGCATGTAATTATAATTTTTATACTACATGTGAACACCTTAGTGTTACCCTCATTATTTTGATTGAAAACGCTTTTATTGGCTTTTATAGTTTTAACATGCGCTAGCATGTTTAGCACATTTTGTTTAGTCTATTATGTTTAGCACGTTGCTAACATTTTAAAATCGCCTACTCTCAAGTTAACAATGTATGCACGATGTGACAGTTAACAACTAATAATCAAATCATATGTTCCTTGCTCATTAGTAGCCTATATTGATTTATTTATTCATCATCATAAAAATAAACAAGCTGGCTAATGAATCAGTAAATGAAACAGTAAATATCTTTCTTTATCGTTTAAAAAAGTGTGGACACGTTAAATATGCAGCTGTGCACGTTATAATCTGCAAATGTATAGAAACGATTTTCATCCTCAACAGGACGGAGTTTAACCAGTTCAGGGAGTCACATGTTTACCTTTTAAAGTTCACCTGAACCCTCATTGACTGAGTTATGAATGTACATCTGAGTTTGCTTTAGTGCAGTGAAAGAGTTACTGTTCAAAATCCAATTATTGCTTCACCATGGTTACAGTTTAATCGTATTTGACCTGGTGCAACCACGTGATTACTTGGAGAAGAGAGATCTGAGAGAGTCAGCCTTCATTTCAGCCCTCCTCTATCAGACTGCCTTTATCAACATGGATGTTTTGACAGACCAAGACGTGCAAAAGGTAAGAATTCACCTCGAAATTGCGACCACAATGCTTAAATACTTTATATTTGGTTATTTATATGTGCATGATTAATTCAGAAACGATTGTAAACACATTTGCGGATGCAGGTTTATCCTGCTATTAGATGACAGTCAATGTTTTTCGCGTCTTTAAAGTAAATGTCTTGTTACGATTTGTGTATATTCAGAACCAGACGCTGTTTAAAAAACGTGAAAGCACGTGCGGAATAACTTTTATTTAAGTGTTACGTAATTCACTACAAAACTGGACATGCTGGAAGAAAGGAATGTGGCGTGAAGGGGGCGTAAAAAGGGGCGGGGCCTGCTCAATTACTTTAGTATAGGGGTGCCCAAACTGTTTCTTATGAAGCGCCAAAAACTAAACTTGATTAAGGATAGTGGGCCGAAGGTAAATATAGTTGCCATGGGAAATTTCCTAATTTATTTAATAATATATATATATATATATATATATATATATATATATATATATATATATATATATATATATATATATAAATGACCAGAAAACATTGCTTTATATTAACTAATACAGTACTTTTTTACATTTAATAATAAACGTATTACAATAAAAACAAAATAATCTAATTTATAGCAGAATAGGATATATGCAGAGCTAGTGTTTCTTCCCATACTGATAAACTTCCGGTGAACGGTTAATGTGACTTTTTTCCATTTTATACGGTTCCTTTTACAGCATCGATGTTGTAATGTAATTAAAATACGATCAGTTAAATAGACTTCGGCATTCATTTAGTTGTTCAAGCGTAAAACGAGATGAAAAGCCGCTTGCACTCATCGCTCGTCAAGATCAGCAGGCTAGTGCAGAATCTCCGAATATACTGGGGTAAAATAAATGTTCATATTTTAAAGACATGGCGGGGGAAAATGTCATTTAATGCAGTGCTTCTTGTACAATCTGAGACCCCATATCCCATAGCACTCAGCCAGTGGTGATCGCTGATTTTTAAAGAAAAAAGACCTTAAACGCGCTGATTTTGTAATGGCAGAGTTCACCGGAAGCGCTTGACCCAGGTTACTGACAAATTAAAAGTCCTTTCGCAAATATACCCCATTACACTAGTTTTTACAGTGATTTGCTTGCAGATGTCTTCTGCATAGTCCTCTATCTGTCAAGTGACAGTCTTCATTCATTCATTTTCTTTTCGGCTTAGTCCCTTTATTAATCCGGGGTCGCCACAGCGGAATGAACCGATAACTTATCCAGCATATGTTTTACGCAGTGGATGCCCTTCCAGCTGCAACCCATCACTGGGAAACATCCATACACACTCATTTGCACACATACACTATGGCCAATTTAGCTTACCCAATTCACCTATAGTATACCCAGGGCCGGCCCTGTACATTTGGGGGCCCTAAGCAGAATAATTTAGGGGCCCTACCTAGCTTTAAATAGTTGAGTAGTGCCATTGCAAACCGGCCCACAATGATTTTATTGCTTATTAAATACAATCAATGAAACAGAAAAGTAAAGCCTGATTTCTTCTACTTAATAACTCTCTGAATGACTTGGACATTTTAAAACAGCACTGTTTCTGTCCACTAGCAGCTTCAACAATGAAGAATTAAACTATCTTTAATAAAGGGAACAGTGATTCCTACTTTGCGTTCAGTGTTTAAAACATATTCTATTAATTAAGCTAACAGATCGAAGATTCTATAAAAGATTGTAGGTTGAGTTTTTTTTTTTTATAAATTCCAAAATTAAAAACCCTGCATTCCTGCAATGAAACGACACTGAACAATAATTAGCCAAAGTGAAAATGCATTACTTTATATTATAATTTCTTTATAATAATAAAATATACATTCTGAACACAAAAAAAAAAAACAATTAACATTAATGCAAAGATTAATTTTTTTTTCTTTAATTTCCTTTAAGTGAAAATGTATAAATATTTAAGTACTAAATCACTTCCAATGAAGGTAATTTGTAAAATGCAAATAAAACAATTTCAGCAAGGAAACGGCTCGCAGCACAAGTGGGTTGTGGGGGCCCCCTTGTGGTGGCGAAGCCCTAAGCAGCCACTTAGTTTTGCGCCACCGTGCAGCCCAACAGTATTTACATTTTAAAAATCTGATTAATTTATAACATTTAATTGAAACATTTAATTTCAGTTTGCTTCTTTTTGTAGCTCAGCAAAAAAACAAACAAGTGACTCAAACCAGTGACCTTTTTGCTGTGGGGCCACAGTGCTAACCACTGAGCCACCGTGGCGCCCTGTTCATCAACATACTGAGGAAATTTTTAAAGCCATCAAATGTTTTGTCGTCATCACTGGAAGAGCATTTCTTCATCATATCTCTAATTGAGTAAATCACATGTGTGTGTGTTTAGTTCCGGGACGAGGGAGGTTACGACACATTACACACTTGAAACAGTTGGATTGATAATAACCCAACAGGTAACCCAATGATGGGTTGTTTTTGGCACTGACCTGCTGTTGGGTTATTTTAACCCAATCCATTGAGTTGTTAAGGTTAACCCAACAATCTGGGTTACAAAATAACTAATTTGTTGGGTTATTTTGCCAAAAAGTGGCTTAACCACCAATAATCTCAAATATGTGTATCATTTCCTCCAAAAAAACTATATTAATGAACACGGAGGTAGAGAAAGCACTTTTATCTGTACATAGATCGGCTATGAAGCTCGCGTTTGTATCATCAAATTAAGAATGCTGGTAAAACGGATATAAAAAAAAACAAGAACATTATTGCGTTAGAGCTAAAAGAAACTTTATAACGCAAAAACAGTTGACTGTTGAAATTCTGAATTTTTAACCCAACTAGTTGAGTTATTAATAAATAACCCAATAAAGGTTTAAAATAACCCAACAAAGCACCAAATATTTTTAACTCAACTGTTGGGTTAAATAAATAACCCAACATTTTTTTTAGAGTGTAGAAATAATGATCTCTGTGTTAAAGGTATTTGCCCCAACCCTTTCCATCATTCTCACTCTCTTCTCAGATGGGATGGTGGGCTAAACCAAAGGTTACAATAGGCCAACTTTGGCCCGCGGGCCCTACTTTGGGCATCTCTGCTCTAGTACATAGTACAAAAAGTGTCTATTTATTGCTTTTATAAAGAATACTTTACTATTATTATGATACATGTTGGCAGCCGGCACAGTGGCACAGCAAGAAGGTCGTTGGGTCAGTTGGCATTTCTGTGTGGAGTTTGCATGTTCTCCCCGTGTTCGTTTGGGTTTCCTCTGGGTGCTCCGGTTTCCCCCACAGTCCAAACACGTGAATTGGATATTGTGTAAACTAAATTGACCGTAGTTAATGAGTGTGTATGGGTGTTTACCAGTACTGGGTTGCAGCTGGGAGGGCATCTACTGTGTAAAACATATGTTGGATAAGTTGGCGGTTCATTCTGCTGTGGCGACCCCAGATAAATAAAGGAACTTAGCCGAAGGAAAATGAATGAATGATACATGCTTAACTTAAGAAATAGATTGTTTTGCGCCTGATATCTTGAAAAGCAAACTGTTGATGACTTGGCTATTAAAAATGTTGATTATTAATTATTTCTGAGTAGAAAACATAATTTCTGAATGTTTAAACTGGGGTCCAGGGACCCACAAACGAGAACTAGGGGTTCTTGTAATTTATTGGTGAAAAATCTCAAAGTTTAAATAAATATATGAAAGAAAGAAAAAAATCAAAACATTAGTGGGAAAAAAACATTATAATATAATATTCATTCATTTTCCTTTGGCTTAGTCCCTTTATTTATCAGAGGTCGTCATAGCGAAATGAACCGCCAACTTATCCAGCATATGTTTTACACAGCGGATGCCCTTCCAGCCGCCACCCAGTACTGGAAAACACCCATACACTCTCACGTGCACACACATACACTATGGCCGATTTAGTTCATCCAATTCACCTATAGCGCATGTGTTTGGACTGTGAGGGAAACCGGAGCACCCGGAGGAAACCCACGCCAACACCGGGAGAACATGCAAACTTCACACAGAAATGCCAACTGACCCAGCTGGGACTCAAACCAGTGACCTTCTTGCTGTGGGGCCACAGTGCTAACCACTGAGCCACCGTGTCGCCCTGTTCATCAACATTTATTCATTCATTTTCTGCTTAGTGCCTTTATAATCAGGGGTCGCCAGAGTGGAATGAACCGCCAACTTATCCAGCATATGTTTTACACAGTGAATGCCCTTCCAGCCGCAACCCATCTCTGGGAAACATCTATACACACTCATATACTACAGCCAATTTAGTTTTTTCAGTTCACCTATAGCGCATGTGTTTGGACTGTGAAGGGGAAACCGGAGCACCCGGAGGAAACCCACGCCAACACGGGGAGAACATGCAAACTCCACACAGAAATGCCAACTGACCCAGCAGGGACTCAAACCAGTGACCTTTTTGCTGTGGGGCCACAGTGCTAACCACTGAGCCACCGTGGCGCCCTGTTCATCAACATACTGAGGAAATTTTTAAAGCCATCAAATGTTTTGCCATCATCACTGGAAGAGCATTTCTTCATCATATCTCTAATTGAGTAAATCACATGTGTGTGTGTTTAGTTCCGGGATGAGGGTTATCTGGTGCTGGACGGCCTTCTGTCTCCAGAGGAGTGTGATGCTTTACGGGGACGCATGAGTGAGATTATCGAGCGCATGGACGTTCCTGAACACTGCAGGACACAGTTCACCACCGACCACGACGAGCAGCTGAAGACGCAGGTAAACTCGGTCTCAGTACCCACAATGCATCATCATCATCATCATCATCATTGTGCATTTGCAGTAGTGTCATTACGAATGTTCTTCTATGCCTTATTGTCCACATGCGTCCACATTTTGATGGGTAAAGATGCAGGTAAGACTGTATGTACATACATTGTAATGTTATTTGTTATTTGTATCAGTGTTAAAGGCACGGTATGTAATTCTAGCCACTAGAGGGCGTGTATTCACAACAAACAAAGGCAGAATTTGATGATGCTGTGACTGAGGCCGTGTCTACACATACATGCGTACATTTATAAAGGTTTTTTCCTGCTTTTGTTTTAAAAAAAAATCTCCATCCACGTGAAAAACGCAGTGTGATGCGAGTTAAAGGTCCCGTGAAATTAAAATGAAGTTTTTAGATTAGTTTTAGTTAGTTTTAAGGATATCTGTTAGCCAGTAGGATTGGGCGATGGTGACCAATTTGGCATCGTACGATGTCTAATGTGAAACGTCGCGATGGACGATTGCATCGTCATCGTAGGGGGAGGGGGGATTAAATATTAATTCATTAATAACAAATTAATTAATTGTACCGTTTTCACTACCTGACCCACATGGTCTTTGCTTTACCCCTAACCAAATCATAAATAAATAAAGTTACACACAAATTACCATCCGTCAATCACTTTTTTTCCGCGGGACTCTGGCATGAATAGGCGGAGTGATCTGTGTCAGTATAATGGCTTTTTCCCACAGCTGATGGAGGAGACGAGAGTTGGTTTGGAGTTCACTGTAATTTGTATTGTGATGGATGATAACTTCCTTATTTTATTACTATTATCAGGAAATATTAACAAGTAAAGATGCTAGGGCTCGACCGTTTTGGTCAAGTATTCGCCCGAAATTTTTGTGACCTAAAAATATATTTGTTTGTTGAGTGTATAAATTGTTTCCGTGCGACCGGTTTTCACTGCAAAATCCTCACCGCCTGCGCGGATTTAGGAGACATTTATGCAGAATGCATCTTTGCACCTAAAGACGCCAAACGCAGCGCTCAGGAACAGATTAAAACAGTTGTTATGTGAACTTGCTGAAGTAAAAAAAGCCCGCAATGCTTGCCCCGCCTTTCTGCTCTTCTTATTGGCTCACTGCTCTAGAACTGAAAATGAATGGATTGGTTAATATCAGCTGTCAATCACTCAGTCAATGGCTTCTGCCTTCACATGACAGGAGCTACAACCACGAAAATGTGAAGCGCTGAAGATGAGAGAATGAAAATAACACTGACAGATTTAGTTTTAGAAACCACTAAAGTTACTAATAATGGCACATCTTATTAGTGATCATGTGCTGAATGTTAATCCACCATTTACACTTTTCCAAGAGTGGATAAAAGACTTCCAGTGGCTTCAAGTCTGCTATGAAAATAACTAAAGCCATTCACTGTAAAATCTGTGGGACGGGGTTTGCAGGTAACAGCGTTTGCCACTGAATCTACACATTTTAAGTGCGAGAGGTAACTGTATAATCCTTCATTTAATCCTCACGATGCTGTCAGCCCTGCAAGCGGCAGCTATATGTACAATTTAACACCGCTTATAAAAAGACCGTTATTGCTATTAAGATGACATGCAAATAATAAGTTATATATCAATATACATGTGGGGCGGGGTGCTGGATCGCGATGCCGGCTCAGCATCGTCAAGTTTATGGGTCATCGGCGATGGACAATGGCATCGTCTATCAGCCCAACCCTATCAGCTAGTGTGCTCCAAAATAGTAACAAAAAATTGTGGTTAGAAATGATAAAACTGATATAAACATCCAAAGCTTGCAGTTTGTCAATCTTACTTAAATGGATGATTAATTTTTTTGACGTCACCTGATACTTCAGTTTCTCATCAAATCTTGACCAATCAGATGCTCTCTAGTATCTGACAAGCCCTGCCTCTTTTCATTTGCTTTTCAGCTACTCTATGTCCCGGCCAGTGGTGTAAAGTAACATATTACAAATACTCAAACTACTGTAATCGAGTAGTTTTTCTCAGGAATTATAATTTACTAAGTAGTTTTAAAAATGTGCACTTTTACTTGCCTTTGAGTACATTTTTAGTGCTGTATTGGTACTTTTGGCAATGCGGTGGCGCAGTAGGTAGTGCTCTCGCCTCACAGCAAGAAGGTCGCTGGTTCGAGCCTCGGCTGGGTCAGTTGACATTTCTGTGTGGAGTTTGAATGTTCTCCCCATGTTCTTGTGAGTTTCCTCCGGGTGCTCTGATTTCCCCCACAAGTCCAAAGACATGCGCTATAGGTGAATTGGGTAGGCTAAATTGTCCGTAGTGTATGAGTGTGAATGAGTGTGTATGGATGTTTCTCAGAGATGGGTTGCAGCTGGAAGGGCATCCGCTGTGTAAAACATGTGCTGGATAAGTTGGCGGTTCATTCCGCTGTGGCGACCCCAGATTAATAAAGGGACTAAGCCGAAAAGAAAATGAATGAATGAATGATAATACAACAAACATGTATGTACAGAGCCACAAACATAAAATGCAAGTCCATCTGCTTTCAGGCGCTCCACAATATTATTGTGCCTGCTGCAGCCTATATACAGCAGCACACTTCCTTGATTATTAAGCCGGAATGAGAGTGTAGTTGAGTTGTTAGCCATATCAGCCTAGTAAAAAAACAACTTTTCATTTTACATCAGTCTTAGTACACAGTGTAAATACAGAAGGGTCGAGCTTTAAATACGAAAAAATTATCAAAACTCCTTGGACATTTTTGACCAAGATGCTAATGGTCTAATCTGATTCAATGATCTATGCTAAGCTAGGCCAAAAGTGCACAAAACGGTAAAACTCAACAGGTGTTATAAAATAAGCCTATTTTTCTCCCCAAAATTGGAGTGTTTCTTTACCTCAACAAATCTGATTGACTGAACTTTGATATAAACAAAACGCTATTGGCTAATTAAAAAGTAGGAGGAGCTACTTGATATGCCCCGCCCTTTCTTTATATTTCAGTTCAAATGACATCAAACCTGCACATTTTGAAGCCTCTTCAGGGAAGCTTGAAACATCCTGCCAGAAAGACGTGTGTAAAAAATAAATCATGTTTCGTGTTTGTCCAGGGAAACGCAGACTATTTCATCACCAGTGGAGATAAGATTCGTTTCTTCTTTGAGAAAGGAGTGTTTGATGATAAAGGTTTGTGGTTTAGATGATAAAAGTTTGTTGTGTAGAGATGAGGAAATTCATCCTAATAATAAACGGTTGTGTTTTCAGGAGAGTTCATCGTGCCGAGAGAACAATCCCTGAATAAAATCGGCCATGGTGGGTATTTAAAGGGACAGATCATGAAAAAATGAGCATTTGCTGATCATTTACTCACTCTCAAACCATAACGGCAATGTTCATTCAAGCCTAGTTCACACTACAGGATTTTAAGCCCGATTTGGAAGTTAACGAGTTCGCTGACAGATCAGGATGTGCAGTAGCGGCACAAGCTTAACTGGCGCTCTAGGCAAACGATGGTCGTGTCGGGGGTGGGGGGGTGGGTAGTTTGGATTAGGGGTCTTCATGCAGCCCCTAGCAAGATGCTGCCCTGGGCGACCACCCACATTGCCCATGCCTAAATCCGCCACTGGGGCAGAATTCAATATCTATCATGGTAAATATTCCAGAGCAGTTGGCCAACTCAACCCCATGTGCAGTCAGATGTAGTGACGAGCTGCAGCCAATGAGAGAGCACATCAGCATGAGCTGAATGGCCGTGTGCTCAGGAGTTCAACAGAAACGTCTGTGATTGGCCAGAATGGGCATCGATGCTCTCGCTTCATTCTACGTTAACACGGGCATGAGAGTAGGCTAAATTAACAGTGGAACTAGAATTCTGTAACTATTAGAATTACCATACTGGTCATTCTGACCGTTCTCATATAAGACGTCATATTGTCACGTCATATTTACATTCAAAGCTTCTATTGATCTATTAAAATTAAGCTTTGAATGTCTGTCAACATATTTTATGACACCATTACCCTAAAAATATGATCTTTTTGGTGATCTTTTTTTTTGAAAAACTGAACTGAACTTAATCTCTGAAAACTGGACTCACACTGTTTCAATTCACTATATTCTTCTATGTGAAGCTGCTTTGACACAATCTACATTGTATAAGCGCTATACAGTACAAATAAAGATGAATTGAATTAAATTGAATGGAGCCTAAAAATATGTAGTTAAGATACTAGAACATGCAACGGTCTGGGCCTCGCTTTCATTTTCACTAACAGGAGCAGGCGCAGAATATGCTGGTTATTTGAAGACATATTTGAAGTAGATTTATGTTTTTGCTACCTGACAGTTGTTTATGTTAGCAGAAACTTGCTAGGCAAAAAAGCCACGCATATTTAAAGCTTTCAGAGAAGTTTGAATCGCTGTCAGTGATGTCATCAGCACACAAGCAGCCAATAGTGTTCAGCTTTTTCTGACGACTCCTCCCTCAACATTTCATTGGCTGTGGTTTGGTAGCTTGACAGCTGTTAGAAAACGAGTTGTTGTCAGATCATGTAGTGTGTGTGTGAACCCCCTCTTGTGGATCATTTACGCGTAGTGTGAACGCCACAGCGATTTAAAGACACAAAAGCAAGTCATGTAGTGTGAACGGAACAGCGATCTGCCGATGTTTAAAGTCATGTAGTGTGAACTAGGCTTTAGAGGTGAACTGTCGCGTTAAGAAATATTTAAGATATTCTTATTTAAAAACACTGTATGGTCTAATATGTTTGCTTTTCTTCCCCACAGCTCTGCATGCTTATGAGCCGCTGTTTAAAAGAGTCACCCACTCACCCAAAGTCCAAGTAAAGTCAAACATTCATGGAAGTGAATGGAAACAAACTCTTATTTTGTAGCATCTTTTGTTTTAGTCAAGGATTTATGTAAAAAATTAGAGCTTAAAAGCCTCTTCAAAACCAGACAACCAGTCATTGTTGTTTTATTTTTAACTAAATCTTTAAAAAAAAATGCAGATTGAATGAATAAATAAATAAATACTTCAATGAAAATAGTAAAATAAATAAATAAAAACTCAAAATAGGCTAAATTATTATGGCTAAAACTATAACCAAAACAAAATGAATGGAAAACTACTACTACTACCAATAATAATAATAATAATTCCTTTTATATAGCACTTTTCTGGACACTCAAAGCGCTTTACACAATTTTAGGGGGGATCTCCTCATCCACCACCAGTGTGCAGCATCCACATGGATGACGCGACTGCAGCCATATAACACACCTGCTGGTGGAGAGGAGACAAAGCCAATTATGATATGGGGATGGTTAGAAGGCCATGATGGACATAGGCCGGTGGGCAGATTTGGCCCGGACCCCTACTCTCTTCAAAGTACATCCTGGGATTTTTAACCACAGAGAGTCAGGACCTCGGTTTAACATCTCATCCGAAAGACGACACTCACTCAGCAGTACAGAGTCCCCTTCACTATACTGGGGCGTGAGGACCCACACAGACCGCAGGTTGAGCGCCCCCTGCTGGTCTCACTAACACCACTATAGGCATAAATGTAATCTGAAAATATAAAAATGAGAACTTTTTCAAATAATTAACAGAAAAATTATAATACAGATTATAGTTTATAGAAAAATAATGAAATGATCATAGCACCAATAAACTTCACATGTAAACTGGAAAAATATAAAAATAAAATTCAACATGTTAATACTAAAACTAAATTATAATAATAACTTTTAAATAAAAGCAATATAGATTATTTGAAAAAGACTAAAAATGTCAAAACAAATGCACTTAAATAATGAAAATACAAAAATTAAAACTAATTTAAATTATTATTACTTAAACTATAGGTGTAAAAATAATGAGAGATTTTCTTACTCTGGGGGAGATGAAAATGTATTTATTACCTACCATTGGAAAACAGGTAATACATGGTCACATGAAGCACATCTTAGGCAATCTCATAGCTGCAACAGAGGCAACATTAGCATTAGCCGTTGTGGGCATCTATTTTACCCCTTTTACAAGATGTAAGATAAGACTTTGGTGTCTCCAGAATGTGTCTGTAAAGTTAAATACCCATCAGATAATTTATTTTAGCCTCCAGAATCTTCTCATTTTGGTGTCTGAGTACAGTGTAGCTGTTTTTGTAGCTTATGGCTTTAAATGCAAATGAGCTGCTTTTCCCCGCCTATCGTTCCCACATGTGTGTCTGCTTCTCATGTGTTATGTCAGATAAACAGCAGTCAGTGATAGAGACAGACACAGATGAAGCTGAAATGCAGCTCGTTAGTCAAACATACCAAGTAAGTTTATTCCATGTATTTGTGGTGGAGTTTATTCAAGCCTTTCTGAAATGATGAGTCACACACAAATGCACACACACACGTGCGTTTACTGACACATTGGGCCTTGGTGATTATATTGATTAGGGATTACATGCGTCACGTTGCGGTGGGCCTCAAAATCACTGGGATTTGAGTCCTATTTTAACGTCAGTAAATGTTTGAAAATGTAATCCCTGATCTTAGAAGGACAAAACTCTTAAAATATATGGTTACTCTTTTCATAATGCCATTCTTTTAAAATATATATTTTAGTTCGCCACAATGCATATTAAAGCAAGTATTTCTGTTTCTTTCTGTTCTGCAGAACATCTGTAAAAAGCTTGAGCTGATAAATCCAGTCATTCTGCAGAGTATGTACATCTTCAAGGTACAGTTTTCCACCCTGCAGACTTATAAATAATGCTATAAACACTGATCATAGTTATAATATATCTCATGTCTGTTTGATCAAACAGCAACCTGGGATTGGTGGAGAAGGTAAGAACCTCCCACATCTTTAACCAATAAGAAATCAGTCTGAAAGCAGACACCGTTTTTCATTTGTATTGGATTCCGTGTCTTTTGTGTACATTTTTGCATAATAATAATAATAAATAATAATAATGATGATAATAATAATAATAATAATAATAATAATAATGGGCGGCACAGTGGCTCAGTGGTTAGCACTGTCGCCTTACAGCAACAGGGTCACTGGTTCGGCTGGGACAGTTGGAGTTTGCATGTTCTCCCTGTGTTGGCGTGGGTTTCCTCCAGATGCTCTGGTTTCCCCCACAGTCCAAACACATGCGCTATAGGTGAATTGAATAAACTAAATTGGCCATGGTGTATATGTGCGTGCGTGCGTGCGTGTGTGTGTGTGAGAGAGAGAGTGTTTATGGGTATTTCCCAGTACTGGGTTGCGGCTGAAAGGGCATCCGCTGCATAAAACATATGCTGGAATAGTTGGCGGTTCATTGCGCTGTGACAACCCCTGATAAATAAGGGACTAAGCTGAAGGAAAATGAATGAATAATAATAATAATAATCAAAAACTGCAAAAAAATAAAATAAAAAGAAAGCTGACCTCTGACCCTTGTCTCCAGTGACCCCTCACCAGGATGCCACTTTCCTGCACACACAGCCTCTGGGGCGAGTGATGGGCGTCTGGGTGGCTCTGGAGGACGCCATGCTGGAGAACGGCTGTCTGTGGTTCATCCCCGGATCACACACCGGTCAGAACACACCCATGAAGCTCTATTTTAACCATATAAGTCTAAATGCATGATGCAAAAGCAGTAACGGCATGTCCAAATCCACTTTGCTATTTTAAGGATAGGAAAAATGGTCTGTGTACCAGGTGCATGGTCTACAAGGGTGGTTCTTATTCTCTTAATGAGTTATGGGTGTGTTTTGGGCATAACGTGCATTAAACCAATCAGAGTCTCATATTTCATTCCCTTTAAGAGTCAGTTGTGTCGCACCACAGTGCATTTGCTATTTACATGACGGTTTTGTAAGCTGAAAACTGAACACTTCACTAGTGAGAAAACGGTTAAAGACCGTCCACAGAACGAGCCTCTTTAATTCGCCCTCCTCCTTTTTGAATGTGGTTTCGAAAAATCGTGGTGGACACACTCGACTAAAGACATCCATTACATATTTCATTTCGGAATTTCATTTGCTAAGTGCAAATATTTCTTTTAAAACTATTTCTAAACTCAGTTCTAAATCCAGCAAATGAATAAATGAACAATAACAACGACGTGTGTTCAAAAAACTCGCTTCCTATTCCTATGCCCCTATAGTGATGCATATGTCTCTAAAACCTGACATGTGGACCAATCTAAACCAAAAATTATTAAAAAAAATATAAAAAAGCATATAATAAATACTACTACTGATAATAACATTAAACAAACTTAAAAATTGTTATGAATAAACTGGCTACAACAGAGCAGTTGAGACAATGCGCGCAGTACAGCGCACCCGGTGAGCGACTCCTCAACCTCCGCAGCGATTCATCAACACGCACGATCGCGTTCATCAAATTTGCTTCAACTAAGCGTTCTAAAGTATGGCTGTATTTTACAAGCAAGGATTCTGACACAGCAACGTGAAGCAGACGCTTTACAAAAGTTGCGTGTAGGGGGGAAACACGTCAAACTTAATGAAACATTTGAGGGCGCATGGAATCAACTTATAGGCAGAGGAATGCACTGTCTCTGACAGCTTGCGACATCATCTGGCACTTTCACTGAGTACATTTACCTGGACACCAATGCTCCGATTTTAATATGATTAAGATAATACTCTGATTAAGAGTCTACCATGTAAACAGCAATTTTTGATTACCTTAAAGGACCACCTGAGTCCCAAAATGCGGAGGTTTTTCTTTTCGTTCGCCATGCGGTATCAACTTCCATTAAAACAGCACTCTTCCAGCAGTCCTTACTTCATATTTTCATGCAATAATTGTCACGAGGCATGAACAATATGTTGCTGAATGAAAGTGAACTGCTGAACTGCAGTTAAAGTCTAAAGATTAAAAATGAAGCACCCGAAATTGCATGAAACTGGTGATGCGACATTAATTGTTTTATACTGAAACTTTCCTTCTAAAAGCACTTTCTTGGTCTATCCATATTTCTTTGCACGTTAAACACACGTCGGCCACAACAGGAAATAAAAAACACTGCAACTGCGTTAATTGCGTAATTTTTTTAATGCACTAAATATTTCAAATTAATCAGTTAATAAAAATTAATTAATAAAATTAATAATTATTAAATCGCGTGCATTACCGAGATAATTTTGACAGCCATAGATTTTACACTTTAAGCCTTTCATTTTCATATTTAAATATATATTTCGTCACCTTAGAATTATAAGGTTCTATCTGACATTTTTGTCAAAATTGAGTTATTGACATATTCCTATTAATTGACAACTTATTTACATTATGGGATGTTTTTTATAAGTTGTTTACATTTAAAGACTCACATGTGTTACACACATACTGTTTGCTATGGAATGCAAAACCTTTGAAGCTCAATATCTCAAAATCATTCAGAACGCAGACAGAACCTTACAATTCCAAGGTGACGATTTGTGTACTGCTGTTCATCCATGTGTGTGTATTAAGCAATGCGTATGCGTTTTAGACCCACATAGGTGCATAACACTAACACGCTTTTTAAATAACAAATAAAAACTCTGCGCCATTGACTTTAGACCAAGCGGCAACCTCCCGCCCTTACTCGTGAAGCAAATATGGAAGTCACTGAAACTGCAATTCATCGAAATTCCGCTAGTCCTGGCTCCATATAGAGCAGATTTTTATTGACCCCACTGTTAAAATGGCCAACTTATTTTTACAACAGAAAAAAAGCTGTTTACAGCCTGGTACAAAGAACCATTTCGGCTCATATAGCTAATATTACCCTTCATGACAACTGTAAGGGGGTTAATTTTTTTTATAACTCATCCGTTTCCTTTATATTAGGTCATATTAAGTCTGCATAATAAGGGCGTGGCCACTTAAGTGACTTCCCCTCAGCTGATTCCGGCTGATTAGCCGCTGAACTCGGCATATACATCGTATTTTTGTTTTGTTTTTTGTGGCTTTACACAGTTTGTTGCTTTTTTGAATTATTTCCTGCAATTATCAGATACTATAGCATGCTGTGTGCACTTAATTGTGCTCACAAACCATTCACGTGGCCTCCGTTTCCCAGGTGAGTGAAATTATATACTTATATACTCTATGAATGTATTTGTTTTATTTAAGATCATTTGTCTTTTATATTTTTCTTTAGACCTGTAATGCTCTCCAGAATCTGACAGATTGATTAGCTGTAGGCTCTAGAACAGTCATCTGAAGCGTTGTCATGCAATGTTATGCCTGGACTTCATCAATAGCCTTGCATTTACTCACACAGACTATATCTGAAGTATAGGCGGGCCGCGTATCCAATCTAGACTTTACCGTGCGATGACACATGAAAAAATGGCAGCCTGTTAGCCATGCCTACTGGTAGCTTCTCTTGAGTTCTTCAGAAACCTATGGGTGACGTCACGGATACTACGTCCATATCTTTTACATTCTATGCTTTAGACCAGCTTTTAGATATAAAGTAGCAATGAGTGCACATATGGGTGCAAATGCATTTACTATTTAAACAATGTGGCACAAAACATTAAAAAAATGAAACCTGCGGCAGGCTGAAACTAGCAAAAAAAGCTTGCATCTCGCATGCTGCTGCAATGCTCCGTGTATATGATAGGGCCCATGGACTTTTAGCTCTTTTTTTGTGCATGCATGTGTTTATGTGTGTTTTTTTCTCTGTGAAAGATGGTATAACCAGGCGAATGGTGCGGACAGCTAAAGGCACGTTTCCTCTGACTGATTTCATTGGCCGAGAGAAGGATTATGATGACAAGCTGTTTGTTCCTGCTCCTGTTAAAAAAGGTGAATTACTTGTATATCACTACACATCATGATTGGGGGAAATGTCACCAGAAAAATGTTAATAACAATGAATTACTTAAGTACAACTGTAACAATTTTTATTTTCTGCATGTTTAGATGATATTAGTTATCTGTTTGTAAGTGTATTTTTTTCTACATCATTTTTAATTTTGCTGTGTACTTTTCTTAGTTTTCCTTTTCTGGTGTTATTTCTGAGGTTATCAGCTTGTTTTAAATATACTAATTACATATACAGAGAGAAAGATAGATGGTGGTAAGATTTTATTTGATTAAATTCTAAATTTGGTAGAATTTATTTCTGCATAACAACGTTGCATTTCGATGTTTTTTAAAATTATTTTTATTTCAGTATTTTTTAAATGATAATTTATTATTTTGCTGCAAAGCAGAATTTTCAGCATCATCACTCCAGTCTTCAGTGTCACATGATCCTTCAGGAAATGTTTATTAAGTTTTCCAGAATTTCTTTATAATTTACATTAATGATTTGTGTAAGATATCAAAGTAGTTTAAGTTTATTTTATTTGCAGATAATTCTGGGGATAATTTACCAAAACTTACGGAGTTGATTTAAACAGAAATTAATAAATTGAAATTGTGGTTTGACGTAAACAAATTGTCATTAAATATAAGTAAAACAAAGGTTATGTTACTTGGGAAAGTAAAAAGTAGTCATAATATAGATTTACAAATTGATAATGAAGTTCTAGAAGGAGTATATGCAATTAAGTTTCTTGGTGTTGTATTGGATCATAAAATTAGTTGGAAACCGCAAATAAATAATGTGATATCAAAATTACTGTAGCAATAGTGTAAAAGCAAGATATATCCTGGGCAATAAATCAATGTATATGTTATATAACACACTTATGTTGCCATATATGAGTTATTGTGTTGACATTTGGGGGAATAAACATAAATCTAATTTACGATGCTTATGTACAATGCAGAAAAAAGTCATTAGACTGATAGAAAATGTGGGGCATTTTGGAGCATACAAATCCTTTATTTTTTAAATCGAAGATACTTAAGTTTAATGATTTGGTTAAATTTAAAACGGCACAATTTATGTTTAAAGCTAGGAATAAATTACTTCCGAAATGTATACAAAAGTTTTTTGAAGAAAGACAAGGGGGATATAATCTGAGAGAAGAACTACATTTTAAGAGGTTGAAAACAAGGACAACTTTAAAAAGTTTATGTATGTCTGTATGTGGTGTGAAATTATGGAACAGTCTAGAGCAGATTCTCAAACAATGTCAGGATATTAATCAAATTAAAAGATTGGATAAATATAGATGACGTCATATAGACATCACCACTGATATGCAAATTAGTCTGTGACATCATCTGGCAACATTTAGCTACATTTCATTGAAAATAGTTGGCAACACTGCAGCACAAAATGTCTATGCACACAATGTGTGTACTGTATGAAGTAAGCACATTGTCAGATTAGGTTTAATATGATTATTGCCCTTTTCACAGACAACCGTGGTGTATTTCATGAACTGTAAAGGGATCTCCTGCTACTACTAATGTGTAGTTCGCCATTTGAAACCTAAAATAAGTCTCTTGTGATTGAAAACGCTGATCATTAGTGATTTATAACAAGCGCAGTGCGCGTCTTTCTGACCACCAGTGTAGTAAACTCATCAAGGGTTAATGAGCAGCCACAGACTGAACTCTAAGGGCGGAGTCGGTTCATCTCTGTTTGCAGAGTCTGATCTCTCGATAACCTAGCCTAATTTTATTTCATTTTACTTTGTTATAAACAACAGGCACGTGCAGAAGGGGGGCTTTAGAGAGAAAGTTCCCTCTTAAAATGAGAGTGCCCCCTCCTTCACGCATGGATCCCCTATCCACAACACCCCCCATGCTCTTCAGGTTCGCGATCAACCCGTGCCCCAATCATTAACCAGTTATTGAGTGGTTAACTAGCACCAGTTTTGCCTTCAAATTTTCTTTTCAAAATGAACAACCAACTTTCTGTGGTAAAGTAATCGCCCTGTGTGCCATTCTACTGCTGCTGAGGAGTAGATGATGTCTGCAGCACAGAATGATGACGCATGTCGCTCTGTTGTAGAAGTCACATGAAATCCGACATAATCGTTCACACTGCGGTCGCATTGCAAAACATCAGAGCTGTGTCTGATTTAAGACCACATATTAAAGTGGCACAGATCTGAACTGGAAAGAATAGACTCCATGCGGTTTGTGACAGATCTGAGTCACGTGGGCAAAAAAATACAACATTTGCCTGCAGTGTGAACGTAGCCTTAAGCCTGGTTTATAATTCTGCGTCAAGTGATCGGCGTGACCCACGGCGCAAGCCACGCACGTAGCCGTGCGTTTATACTTCTGCGCGCTGTTTCTGTTTCTCTGCAATACACTTCCGAAACGCTAGCTGGCAGTAGGTGTTTATGTTTCTCTGTGTCGAGTTTCTTCGCTGGTTTGTCGTTTTTTCTGAACACTTCCTTAATGTACAAGTGGCTCAAATTCGCTCATTTTGAGGCGGGAATCGGCGGACTCGCAACAACTTTAATCATGAGGTAAACACAAAACAACAGTCTCCATCCGGAGCTCCTGAACGGAACTCCACACTTGTAAACACTCTCTGCATCGGGCGCGCGGCTCTCACCTCCGCCCACTCTCGTCAGAGCTACCAAGCCGACCAATCAAAGAGCTTGCGCTACGCGTACGCGTTACATTTTTTGAGAGGTGCGCGTCAACTACGCCAACGGCCACGTCGAAGGGCTATGCATCCACGCGTAGGCTGCGCCGTAGCATACGCGTGCGCTTGACGCAGAAGTATAAATCGGCCTTTAGTGTGATCAAAATTCAAAATTTCTATATTGGCATATCTGTAATAAAAACCCAGGGCCGGATTAACCAATGGGCATTATGGCCACAGGCCCAGGGGCCCGTGCGCACTTGGGGCCCCTGCGAGGGGGGGAAAAAATGCTGATTTTGGAGTGTCTATTTAGGCTAGGCAAATAGCGCACCTCGTTGGAATAAGCTAATTGAGTGTTTCCCGCCAGCGCCGTTTGATCGACAGAGACAACATAACTAAAGAGCGCAGCAGACAGCAAGTGGGAGTGGCGTAGCTCGTAAAGCCCATGGCAACATGTTTTGAGGCGACCGATCATGAACCCGGCTTGAATCCAGCGACTGATGAGCACGTTCTTCTTTTTCCTCCATTACATATCAGATTGGAAATGCATTTATTTTCAATAGAAAGGAAAGTTTTGAAATAACCCGCGCTGAATTGGGCAGACTGTAGTGTAGTAGTGGTCGTAGATCAAAATGAGTGGACAAGTGGATGTAGCAAACGCAAGAGAAAAAGAGGAGAGGAGGCATCTTTATTGAGGCATGTTCCATGTATACGCACACCTTCTTCAAACAGATCCATGATGAGAATGAAGGTAAAGAAGACACTATAGCACTGATCATCAACTGGCGGCCCGCGGGCGAAATCCGGCCCACTGAGCCGTTCAATCCGGCCCGCGACTGGATTCCAAAATGGAGAGGATGAAAAAGAAAATAGTGGTCCACACTATTAAAGCAACTAACAATAACAACAACTGAGTCTCTTGTCAGAATAACCACCATTTATGACTACATTTAGGCTACACTTCGAAATGAGGACAGACTCAGACAGACCATGCGGCGTTAAGCATTTGTTTCAAACAGGTTTTAGCGTAAGTGAAGACCGGGTGGGGTGTAGGCGAACTGCGCACGACGTGTGTGTGATGAAGAGCAAGGAGGGATGCGGTGGAGAGATGTGCGCAACATATTTGAGGAGCGGGAGGAAGACGCGCGATTACTAGGAGATTATCATTCGTTTGCGGGCATCCAGGAGTCTCTATGCATTTGCGGGAGACTCACAGAACTTCCGGGAGACTTGGGATGTCTGCCTCAGGACAAAAAAAAAGGGGAAAAACAATCTGGCACAACTTAAAATAGCATGGTAAATAAATAACCTGGTACCAGAACAAAACAGGTCTCAAATAATGTTCGCACATCAAATGAAACGCTAAGTGGGCTTGAATTCAAATCACAATGCTGTAATGGGCTGCTCACAGTGCTTAATCAATGGCTAAAGTTACATTTCCCCTTGTTAGTCTAATTGAGTTGAGGCAAAATATCTATCACTCCTAGTGGTTGACTGTGGTATAGGTGATAGGAGCCTAAATCAAATACCTTCAGTTTTGTAATGAAATTGGAAAAGTATAAACATTAAACATAATGTTAAGCCAAAATTAGATTTTTATTTGATTTTCTTCTTGGGGGTCTGGCCCCAAGTAGGCTGTCTGGTAAAACTCTGGCCCTCTGACAAATATTGTTAATGTTATTTTTTTTTAGGGTTTTTTCACCTTTAATTTGGACAGGACAGTGAAGGTTACAGACAGGAAAGTATTGGGAGCAGAGAGAGGGGAAGGGTCGGCAAAGGACCTCGAGCCGGGAATCGAACTCGGGTCGCCGTGAGCACCAAGGTGCTATATGTCGGCACACTTAACCATTAGGCTATTGGCGCCGACACAAATATTGTTAATGACCCCTGCACTATAGGGAATGTTAGCTAGCTATCAAGCTAATGTTAACCAGGCGGAGAAAGCTAACCGCAGCGCAGACTGGACTCATCGTGTGTCTGAATAGGAGAGACAGACATAAAATGGAGAGAGAGAGACAGAGAGAGAGACAGAAAAAGACCCTGAAGAGGAGAGAGACAGGAGAGAACTGGTATGGTGTGTGATTTCGGATACTTTCAAAATCAAGTGCTTTTTGCCTACTCTTCATCATCATGAGGGAGACAGTAGGAATCATTAATCAGTGTGTGTATTATGGAAGACTCATAGAACTAGATTGGAGAGGTGTTATATCCAAATCATATGCATTTTAAGTTTGTAGAAGTTATACATTAAAAATACCCTTAAATATAAATGTTTAGTACTGCTTCAGTGAACTTGAACAAGTATATTAAAAACCATTCATTTTCACTAGTTATATTAGTATTTTTTTTTTATCAAAGTGTGCTTTAAATGCTTTTAAAATAAGTTAAATCTTTGTAGACTAGAAATATATGTCCTATATCCTTTGTTTAAAAAAATGTGGGCAAAATATTATAGATTAACTTTATTTAAAAAATATTATATTAATCTTATTTTTTAATTCAACTATAGAAGTGCGGCCTTGTAGGGGGCCCTACAAGAAATTGTGCCCAGGGGCCTCTGAATTCTTAATCCGGGCCTGTAAAAACCATACAATATTGCCAAAGCGAAACAATGAAAAGATCAAAACAATAAAGAATAATCTTTTTTATAATTTTCATAAAAACATCATTTTTGTTCCTGTAGGTGGAGCAGTTCTGATTCACGGTGAAGTGGTCCACCGCAGTGCCGCAAACACCTCTGACGCCTCACGCCACGTTTACACCTTTCACATTATGGAGTCTGAAAACACCGTCTGGAGCCCTGAGAACTGGTAAGTACTGTGCATGCTGGGTAATACAGGCTGTATGACACAGGAAGTGATATACGCTATTTCCATCCATGTATATTTATGTGTATATATATATATATATATATATATAGTGAAACGGTAAAAGCTCCATTTTCTCCTTAGGGAATTTGACTTTTAACAGTAACCGATAAGCCTTTAAAGACAGAGCTGTTGTAAGATCACAGGTTGTTAATTGATTGTATGTTTTTCTCACCTATTTGCATTAATCCAGCATTTTATTTTAACTGTCATTCAATTAAAGAACTCTTGCAGAAAAACTACATTACCCATGATGCTGTGCAGAAAACCCACCAATCAGAGTTAAAGCATGGAACAAGATTTTTAGCTCCGCCTACACTCATTAAATATCTCAAATCACATAAACAGAGTTTCTCTAATCTCACACAATACTTTATATATGTACACTGATAAAATTCTTTCTGTCTTTAAATTTTTAGTTGATTCAAATGAACTTTTCTAGTCATCTTAACTTACTGACTAAACTGACTAAAGATATGACATTAAATGTTGTATAACTTTCAAAAAATGTATTTGAACGTTGATCACCTTATAAAAATAGATTAAAATAACATAAAAACATTTGTTTTCATCACTTTCTTATATATATATTGCCTCCCTGAATTATTAGCCCCCCTGTTTATTTTTTTCCCCAATTTCTGTTTAACGGAGAGAAGATTCTTTCAACACCTTTCTAAACATAATAGTTTTAATAACTCATCTCTAATAACTGATTTATTTTCTCTTTGTCATGATGACAGTAAATAATATTAGACTTGATATTTTTCAAGACACTTCTATACAGCTTAAAGTGACATTTAAAGGCTTAACTAGGTTAATTAGGTTAACTAGGCAGGTTAAGGTAATTAGGCAAGGTATTGTATAATGATGGTTTGTTCTGTAGACTATCAAAAAAATATATAGCTTAAAGGGGCTAATAATATTGACCTTAAAATGGTTTAAAAAAAATAAAAACTGCTTTTATTGTAGCAGAAATAAAACAAATAAGACTTTCTCCAGAAGAAAAAATATTATCAGACATACTGTGAAAATTTCCTTGCTCAGTTAAACATAATTTGGGAAATATTTTAAAAAAGAAAAAAAAAAAAATCAAAGGGGGGCTAATAATTCTGACTTCAACTGAGTGTGTGTGTGTATACACACACACACACACACACACACACACACACACACACACACACACACACACACACACACACACCACACACACACACACACACACACACACTCACACACTCACAGGCCACTTTTTTAGGTATTACTAGTACCAAGTTGGACCCCCTTTTGCCTTCAGATCTGCCTTAATCCTTCGTGGCAGAGATTCAACAAGGTACTGGAAATATTCCTCAGAGATTTTGCTCCATATTGCTCCAGTCTGAGATGATTCGTGCTTTAGTCATGGTGTGTTATCCTGCTGGAAGTAGCCATCAGAAGATGAGGACACTGTGGTCATAATAGAATGGACATGGTCAGCAACAATACTCAGGTGGGCTGTGGCGTTGACACGATGCTCAATTGGTACTAATGGGCCCAAAGTGTGCCAAGAAAATATCCTCTACACCATTATACCACCACCACCAGCCTGAACTGTTAATACAAGGCAGGATGGATCCAGCTTTCATGTTGTTGATGCCAAATTCTCACCCTACCATCCGAATGTCGCAGCAGAAATCGAGACTCATCAGACCAGGCAACGTTTTTCTAATCTTCTATTGTCCAATTTTGGTGAGCCTGTGTAAATTTTAGCCTCAGTTTCCTGTTCTGCTGTAGCCAATCAGCCTCAAGGTTGGACGTGTTGTGTGTTCAGAGATGCTCTTCTGCAGACCTCGGTTGTAACGAGTGGTTATTTGAGTTACTGTTGCCTTTCTATCAGCTGGAACCAGTCTGGCCATTCTCCTCTGACCTCTGGCATCAACAAGGCATTTGCGCCCACAGAACTGCCGCTCACTGGATATTTTCTCTTGTTCAGACCATTCTCTGTAAACCCTAGAGATGGTTGTGTGTGAAAATTCCAGTAGATCAGCAGTTTCTGAAATACTCAGACCAGCTCGTCTGGCACCAACAACCATGCCATGTTCAAAGTCACTTAAATCACCTTTCTTCCCCATTCTGATGCTCACTTTGAACTGCAGCAGATCGTCTTGACCATGTCTACATGCTTAAATGCATTGAGTTGCTGCCATGTGATTGGCTGATTAGGAATTTGCGTTAGCGAGCAGTTGGACAGGTGTACCTAATAAAGTGGCCGGAGAGTATATATATGTTTCTTTGACATGCTTAATTTGATCATATCATTTGCAATGCTTCATGGGATTGTAGTTTTTCCCCTCAGGACTTCTCAGCTGATTTTCACATATTTGGTTTGGTTCATAGCTTATTATTACTCTTTAAAAAATACTGTTTAAAAATCCTCATTGGGAAAATAATGGAAAATTCTTGGGGAACTAGCAATGCTGAAAAACATGAATACACTCTATACACTCTGCTATTGCATGGAAAGCAGAAATACTGGATGGAAACAGCAATATACAAATTACTTGTAGTTTAATAGCCTGTTATAAAGTGAATCTGTTTTTCTCTCAGGCTGCAAGCAACAGAAGAGCTGCCATTTCCTTCCCTTTACACCTAAAACACACAAACATTAGTAAACGAGGCCTCAAATACACTTGGAAACACAATAATGAGCCTTTTTAATGAGCATTAATTGAAATATTTTTTGTAAATGGACCATTCTTACCCTAAAATGTGAAATGTTTTCAATCATCCTGTATATTTTACATACATACCACAACAGTGTTAATAAAGGCTAGTTTTTATTAACCAAAGAGTCTTGTGTTATTGCTAATCTGACCTCAGACGATGGGATTTTAGTAAATGAGAGATTAGTTTTATTAGAAATTCAGTTTATTTTCGTCAATGCAACCAAATCAAAGGTACAAATGTTAGATAAGAACAATCTGGATATCCAGACAAAGAAAATAAATGAGAAAACCGCTCAAGTCAATACATATAAATCATATTTACAGACTGGAAAATATATATTTTTCAGTCATAGTTAAAAAAAAAACTAATAAAGATATCAACAAAAACATGATATTTAACATTCAGCAATTCCAACAAAACATATTTCACACAATAATCAAAAAAAGTTATTTTTTTCAGCGTTTTCATGCTTGAATTTCAATGAATAATAAAAAAAAATCAACATTTACAAAATAGAAATCCAACAATCCCAATGTCAAAATATAGAGCATAAAATAACACATTTTCTTACAATTTCCAGGTAGTTTAAAACAAGTTTACACTTAAACAAGAGTGTCATGCAAATGTCCATTTAAATGCACTGCCAAATGAACCGCACTCAACGCCAAAACAACATAAAAGGCCTCAAATATTCAGATACCATGAATAAATTAAAGTATAAACTCACATAGTTTTATACAAAATGTCTGTTATACAGTCTTTAGCACAGCAGTAAAGACACTACAGCTGCATTGCATACAGTGCATGCCTTCTACAGAACAGACCCATGCAGACAAACCACTGATAGCATTCAGCTAGTCTGAATACAAAACACTTCTTAAGGCGACAAGCTATGCTACCAGTCCTTCATATTGCATTGGACGGAAAGGCAGATGTCGTATTTATATAGCCTTAAAATAATATTTGGGTGTTTTAGTCCTGGGTTGTACAATAGAGAAGCAAAGGTGTTCTTCAGTGGCTCAGGTGATGCATAATATATGTAATCAAGGACTGAAAGGACGTCACATTTCCCTTTAAAATGGTGAATCTGAACACGTTTGATTGCTAAAGTAAATTAAAATAAAGCCTATTTTTAAAAACTATTCGTATTTTTGCATGTTGACATAATTAAGCACATTGATCACATGGAAAAAAACAACAACCACCAACTATAAAAATGAGTATGTAAAGTTAAAAATGTTTACGTACAATCAGTAGTAAACCGTAGTAGTGTCCACCGAAGCGTTTTTGCCAGCTCTTTCAAAAATTTTTTTTTCCAAAACTGAATCTTTTCATTGACAACCACAAAAAAGAAACAAAAAACTAAACAAAAAAAACAAATCGCTCAGCTCTGGAAAAAACACTTTGTTGGACATTCGCCTTAACAGTTTTCACTTTGACCAATAGGTGGTGATGTAACTAAATCGATGTGATGTGGTCAGTGTGAGATTATAGGGACATTAAGTTTGGTGTCAATAGCTGGGTTTCCATTCTAACGTGAAACAAGTCTTTTCAAAGTGCAAATAGAGAAAAAAATCCCAAATGCGATATACATGCGCCGAGTTATTAGAGCGCCCGTCCACCAAAGAGTTTTCGGCATTTCAATTGACAACCACAAAAAAATAAATAAATAAAATAAAACACTCAACTCTGGAAAAACACTTTGGTGGACATGCGCCTTAACAGCTTTCACTTTGACCAATAGGTGGTGATGTAACTAAATCGATGTGATGTGGCCAGTGTGAGACTATAATGACATTAAGTTTTGTGTCAGTAGCTGGATTTCCATTTTGATGTGAAACGTCTTTTCAAAGTTTGCAAACAGTGTTTTCAGAATAAACCAATCAGAGTCTCCCATTCCCTTTAAGAGTCAATTGCGTTGCGCCATGGCGCATTTGCTATTTACATGGCGGACTTTGTAAATGGAAAAACTGAATGCTTTACTTGGGAGGATACAGTCAAACAGACCATCTGCAGCTTGAGAATGAGGGATGAGCCTCCTCCAATCCCTATAGTCAATATCTGACTATAGTATTGGTTACCCAGTAACCAAAAGTAAACGAGGCAAGCATAATGGAGTCACATGGCTGTAATTTTGCTACATTAGTTTATTCTGCAAATGTGTTTCCATCTACCATTATTCACATTAACACTTTTTTCGCACACCTTCAAAAAAAAAACTCAAGTGAGCGAAAAAACTATTTTTGCAATTTAAAGGATTATATTCTAAATTTGCCATTTCCTTCTCTTGTACTTCAAAATGTATGTTAACACCATTGATGAGCAAAGCGAAGCTTTATTAAACGTTTCGAAACCCGTCTCAGTGACACCTAGTGGTCATTTTATGTATTGCTCTGGAACAGCTTCAGCAAAGAAACAGTTACGCAAATTGAGGTATTAAACCCCATGTTATAGAGTTGAGGTTTCAAGTGATTTAGTGAAGCAGTGAGAGTTCCAGACTAGCATGCAGAGATAATGGGTTTGAATCCAGGGTGATGCAGCTACACATGTTAGTTCTTAAATGCTCTGTTCTTGTAACGTGTTTTGTTTTAACATTGGTCTGACATCCCAATGAACACTTTGAGTAAATGTGTCTTGTTTTGGTCAATAAAAAGTAACATAATTAAAATTAAAATATCAAAATTTCAGAGTGTTTGTACAGTTTAGCATACGAACTCTGGCCATTTGAAGCAGTTACTCTGTGCACACGCACAGTCCACTAGGCAACATGAGATAGAGTTTTTTCTGACCCTGTCAGTCCAACGCAGATTCGCCAGGTCTCGAAATGCTTCTGAAATGAATGATGCTTTGAATCGCTTTAGTCATGTGACCTGGTGTGTTTCGAAACACTTTAGTCATGTGACCTGGTGTTTCGAAACACTTTAGTCACATGATCTGATGTTTTGAAACACTTTAGTCACGTGATCTGATGTTTTGAAACACTTTAGTCACATGATCTGATGTTTTGAAACACTTTAGTCACGTGATCTGATGTTTTGAAACACTTTAGTCACGTGACCTGGTGTTTCGAAACACTTTAGTCACGTGATCTGATGTTTCGAAACACTTTAGTCACGTGACCTGGTGTTTCTAAATACTTTAGTCACGTGACCTGGTGTTTTGAAACACTTTAGTCACGTGACCTGGTGTTTTGAAACAATTTAGTCACGTGACCTGGTGTTTCTAAATACTTTAGTCACGTGACCTGGTGTTTTGAAACACTTTAGTCACGTGACCTGGTGTTTCGAAACACGTTAGTCACGTGATCTGGTGTTTCGAAACACGTTAGTCACGTGATCTGGTGTTTTAAAACACTTTAGTCACATGATCTGGTGTTTCGAAACACTTTAGCCACGTGATCTGGTGTTTCGAAACACTTTAGCCACGTGATCTGGTGTTTCGAAACACGTTAGTCACGTGATCTGGTGTTTCGAAACACGTTAGTCACGTGATCTGGTGTTTTGAAACACGTTAGTCACGTGATCTGGTGTTTCGAAACACTTTAGTCACATGATCTGGTGTTTTGAAACACTTTAGTCACATGATCTGGTGTTTCGAAACACGTTAGTCACATGATCTGGTGTTTCGAAACACTTTAGCCACGTGATCTGGTGTTTCGAAACACGTTAGTCACGTGATCTGGTGTTTCGAAACACGTTAGTCACGTGATCTGGTGTTTCGAAACACGTTAGTCACGTGATCTGGTGTTTCGAAACACGTTAGTCACGTGATCTGGTGTTTCGAAACACGTTAGTCACGTGATCTGGTGTTTTGAAACACTTTAGTCACATGATCTGATGTTTCGAAACACTTTAGTCACGTGACCTGGTGTTTCTAAATACTTTAGTCACGTGACCTGGTGTTTTGAAACACTTTAGTCACGTGACCTGGTGTTTTGAAACAATTTAGTCACGTGACCTGGTGTTTCTAAATACTTTAGTCACGTGACCTGGTGTTTTGAAACACTTTAGTCACGTGACCTGGTGTTTCGAAACACGTTAGTCACGTGATCTGGTGTTTCGAAACACGTTAGTCACGTGATCTGGTGTTTTAAAACACTTTAGTCACATGATCTGGTGTTTCGAAACACTTTAGCCACGTGATCTGGTGTTTCGAAACACTTTAGCCACGTGATCTGGTGTTTCGAAACACGTTAGTCACGTGATCTGGTGTTTCGAAACACGTTAGTCACGTGATCTGGTGTTTTGAAACACGTTAGTCACGTGATCTGGTGTTTCGAAACACTTTAGTCACATGATCTGGTGTTTTGAAACACTTTAGTCACATGATCTGGTGTTTCGAAACACGTTAGTCACATGATCTGGTGTTTCGAAACACTTTAGCCACGTGATCTGGTGTTTCGAAACACGTTAGTCACGTGATCTGGTGTTTCGAAACACGTTAGTCACGTGATCTGGTGTTTGGAAACACGTTAGTCACGTGATCTGGTGTTTCGAAACACGTTAGTCACGTGATCTGGTGTTTCGAAACACGTTAGTCACGTGATCTGGTGTTTCGAAACACGTTAGTCACGTGATCTGGTGTTTTGAAACACTTTAGTCACATGATCTGGTGTTTCGAAACACGTTAGTCACGTGATCTGGTGTTTCGAAACACGTTAGTCACGTGATCTGGTGTTTCGAAACACGTTAGTCATGATCTGGTGTTTTGAAACACTTTAGTCACATGATCTGGGTGTTTCGAAACACTTTAGCCACGTGATCTGGTGTTTCGAAACACGTTAGTCACGTGATCTGGTGTTTCGAAACACGTTAGTCATGATCTGGTGTTTTGAAACACTTTTGTCACATGATCTGGGTGTTTTGAAACACTTTAGTCACATGATCTGGTGTTTCGAAACACTTTAGCCACGTGATCTGGTGTTTTGAAACACTTTAGCCTTTTTTGAATCATGCTTCGGTGCAGTGTTTCAAAACACTTACGCTTCGGGATCTCAACACTGTGTCGAAACATCGGTTTCACGTCAGCCATCCCTAGTTAACACAGGGTCATGGAAACCCAGTGAGTATGTTAGATGCCGTTTGATAGCACATTTGTTTGTGCACTAAATAAAAAAAAAGTTTTATCATATTATGGCGTAACTGGTATCAATGCTCTTTGCATGATCTAAGGAATATATCTAAAGCAGTATCATGGCAATATGCAAAAATACCCATAAGATTTTTGACATTTCATTATCATGTTTGACCACAAGGGGGTGCTGACCTGAAATGTTTTGCCTAGTGCCAAGGTTTATAACAATATGACAGTGTATTTGTAAAATATAGCATTTTACATCAGAGTTCAACATCATACAAACAGCTGCAAATATTATTGAATGTGCATAATTATCAAGGAAATGTCCCAAAAACCATATGGTTCCAAAAACAGGCAATTTGCATGCAAAATATATGTGTTCTTTTGATTTTCAAGTACATATGTAGCACTTTTTACAATACATGTATTTGGAAAGCAGCTTTATAAAATAGAAAAAAAGACAGAACATTTTCACCTTCATAAACCAAATGTAGACCCTTCATTCAGTGTTTTTGCATCCAGACGTGTGTGTGTGTGTGTGTTCATCAGGCAGCTCAGACCCAGACACTGTTGAAGGATATTTTTCCATTTCCTCTTTTAATAGTGTGCAACTCAATCCCTGTCATTTATACTGGAGTGACGGACGCAGGATTTGAGTGAATGAAATATTAATGGTGTCTGAAGACGTCAGAGCTTTCTGTGAGCACTCAAAAATGAACACTCACAACAACATCATCATCGCATGTAAACCTTGGAAAATACAAACACACAATACAAACGAAGCTGCAGTTATTTCTGCACCATTAATGGAAGCAAATCATTTTAGCCATCCAGATCATTATAGGTAACAAAGTAAAACCTTAGAAGCATTGTTGTTGCTTAAAAGAAATGTTAACTAAATTATTTCGTTTACCTTGATAGAAATAACTTACCAGAATTTAAACAATATTGACATACAAAAAACTAATTAAAAATGGCAAAACTACACAACAATATTACTAAACTTTCCATTTGTTGCCAGCTGTGGTGCAGGAAATGACATTTTATTTGTGCCACATTATAATAGTATCAAATTTTCTAGTTTGCTTTACTATAATATTAAAGAAAGTGGCTTATACTAATACATTTCAGTGCATTTCATTTAACTATACAAGGGTCATCATAAGCACTCTAATAATGAGGGTTTGTTATTGCATTTTTGGGGTCTTATTTTATAACAAGGTTCCATTTTTTTAACATTAGTTAACTACAGATAACATGAACTAGCAAAAAAAAATATTTTATTGATTTTAATGTTAATTTCAGCATAAATGAAAACATATTAAAATAAAAAATCATATCTGTTAATAATGTTGGAGGAGCTTACATGGCTATGAGCAGTAGAGCAGCATGATTCAGGATAATCTGCGAATCACTTTTCTGTTTAGTTGAGAATATGATTCTCATATGATTCTGAATTGACGATTAAACAAAATAACAACATGCAGTTTGTTAGAGGTTTTGACACAATGGCAAAAACCACTTTCATGAATGATTCAAAAATGTAAAAAGGTTAGCCTTGTTTCATTACTCAAAGAACCAGCTTTTTGAGCAAACCTCTTAAATGATTCAGCGACTCACTCAAAGTCCTGACTTGTTTCATAACTTAAAGGTGCAGTATGTAAGTTTGACACCCAGTGGTTGAACTAGGTATTGCACTCCTAGATCAAAATAAACGCACGCGTGGGATGCCAGATTGAGTACAGGAGCGAGTGATTTAAACTGTGTTCTAAATAAAATCAACGACACGCGATAGAGGGAATATTTTCCATATTAAAAGGAGTTTTAGTTCTAACCAACACCTCGAATTGAGATATTAGAAACGGTTTCATTTTCTCACAGCTCAACATGTGAAACCTATGACAGTGCACCTCAGGTAAGCCTTGTGTGTTTTATTCAGTGCTAAATGCTAACAATGTGAGTTTGAATGGATTCTAAACCTTACCGTTTCGTGAGTGCTTATTCTGTGCTTCTGAATGGCTGTATTTACATTTCTGTCATGTTTAGTCTGATGCAAACAGCTAAACTGCTGTTTGCGTGTTGTTAGGACACGAGATTACAATGTAACCTGCTCACCTAATGTTTACGTTCGTAATGTTTATATCATTTGCTAAGTAATAACCTCATGTGGAACTGAATCTGTCTCATTTCGACGTCTGATACTGTCCATTTCGGTCACGGGCGCATGCTTTCAGAGCCTTTCTGAATGAATGAATGAAATACGCTGTTTTCCAACAAGGCAACCCGGAGTGCTGAAATATAATTGGCTAAACTGGCATTCTGCAGGCTAAACAAAGACAGCGTTCCGGCACGGAAAAACCATTTTCAAAGCAGAATATCTGACTTCAGCATTGTTTTTCAGTTAAACAAGTATGTTCACTTGGGATGTTTCTTAAATACCTGCAAACATATTATGGTATTTTTATGCTTTAGAAGAGTCACAAACTTACATACAGCACCTTTAAAGAACCAGAGTTTTTATAACAAATCACTTTAATGACTCAATGACTCACTCATTAAGGCTTGACTGGTTTCCTTAAAGAGCCCCTATTGTGGGTTTTTGAAAATGAGCTTCCATGCAGTGTGTAACACAGCACTAAGTGAATGAAAACATCCAGCTGAGGTTTAAAGTGCATCGTGTTTAAAACTATTGATTATTTAATGAAATAGTCGACTCGGAGTTGAATAAATGAATCATGTTTGGTCCGGATCTTTTGCTTGAACGCGTCGACATCGATACGGTACATCACCAAATATGAAGCGCCAGATCCTATAAAACGTGAACGCGCTTTTCCCTTCAGAAACTAGCGGAACGTGGGGGATCACGGGACTGATCATGACGGGTAGATGACGATCACTGACAGATGAAGATTCGGCTGTGGGGAATAAAGGGTTAAAGTTTATTTTAACAACAATACCACAGTATAGCCAACCGTGTGCTGTGTTTGTTCCTGTCATTTTTCTGATTTTTGATGCAATAACCTACGCTGCAACGCGGGATTCGCCGACCGTTTGCTATTGAAGGAGCAGCAGAGACTGTGGGACTTTGTCAGATTTTGACAGGGACTTTGTCAGTAACTGTTACAGTTTATATGGACTGGTTTCTTCTTCTTCCGGATCATAACATGTAAGTGTAATTAAAATTGTTGCCTTGTTTTGTGTAGTTAGTTATCACAATATATGTTTAATTGTGTGTTATAAGTTGTAATGGCCCCGTGCAGCTCGTAATCACGTATCGATTATAGATCAGTGCTTGTACTGTTTCTCTCAGGTTAAATCTGTATGGGGCTGTTCACATATTGTGTCCAAAACCACGGTAAAAACACGACGGGTGCTTCTTCCTTTACTGATTTCAATGCGTTTCTGAACTCATGATCCTCTGCTGTTTGTCTTTGCTATGGCCACCATCAGCTGTTCCTCACACACGCGGCGCGGTCAATATTCAAAATAGTTCAACTTTTGCCACTGTGTGGATTAATACTGAAGGTGTGTCGTTATTACTTGGCATTAGCGTTAAGAGTAGAGTAATATGCTGGTGTTTAACTACGTTGCTTTATTGCATTCCTGCATTGGGCTCTCACATACTCTGTGCTACTTCATAGCCGTGGTCGGCGTTTCTCTCTGTCTCGCACTGAATGCAGTTGACCACAGATTGGGATATTGGACCAATCAGAGCAGATTAGCTTTGCGCTAAGGAGGGGCTTGGGAACAAATGAATCGCTGAACGAATCATATGGGAGTCGCTGGGATAATTAGGTAAAAATAAATGCATATTATAAGACAATGAAAGTGTGTTTGACCTTGCATGCATATCAGCCTGTTGTTGGAGACCCCCAAAACCAAAATATGACCTTTTATAATGCAAAATAGAGGCTCTTTAGCAAATTTATTGAATGATTCAATGACTCATTCATAAAGGCTTGACTTGTGTTATTACTTGATGAACCAGAGATTTTAAACAAATCTCTTGAATGATTCAATGATTCACTCATACCATCATAAAAGCTCAACTTGTTTCATTACATAGATATATACACTAGATATCGCATACGGACCCTGAGCATGCATCAATAGCACCGCCACATTTGTACAGTGCTTCCAGGACAATTGTCATTCAACCACACTAGTCTTTTAGCGCTGTGTACGGGTGCAGTAACGAGAAAACAAACTAAACAAAGCACAAAGGCGGAACATTTCATAGGTAAGATTTAGTTTTTTACGTTTTTGTATGTTATGAACTTTTGTGCTCAAGTATTGTTGATAATACAGCCACTTACTGCACTGACCATAAGGCAAAGTAGCACCAACTCGCACTAAATACTAGGCTTATGCTAGTTTTGTTAAATAAAATAAGCAAACGAAATGAAACATGTCAACAAGATGCTGCGGTGCCAGAAGCTTGTATTATTGTCGGCTAAGTGAACGAGTCGTTCATAACGGAGATTCATTCACAAACGGATCGCTCCCTCCATTAGAATGAGAAGTGAAAAGCAGGAGAGGGGGTGTGTTTCAGGACACGGACTAGGTCAAATTTAACAGGGAGGGAGGATAATACATTTCCATGCACACAAACTCTTGCTCTTCATCAGCAATGCCGGTGCGGTCACTCATCCATCGATGTAGAAAAGTGATGTGAAATTAAAATTTTCGTCATTTAAAAAAAATATTTGCATACTAACCACCGGGAAAACTCACGATCATAGATATTTGCATATATGTGTATATATCTCGGGCTCTGGATGGCCAGTCCTCCACTGCACCATTGTCTCATTCATTTCAAATGGGCGCTACCCGGTACTAAAATGGCGGCTCTATTGACGCATTCCTTCCAATAGACAACAACAGGGTAGGCGACATCTAATGTAAAAATATCTATGGTTTCCATTACTGGACATTTGAACAAATCTTTTGAATGTCTCTCTTATAAAGCCTTAACTTGTTTCATTACTGGACCAATCACCATTTTCGCATGAATCGATCAATTAATTTCTTGTTGCCACCTACTGGCATGAGTCAGAATAAGATTGAATGAGTGTCAGAATCAATATTGTGATCTTATAACAATTAATCATGCAGCTCTAATGTTCTATTTTACTTGATTAAATATTGTAACAAACATAACGCTCACAGTTGTTAAAGGGACAGATCACCCAAAAATGAAAATTTCCTCACCATTTAATCACTTTCACAAACTTTTATGAGTTTCTTTCTTCTCTTGAACACATAAACAAGATATTCTGAAACATTCAAAATACGCAGCCACTAACATCAATAGTAGGAACAAAAAATACTATGGAATCAATGACCGTTTCAATGGAACAAAACAGTGTTCAACAGAAGAAAGAAATTCAAAGTGGAGGATGAATAAATGATAACACGTTTTTCCTTTTTGGGTGAACAATCCCAGTAATGTAGCGGCTAACATTAAAAACCGGGACCTTATTATAAAGTACCCATTATTCGTTCAAAATCCAAAAGAAGTCCAATACTAGCGCTGTACCGTAGTTTATAAATTTAATATATCTGTGCATTGGCATGAGTGTGGGTTTGACCTCATAGCAGCAGGAGGATGTAGAGATACAGAGGAAGCAGCAGGTTGTCAATCTGCGACGTATAGGCCTCCAACATGGCCACCATAGAGATGGATCCCACCACCCATGAGTAGCTGGCGTTCAGGTTAATACTGCTGTCGGCGATGAGGAAAACCACCACAGCGATGATTTGAGCGAACACAGATGACGCCGTGCCCTCAAACGTCTTCTTAGTCCCAGGCCAGCGGATTTCACCGACATTGCTGCCGAAAATGGATGCAACTGTGTCTCCAACCCCTACAGCGAGGACTCCAGCGTAGGGTACTAGCCCACTGGCGCCCCCTAGGCCTCCTTTAGGGGTACACATCCCAGGTGTCAACCACAGCGGAAGAGAAACGCCAAGAAGAAGATAAATATGAGTGAGAATAAGTGGTCCAGAATCTCTCTCATCAAGGAACAAAGTGAGAAGACGTCGAAGCGGGGGCCCGAATGGTCGAATGCGAAAATAGCGGACGTATTCGAGGAACAAAAACGCAGAGAGGCAAACAACTGCAGACAAATGCAGCAAAGGACGATCCAGAGCGAGTCCGGGAGCGAAGGTTAAAACGGTGAGCAGGTGGAAATACTTCCGTACAGTTGTTGATGCTTGATGCTTCTTGCTGCCTGCGGATCGATGACTATTTTGATGCATCACAACAGCAACCGCTAGAAGCGCCAAAGCAGCCCAAAATCCAATAAGCCAAAGGCGAGTGTTGGATTCGGTGATGAAATGCATCAACCAAGTGATTGGATGATGCTGCGTGAGTAGGGATAGCCAAGGAACCAATAACCCCAATCCCAAAACCGCAGTCATGGTATGGAAGAAGAGCGACGCTGACCAGGTTTCAGATTCCATGAATATAAAAAGCACTGCGAAGAAGATTCCCAATAGCACTAACCCTAAAACAGCCACTGGGAGGAAATACGGAAGCGGGTCCGAGTTTGCATTTCCAGACGAAGCCAGAGAGCGCTTAATTAGCTGGTTGATGATAAAACTAGTCCCGCCGAGGATCAGAAGGGCTTCGCCGGGGGTAAAGCAACGTGGAAGGAGGTAAAGCAGGATTAAACTTAGATACACAAAAATCAGAAGTACCTCCAAGACTTCGATCACCTCGGACACTGTTAGCGTTTGCTTTACGGTGTACAGAATAGCACTACAAGCAATTCCGGCGATAACACAAGTGTTTGTTGGCACCGGTCGCGTGATTCCCAATGCGATGAGCGAGAGGAATAGAGCTAACATCATCCCGATTACTGTGATGACCATTGCGAATCGCTCCATGTAGACGTTTCCCACAGCAAGGCAGCGCCCCCGTAGGGCGAGTCCCAAGAGTGGCAGCACCATACTGGCTGGCAGGACGCCGCTGTTGGCTGAAAGACGAAACTGGAAGACGGCGGCACCAGAGCGAATCAGACGATCCCATTTGTGTTGCACATAAAAAGCCTGGACGGCCAGAGCGATGCAGCACCAGGACAGCTGATTCCACACGGCCATGTGTACGGAAATGACCATGGCAAGCACCACCGCAGATTCAACTAGCACTGGATCCATCTGCATGACTGCGGAGTGTGTGTGTGAAGGTTTGCAGAAAAAACAATGGACTTTTCTTTTGTGTCAGAAAGTTCCTGGTGCACTAATAAACATTGTCCACTTCTTGTCCTCTCACATACAGCCAGTTAGACCTGGGTAAAGACACAGTAAATAAAAAATCATTAGACACAAAAATATAAATAATATCTTAACAATAATTGGTAACACTCAGTGCTTAATTTGTAAATTACGAGATCCCGGAACAGATCGGGGTAACGAATCCGGCATGTTACTATAGGAGGGAGAGGTGTCGTGGATGAAAGTGGAGAGGGTTGGGGAGTCACGGAAGAAAGTGAAGAGTAGCAGGGCGGGGGTGGGTGTGAGGAGGGGGATCGGTAAAATGAGATTACGGATCTGGCTTGTTCTGGCACAAATTAAGCCCTGGTAACACTTTATTTTAAGTCACAATTCCCGTTGTTAATTAGTGGCTTATTATCTTACATTTTATCTTATCGTATCATTTACATTTATGCATTGAGCAGACGCTTTTATCCAAAGCCACTTAACAACACCCGTAACAACACACCCTGGGAGCAGTTGGGGGTTCGGTGCCTTGCTCAAAGGAATCACCTCATGGTACTGAGGTGGATATTCCCACCAACAATCCCTGTTGGTACTGAGACTCTGCAGCTTTGCACAGGACGTTTGGCTGGAGGAGAAATGGCCGTGCCCAACTGAGCCTGGTTTCTCTCAAGGTTTTTTCCTTCACTTTCGTCAATTGGTAAAGTTTGTTCCTTGCCACTGTAGTCACTGGCTTGCTTGGTTTGGGACTTGTGGAGCTGCGCATTGATGGATTTGCTCTTCAGTGTTTGAACTTTCAGCAGTGAAATTAAATCACACTCAACTGAACTAAACTGAACTTGAAACTGGACTGACGCAGTTTCAATTTACTAGAACTTCTATGGTAAGCTGCTTTGACACAATCTACATTGTAAAAGTGTATAAAAATAAAGATGAGTTGAATTGAACTCGAACCTGTGACCTTTGGATCACAAGTTTAACTCTCAAACCATAAGGCCACAGCTGCCCCCCCAACATCTTATTCTGATCTTATTCTACATCCCTAACCCTACCCAAATCCCACTGTAAAAAATGCTGGGTTCGACACAATTCCTTCATGTTGTCCCAACACAAATCTATTAAGCTAACTGCAAATTTATGTGGATTGAACTTATAACAATTATGTTGTCCCAAAAAAACCTTGTGAATTATGTTGTTTCAACTCATTTTAAATAAGCAACAAAAGTTTTTTTGAGTGCTTAAACCCAACCTTACTAACTATTACTAATACTAGTTAGTAGTTTATTGAGCTACAAGTCATAGTTATTGTTTATTAATAGCAAGAATTGTGACTTAAAGAGTCGCCCAGTATTTTCATATTTAGGTTAACTCTTTATTTTAGGATACAATACTCACTATTAATGAACCATTAACATTACTTTTAGCTCAATAAACTCCTAATTTTCTGCTTATTAATAACTAATAATGTAGTAGTTGGGTTTAGGAATTGGTTAGGATTAGCGATGAGAATAAGATCATGCAGAATATGTGCCTTATTAGTACTAATAAAGAGCCAATATCTTAATAATAGGCAGGTCATAAGCCACTAGTTAATAGTGAGAATTGTTATTTAAACTAAAGTGTAACATATTTCTGATCAATTATATTCTCTTAAACAATTTTTCTTCACACATAACTGAAAAAAAGACTATTAGTATAGTAAGAGTATGTTTTACTCTTATTATTTAGCGTTTTCTCACATACAACATTCAATAGGTTCATTTATTCATTTTCTTTTCGGCTTAGTGCCTTTATTCATCAGGGGTCGCCATAGTGGAATGAACCGCAAACTTATACAGTTTATTTTTTTATACAGCGGATGCCCTTCCAGCTGCAACCCAGTACTGGAAAACACCCATACACTCTCACATTCACACACACTACGGCCAATTTAGTTTATTCAATTCACCTATAGCGCATGTGTTTAGACTGTGGGTGAAACCGGAGCACCCGGAGGAAACCCACGCCAACACGGGGAGAACATGCAAACTCCACATAGAAATGCCAACTGGCCCAGTCGGGACTTGAATCAGCAAAATTCTTGCTGTGAGGTGAAAGTGCTAACCACTGAGCCACCGTGATGCCTTAAAAAAGATTATTAAAGAGTAAAATATTTTTACATTTCCTCATATAAAACATTCAATAGGTTAAAAAACCTAAATGAAATAATCAAATCTTAATATTATTTTCACAAAAACAAGCACAAAAAAAATCCCTAATAATTAAATATTTTCTCTCATTTATCGTTTTTTGTTTTACACAAAGCACATTGTAAACTGAAATAACAAAATATTCTCTCACTTTTAGCAGTTTCTCTACTTAAAACATATGGGCTAAATTAAATATAATAATAAAATATTTTTTTTAGCACTTTTCCCCCTCACAAAGATCATAATAAACTTTAAACCAAAATCGCTAATATCATTTTTCATTTTTAAATATGGGATGTTAACTTTTTACCTGCTTTATCTTGGTAGTATAAAATTTCCTACTAGGTGTGTTAATTCCAAAAATGCTAATTTTATGTAAGAAATATTGTAATTCCATATCATTTGAAAGTACTAATGTTATTGCCATGTAATGTCAGCACTGTACAATAGTACATTTTTAAGTCATTGTCAAAAATCAATGTAAAAGTTCTGAAAGAAAGAAATGTATACAGTCGACAAATCGGCTGAGTCTCTAAGACTTACTTGACAGCATTTTTGGGCACAAAAGGCATATTTAATCCTCTCTATTACATCCAAAATTGCTGGATAGTCAGCTAAACGTACTGTAAAATGTACAGAGCTTATATTTCCACACCCTGAAACGAAAGCATGTTAAATTTCTCAGCAGCATCTGAACTTTAGACACTGTGAACTTTAGCACTGTTGAACGCCAGGGATTTCTACACATGGTAAATTATGAAGACAAAAGTAAAACGATCTGGTTTTACTAGATGCTCTGGCATTACATTGATTAATAATACATATAAATAATAGAGCCTGGTCTGTATTAGATATTAGGGCTTCTAAGTACTGTATGTAATACTGTATGTGTTTTTTTAATCGATGTTTTTAAGTATCCAGAAAAAAAAGATTATAAGTAATTTAAAAATCATATAAAATCTTTTTTTGATTTTAGTATTTCCGAAGAAAAACCCATATAAATTAACTAAAATCAACCAAAATTATTTAATTAGGGTTTGTAGCTTTGTCGATCATTAATTAAAATAAAATAAATTAACAATAAAATATTTTCACTCTATTTTTTTTGCACTTTTCTGCACACAAACACATAATAAAAAAAAACTATTTAATAATAAAATTTACTTTTATAATTTTTCTCCAGACAAAAACAAAATGCTAAAAATTAATATAATATAATATATTTTTTTAAATACAAAGCTCATTAAAAAAGTAACACTTAAATGTAACAAATATTTGTATTATTATTATTTATACTCTCTATAATTATCTATAACATATAATTATCTCGAATAAAATGTATAATAAGTGGCCAGAAAAATATTACATATAACACAACCATATTTAAAACATTTGTTTTCAGAATAGGCCTATTTATAAAAACATTTCAAATTAACTACACATTTATACTAATTATTTTACACCAAAATACGAAGGTTTAAAGAACAAATGTATTATTAGACATAAAAGATTATATTAGAAAGCAACCATGAATCATTTACAAGCACATTAGCTTAATAATGCATGAATAAGCAATCGCATACATGTCATACGTTTATTTGAAGGACTTGTCAGGCTTAACATTAAATCAGAATCCTAATCGAACAGCACTACTGATGTTTTCTGTCATTTTAAAGGGTTTTTATAGCTGTTAAAGAGGATGATGGGCTTTACAGCACAACTGAAATGACAGCTCATTCTCTTTATTAAACAACCTGCACAGTAAACAAACGCTGAAACGTCACATTGCACAAAATAACGATTATTCTTACCTTTTTCTCTTTTATTTGTCGCTTAATTCTCGAACAAAGGGAAATATTCCTAATATTTTGCTGTGACTCGTGCTTTTTACGATCAGCTGCTCTCTGACTGACTGACGGTGGGAGCGGCCATGGAGGACAACCAACCGGGACACGTGGTGCCAGAATAATCACGTGACCAAAATCAAAGATTTTTTTTTGGTAAGTATTTTTAATATCTAAATTTTTTTTGTATTTAATATTTTAAATATACTTATATGTTTACATAAGAATATAAGTATATTTGTATTTGGGATTTATATAAGTCATGTGACTCAAAGCGCTATACAGTGTTGGTCACGTGATCCGGGTGAAGATGGCGGACTCGGAGATGTGTGTCAGGTAAAATGGAAGAAAGAGAAACTTACTTTGGCTCTTCTCAAAGAGCTACACTGACATTTGTTGTCGGAGAATGTGTCGGTTTTATAAATATCGCATTTAGCCTTGAGATATTTGGGAAATATACTTTTGACGTGCTGTTTATTTGTAATATAACGGCCGCATGAGTCGGTCGCGTGCGCTGACAGACGCGCGCGGCTCAAATTCAAATGTTAACTTGTAACGTTAGTCTTAATAAAGTCACCAATTTTCCTTAAATTATACGAAATAAACATATTAATCTTGATTCCATGTGAATATGTTTCACCGGTTATGTCAGTGTTGGTGAGAACGAATGATTGTTTATGTTTTAAGTGATGAATGAGTTTCATTGTGTGTATATACGTAGGCGCATTATCTATAAACACATATACTAAATATAATTATTAACTTAATTATAATTATAGTGTGTGTGTGTGTGTGTATATATATATATATATATATATATATATATATATATATATATATATATATATATATATATATATATAAATTGCAACTAATTATAATTCGTTCATTCATAATAGTGTATTTAAGTTCGAGAGCTGTAGCGTAACTTCATGTAAGTATCAAAAAAGGTTTTGGATTTAAAGTCAGATATTATGTGTGAACTATTCATAAATATTGAGGTAAAGTTGGTTTATATTCGCACATTCATTCATTTTTGAACAGTGCAACTTGTGACAGTTTTTAACATTGTTTGCCACGCTACTTTGATTATTCAGTCTGAAATCGCATGTAAGTATGACTTGAAAATAACATTGGCATTATTTAATTGACTGTGAACAGTGTTGTACTTTGATAGTCACTAATATGATTTCGCTATTTAGAACTAGCAAAGAATACATTTCTGAAATCATGATATTAAGGCGAAAGTCAGAATGTGTGAATATATACCGAACTTTACCCCAATTTCATTAATGGTACCTTGTTCCATTGCAGAACATAATTTAAAATAAATGTTTATCCATCCAATGAATTAATAACAAACTCTTAAAAACATTTCTCTAGGAGCAGCCGGGAGTTATGGTCAATCTTGCTGGGAAGATCTGCACTGCGAGAACCGGTTAGTGCTCAAACCAATGTTGTTCCATCATGTAATAACACCATATATTCACAAACTGTATTAAATAGCTGTTAATATATTAAATCTTAAGTTAAAGGGATAGTTCATTAAAAAGCCTCACTATTTAGTCACTTAAGTGGTTTTAAACTTGCATGTGTTTCTTTCTTCTGTTAAAAACAAAAGCTATTTTGATGAATGTTAGGAAAACTGCACTTTGGCTCACTTTTGGTGTTTTTAAAGTTTGATCGAAATAACAGTCAAACAGCCCTTGACTTTCATTGTAGGAACATAAAATACTGTGGAAGTGTATGGCTGTTTTTTCCCCTAGCATATTTCAGTACATCTTCCTTTGTGTTCAGCAGAAAAAAGAAACTTATGGCTCGTTTCCACTGAGAGGTACAGTACGGTATGGTACGGGTCACCTTTATCAAGCTTGCGTTTCCACTGCCAATAGGGTACCCTTTTGGTGGGCGTGGTGTACAACGTCATTTTTACCCGAGGAAATGTCTCAGTAACGCTGTACGGGTCGTTCACATATCATATGAGAAGCACTTCTCACAAAACAGACTCTTTATACACATAAATACTTGTGTATAAATGTTCATTACTAACCTTTCTATGAACATGATTTAATTATAAATGCAGAACAATGATAGTGCGACAGCCTATTGTAACGTCTTCAATTCTATAAAATAAATAAATAAATGAACATATATGAACACATACAAACCCTTACAGTCTCCGATATGTTACCAATTACAGAAAAACTACACACAGCATACATTTAGTCCTTATTTAGGTTAAAAAACAACACGAAATATAGCGCACAGTCAGTGCAAACCACTCATATGTGTCTTTAATCTTCACCAGCACATGTAGCTCCATAATAAGTAATTCCATCATTCAGAGTTCATAATAGTCCATAAGGTGATGATAATAGTTAAACATGGCAGTTTGTTCATCTTTTAGGTTGCAGAAGCGTCATTTGCTGCTGTTTTTTCCAGCTTCTCTTTTTTTTTTTTGCGCTTCACTCTCGCGTTTATCTCGTTCTGAAAGGATCGGATATCAGAGTGCTTTAATGATCACGCGCACGTTATTAATATGAGCTCAGAAAGTTTGTTATTTTAAATATGGACTCGCGGCGAGCTCTCTGGAGAAAGTGAAACCGCTCGCGCTTTAGACGGGCTCGTAAAACAACAACAGGACACAGCAGATTTTGTTCTTCTTTGCTTTATGGCTGTTCATCAAAACGGCAACAAGGTTTGTTTGAGCTCGACCATGGCTTGTTATTATATGTATATATTATTACGGAATAATGTCTCGGCTGTGTTTTTAAAAATGCCGCTTTCTTTGTTTTCATTCTCCTGCTTCTGCGAGTGACTATTCTCTGTAAACCAATAGTGTTCAGCTGCACGTCTAGCTCCGCCTTATGGTACCCTTTGGGCCTGTTGGTACCTTTTGCAAAGGGATTTGCTTTTTAGATACCTTTTGACAGTAGAAACAGCCATAGAGTGTACCGTACCACTTAGTGGAAACGGGCCATTATACAGGTTTGAAACAAGTGGAGGAGAGTAAATAATGTCAGAAGTTACATTTTTGGGTGAACTATCCCATAGAGAGAATTCTGAAACTTCACTGGTCTGATGAACTTTGATGTATTCTTATTTACTACACCTCAGCAAGTTTTTTTTTTTTTTTTTTTCGCTCTGTCATGTTTGACTGTTATATTCTGGTAATATTTTGCAGGCTCAAATTGAGGATGAGTTGGATCGGAACTGGGAGAGACTTTTACAGGGTCTGTCCTTCTACAAACAACACAGGTAACAACGTTTTAGCAGTAAATAATAAGTTTTAACTGTTATAATATCGGGTGGCATGGTGGTTTAGTGGTTAGCACTGTCAGCTCACAGCAAGAAGGTCGCTGGTTTGAGTCCCGACTAAAACAATTGGCATTTCCTTGTGGAGTTTGCATGTTCTCCCCGTGTTGCCGTGGGTTTCCTCCAGGTGCTCCGGTTTTCCCCAGTCCAAACACATGCGCTATAGGTGAATTGGATTAACAAAATTGTCCGTTTTGTGTGTGTGTGTGTGTGTGTGTGTGTGTATGGGTGTTTTCCAATACTGGGTTGCAGCTGGAAGGGCATCCGCTGCGTAAAACATATTCTGGAATAGTTGGCAGTTCATTCCTCACTGGCGACCTCTGAAATAGAGACTAAGCCGAAGAAAAATGAATGTTATAATATCTCAATAGGACGATGAAGGCATCTATAGCTATGTTTACAAGTCAAGTTGAGTCAAGTTTTATTGCCATTCCTCTACATGTGTGGACAAACAGTGGGACAAAATGTGTCTCGCTACATAAACAATTACAAATATGAACACAACACTGGACATAAGAGCTATTTTAAACCTAACCTATACATAACTAACATACCGCAGCAGTGATATAACTATACTTACTACTAACTATATATATACTCTAAATACTTAACGATACACATAACCTAAGACTGACTATACAAGTACTTTTAAACAAGACAGAACAATATTATGCAAGATAATGGGCCTGTTTCAGAAAGGAGGTCAAGTGAAAACTCAGAGTATTTTAACCTTGAAATGAGAGAAACTTTGGGTTTTCCGTTTCAAAATGGCTCATAAACTGCGATGAAAACCCTTTTACTGAACAAATTCCAGTATGTGCATTAAAAAAGGTTTGTTATAAGAGATGATGAAGAAAATGTGTGTGAATAGACTAACCAGCTGGCTGAGCACACTGTAAAACATCTTAAATGTTGTTTTGGTCATTCTAAAACGCCTCAACCGTTTTAGTATTAGTGTATATTATTAATGAGCTCCAGAGCGTCTGGGGCGTGTCAAGATCGTCTGTTCTCCGTGTCTCATGGCTTCAAACGCCACCACGTGTTCATTGCCAATTGTCTTCTGAGGCGCAAGTACATTTAGCCTGTTAAATAAAGAAAAGACGCAGCTTCTTCTACCACAGTAAATTCTGTTTATACTGTTGATATTTGGCGCCAGTTAATCAGGAAGTGACGATTTTGTTGTCTTTGATTCATTTGATGGAAACGCTGCTTTATTTGCACATCTTTTATGCGATATTCCAGTTTTGAATATAAATTTAATTAATGTTTTTGGATGGAAACATAGCTATTGCCTATGTTTCAGTCACACAAAGAACTAAGTCACGTACGAGAATGGCTTGTCCTTTTTTAATGAATAATTAGCTTAAATTCACTGACCTTCGACATGTACTGTAACTAGATTAATGGGATTATTGTTCGTTCTAAAAATTATTTTTTAGTTCCTCTTACATTCTAAATGTCATATCAACCTCTATCACTTGATCAATATTAGAGGCACAAGTGCACTTTGAAATCTATTAAAACTGATCAACGTGTATAAAAGTGGGAACGTGTGTAAAAATTTTGATAAACATCACACATTACATTACTTTTTTATTATACTTAAATATTTAAATTTGATGTAAAATTACGCATTAAATTGAGCAGCTATGTTTTCCCACACTAACTGTCTCTGTCTCACTGATGCAGTGGTGTTGCTTATTTAAATATATGGTCACATTTGCTATAACTTTGCATGAGCACATCAAGTTCAGCTGGAGAAAGAAATCTTTTTTTCAGATGTTGCCATGGTCACTCGTAATATCTGTTCTCCATTGATAATGCCTTATTATAGTCATGGTGTGCGCGCTTAACTCTGAGTTGGTCTACTCAAAGTTGATTGACCCAACTCAGATCAGCTATTCTGAAACCGAAAACTCTGAGTTTTTAATCTCTCGGTAAATCAACTCAGAGTTCAAGTTTAAACTCCGGGTTGGTTGAACCTCCTTACTGAAACAGGCCCATTGTGTAAAAGTGGTATTTAAGGTTGAAGAAAACAAGCAGTGCAACATGATTTGCGGTACATTCACAGGTAAACATTGTTTTCCTTATTTAATCCTTGTAAGATGGAGTTTAGGAAAGTGTCCTGTGCATATGGAGAGAAGAGTGGTTCTACAGGTGGTGTCAAAGCCACTCACCTGTGTGATGCACAATGTTTGTGCATACAATGTTTACATGCAACCAGATAATAATCCGTAATCAGGTTTAGAGATCTTGTGAGAGCTGTTATTTTATTTTATTCACTATTTTTATTCCATCATATTATATTCATAGTGTTTTATTAGTCATACTCATACCCGTATATCACTTTGGTGAATAGCTGTTGTTCCTAAAAAAAAGTGCTGTTATAAATAAACTTTGACTTTATGTAAACACCACAAAAGATCAAATTGATCCAAATTAAATTTTTATAAGATTGAAATGGGTGGTGTACACCAGTCTATTTAATAGGAAAAATATTTTTTTTACCAAAGAAATTGGACTAAAAACATTTCTTAAAGTGGAAGTTAGTTGGTTAAAATTAACAAGAATTTAATTGAATCACATTAGTTATTCACATAAATATATCTCTCACAATCTGAAATCAGATTTTATTCTTTCAGAGTGTTGATAGTTGGTGCATGTAAAGCACCTGAAATGTGAAACAAGAGACATATCCTCCCATGTATAACAAGTGTAAATGTTATGTGCAGCACGTCAGCAGCAGACAAACTGAAAGCAGATAAAGACACGCCGCAGGCTCTCAAAGACTTTGGGCTCAGGATCAGCAAACTCTTGGTAAGTGTGTGGCACATTGGTTGTGTTTTAAAATCGATGCAGCTGCCTACCAGGACCAGTTAGTTTTAGGTTATTATATACGCATTTGTATGCCAATGACACGGTATGTGGCCATTCACACAGAATGCGTTTTATTCTAGTGCGTTTTCCATTCTTCTTCTATGCAAACACATTGTATGACATTACACTTGCATCTTGTATTTTTGAAAACACTCGCATAAATGCTGTCAAGCCATGTCAAGTTATAAGAATTGCAACTTTTACACACAGCGCCGATCATCAATGTAATTTTAGAGGTAGTAGATCAATCAGAAGGACTCTGAGGTGGGTAAAGCGTCTGTTCACAATAGCATGTTGGCATTTTAATTTGATGGCAACATGGCAGAGGAGATTTTTTTTTCTTCTTTTTTTAAAGAAAGCTTTCCTGATTACTGCATCTCACGTTTTTAGACAGAAAGACATGTTCTGTGTAAATGGCTCATAAGTAGGGCCAGACAGAATCTGCAAGTCGTTTTTGCTGTTTCTGTACAGAACTTTGTAAAACAAATCTCCATATTAACGTGGAATGATTTTGCGAAAGTTGGAGCTGAAAACCTTACACACAAAATTAAAAAAATCACTTTTTATTTAAGGTTTGCAATCAAAATCCAATTAGAACCCCATGGTTGGTAAACAAAGCTAGCTGCTCTCATAAAATACAGAATACTGAAAGATTTTGTTATATATTATGAAAATATTTCTTTACAAATGCTATTGTACATAAAATATAATAAAATTGGTGCTGTCAAAATTAGCGCGTTAACGCATGCGATTAATTGAAATATTTAACGCGTTAAAAAAAAATACACAATTAAAGCAGTTGCAGGATTTTTTATTTCCTATTGTGGCCGACGTGTGTTCAACATGTGAAGAAATATGGATAAGACCAAGGATGGACTTTTAGAAGGAAAGTTTCAATATAATCAATTAACGTCGCATCACCGTGCTATCCAGCGTTTCCTCCAGATTTTCATGTATTCATTTTTAATTTTTCGACTTTAACTGCAGCTCGGCAGTTTCACTTTCATTCAGCAACATATTGATTATGCCCCCGTGACATTTATTGGATGAGAACATGAAGTAAAGATTGCTGGAATTTTTGGAATTTGATGGAAAGGAAAAAACCTCTGCATTTCAGGTGACTTGGGTGGACCTTTAAAGGGCCACAAAACCCCCTGTCTCAGCAGGGTGTTTTCACACCTCTGTTTTGAAAAAAGTCAGGAAAGTTGGGCGTGTCCAGCTCTGGGAGTGTGGGAGTGTCGGGGGAGGGAAAGAGGGTAGGATTTGCATAGAAGGGAGTTTTCATTTGGGGACGCGCTGAGTTTCACAGGCAAAACAAACACACAGACGCTGATTTGATACCGCATGGCGAATAAGAGAAAAAAAATCCTCCGCATTTCTCTGTAACTTATGTACTCGGTAGGTAGCGTCAGAAAGCCGTGTGTGTATAGACTATCCTGTCACAAAATGCAGCGAAAATCCTGCACGACGGGAATAGTTTGTGTTTACATGTTTACACTCGGAGAGCAGCGTTTAAACAAAGGGCACAGCACTGCAAACACTTACCAAATCTGTAGACAGACAATCAAACTGGAGCTGTGTCTTTTTATTAAAAGCAGACGAGCGGCAAATCCGGATTTCACCATTTCCAGATGAGAAAAAGCTCTCGGGTAAAAATGTTCCTTACAAATGCGTTTCTGTCGCGTGCACTGTAATCCACACGTGAGTCCAGTAGCTCTCTCATAGAGGGAAAATAAAAACAAAACCTTCGTTGCAGCACACAAATAAACGCAACACCTACGACTCTTATCTTGAAATTCTTGTACTTTCACTTGTTTTGGCAACAAAACGTGGCATCTCTCTGCCGTCTGAACAGTGTAAACAGGTAAACAGTCTCCGGAGCTATCATGCATATTAATTAAGTTTCACGTAATACACAATAGAGCGCGCTGATTGGTTTGAAGCGCGTCTTTCTCATGAATTAATGCCGCACACTCAGATACGTCACTATGTCCTCGAAAAGACAGACAGCCATTCTCCACTCTGGATTTACACCTATGTATCTCATGGCCGTGACGCAGCTTCAAAAATTCGTTTCAAACCGGAAGAACGAATTTGCTCAAAATAACGCAAAAACAACCAATTTTCACTTTTTAATGCAATATATGTGTCCTAATAGTGTTTATAGCAGCGTGGGACACAGATATGACTGTCAACAGCTCAAAACAGCTGTTTCGTGACCCTTTAAGGTAATCAAAATTTGCTGTTTACATGGTAGACTCTTAATCAGAGTATTATCTTAATCATATTAAAATCGGAGTATTGGTGTCCATGTAAAAGTACTCAGTAAAAATGCCAGATGATGTCGCAAACTCTCAGAAACGGTGCATTCCTCTGCCTTTAAGTTGATTCCATGTGAACAAACGCCTAGCATCACCGACAGTGTCCGTATCCCTCAAAGTTGTTTAGAATAAAATGTTTAGAGATGGTGTGACCAAAGCCCCTGTAAGAAGTCTATAGTCTTTGGTGTGACACAACAAGTACCTGTTTGTGCCTTTGATGTACCCCTTGATGCTTTTTATGTCCTAATCGTAGCACCAGTGGCACCAAAATTAGGCACCGGAATTCATATGCTGATTCTGTGATTCTGCTTGTGAGAGACTGTTCTCACTCTCAGGTCACATCATTCAAAACAAAAGGGCCACATTGTCCCCCGATAATGTCAACAGACTGGACTGTCTTAGCAACTGGCTGAATGTAAAGGAGGACTAAGGCCCCGTTTACACTAATGCGTTTTCGTTTTAAAACGCATAAGTTTTGCTACGGTTACGCCATCCGTCCACACTACGCCGGAGTTTTCGAGCCCCGAAAACGGAGCATTTTGAAAACGGTGAAGAGCCCGTTTTAATACTGAAATGCTGCTGCTCCGTCTCTGTGTGGATGGGGGAAAACGGAGACATCTGAAAACGGAGGCGTGGCTGCTGAGATTCGCTACCTGATTGGGGCTTTTGGGTCATTGCGTATCCTTCCCTTATTTGTCAAGCCCCTATCACATGACTATAACGCTACCGGAAGACGGCAGACCAGCCTTCACTGTAAACAACAACATGGACACAGAAATGGGAGCGTTGTTTGCACAATTGTCCGTTTTAGGCGCCATTGTGCAGTTAAACTCTGCCTTTTTTACTACAGCAGCTGCATATATTTGCAAGAGGCAAGCTATTGTTCGAGCACTCGCTAATCGCTCGCGTTCATCGTTCAACCAGCGTTTGTTGACTAACAATAACCAAACGCCGAGCGAGACACATGCTTCCTGTTTATACTTGAACGCGCATGCCCAGAGTGCGCGAATGGTCACGTGATATACGTTTTTGGTGGAGTGGTGTGGACGGAGATATGTTTAGAAACGCTAGATGAAACGCTAGTGGACGCGGATCGTTTTTGATAAAAAACACCGTTTTAAAACGAAAACGCATTAGTGTAAACAGGGCCTAAGCAAAATTGTTTCAACGTTTATAATTATATATAATTATAATTCAATGAGTACCATTGGTTGTGCTCAATACTTAATTATTATAATTTTCCTAAATTTCTTTAAAAAATTACTGTATTTTGGATTTTTTTTGCAGTCCACTTAGAATCCAACATGGAAATCATTTTTGTTTGTTATTGGCATTGATTGTTTTGAAATTCAAATGCCACTAACATGCCTGTGTTTTTATTTTTGTAATAAATATGGCTTTATTGCGGGTATGTTGTTTACATGAAGAAATCTGTGTTATAAGTTGAACAAATATTCTGATAAACAATCATATTTTGAATTAAATAGTTTCTTTGTCTTGAGTTTACATTAATTTTACATGTGAATAGCCAAACTTCGAGCCAAAAATCGATTAATTGCGATTTAATCGCGATTAATTGCAAAAAAAAAAAGTGTGATTAATTAGGTTTTTTTTAATCGATTGACAGCACTAAATAAAATGTATAATAAAATAAAGTATTTGCATATTAAATAATACTGAAACTAATATAAAAACTGCACAAATATATATTTACATATATTTATGTAATTATCTAAATACATTGAATGATTAAAATACATTGAATGATGGGCTCAACAATCTGTGGATTTCTGAATGTGCTGCTTCCATATGGGCCTACCTATAAGCCTGGCTGGATTGATGCATAAGAAATGGACAGATGTGTCATTTGTGTGTCTGTGTTTGTATTGTCAGGGTTTGGATGAGCAGCAGAGCGTGCAGATTCTTCAGTGTTACCTTCAGGAGGACTACAGAGGGACACGAAACACGCTCAAGGTGAGTTCAGCTTCATATGGCACACATGAACATCATATATAGTTTAAGTCAAAATGATTCGCCCTTCTGTGAAATATTTATTACTTTTCAAATATTTCCCAAGTGATGTTTAATGGAGCAATGACATTTTCACAGTATTTCCTATAATAAATAATTAATATAAATAATAAATATTAATTTTAGTTTGCCTGGAATAGAAGTAGTTTTAATTTTTTTTAAACAAACTTTAAAGACAATATTATTAGCCCGCTTGAGAAATAGATATAACTGTATGTGCATGTATATTGTGAGAACGTCGTCTGAAGAATTTCTTAACTTCTCTCTTTTTCCCATCAGGCTGTGCTGCAAGATGAGAGACAGAGTCAGGCTCTGCTCCTAAAGGTTAGACCCTCTTTTAACTCTGTTTGGTTTTGTTTGTCCTGTCACAATATGAAGCTCCTTTAAAGCTCAAATGAATTCTGAAGTAGTTTGATTGTGAATCTATTGTTGAAATTGTGTTGTGCAGATTGCAGATTACTACTATGAAGAGAGACTTTGTGTTCTGCGCTGTGTTCTTCACCTCCTCACCTACTTCCAGGACGAGAGACATCCATACAGGGTAATAATAATAATGACAGATATCTGAAGATAGAAATGCAGTACAGGACTTGGTTTTTTCCATGGGGAATTGACTAGATTGTTAAGATTTGGTTTTGAGGATCTCATATGAGTGACTGATTGAAGGTATTTGTATATAAGTTCCACATTATGGATGTTTTTATCTGTTTTTTTAATCACTTTTAATTTTAGCTTCTATTTATCAAGATGAACTTTTTCTATTCCATTTTTTCATGCTGTTTTACACCAATTGTTATGGTTAGGCTATTTTCAGTTCTGTTTTCTTCCTTTCAGTCATCAATTATCAATCATTGAAATCCAGTGCAGTTACCATACTGTACTGTACCTGTTAACTAAGGCTAACTGTTTAGATAATATAAATTTTAGGAGCTTTTACACTTAAAATATAAATAGATGACAAAAGCTAAATGCATAGTTTGTGAAACTATAGATTAGTTACCAAATATGGGAGAAGGAAGCACTTCACTGCCATGCAAACACAATCTAAGGTAAATTGTTGTTCTCATAGTCGCAAACTAAATATAGATAAACTAGATATTCAAACTAAATCCATTTTAATTAGTGCTGGGCAAAGAATTGACAAGATGTGTGTGTGTGTGTATATGTATATAAATATACAGTTGAAGTCAGAATTATTAGCCCCCCTGAATTGTTAGCCCCCCTGTTTATTTTTTCATTAATTTCTGTTTAACGGAGAGAAGGTTTTTTTTTCAACTCTTCTAAACATAATAGTTTTAGTAACTCATCTCTAATAACTGATTTCTTTTATCTTTGCCATGATGACAGTAAATAATATTTGACTAGATATTTTTCAAGACACTTCTATACAGCTTAAAGTGACATTTAAAGGCTTAACTAGGTTAATTATGTTAACTAGGCAGGTTAGGGTAATTAGGCAAGTTATTGTATAACGATGGTTTGTTCTGTAGACTATTGAAAAAAAAATTGCTTAAAGGGGCTAATAATTTCGACCTTAAAATGGCTTTTAAAAAATTATAAACTGCTTTTCTTTTAGCCGAAATTAATGCTGCTTTGCAAAGGCAAGTTCACAGAGCCCTGACGGTGTCAAACATTGAGTATGTTTACATGGGCAACAATACTTTAATACGATTTTAATATGATTAAAACAATACTCTGATTAAGAGTCTACCATGTAAACAGCGATTTTTGATTACTTAATGCGATATATGCAGATATTAGTGGCAATACTGACAAACTATTCCCGTCATGTAGGACTTTTCGCCATATTTTCCGACAAGATCCACACAGGCCATAGATATATACACTAGATATCGCATAGGGACCCTGAGCATGAGTCAATAGCGCCGCCACATTGGTACAGTGCTTCTAGGACAAACGTCATTCAACCGCACTAGTCAAGACAGTGTGCCAATGTGAAGATGCTGGACTTTAGCGCTGTGTACGGATGTAGTAACGAGCAAACAAAGAAAACAAAGCACAAAGGCAGAACATTTCATAGGTAAGATTTAGTTTTTTATGTTTTTGTATGTTATGAACTTTTGTGATTAAAAGTAATGTTATTGATGATAATACAGTCTCTTGCTGCATTCACCATAAGGCAAAGTAGCACCAACTCGCACTAAATTCTAGACTTATGCTAGTTTTGTTGAATAAAATAAGCAAACTATGTTATGAAATATGACAAGAAGATGCTGCCGTGCTAGAAACTTGTATTATTGTCAGCTAAGTGAACGAGTCGTTCATAACGGAGATTCATTCACAAACGGATCGCTCCCTCTGTCAGAATGAGAAGTGAAAGCAGGAGAAGGGGTGTGTTTCAGGACATGGATTAGATCAAATTAAACAGGGAAGGAGGGTAATGCATTTCCATGCACACAAACACTCACTTTTTGTCAGGAATGCCCGTGCGGTCACATCCATCAATGTAGAAAAGTGATGTAAAATTATAATATTTCGTAATTGAAAAAAATATTTGCATACTGACCACCGGGGAAAACTCCCGATCATAGATATATGTGTATTTCTCTGGCTTTCGATGGCCACAGTCCTCCGCTTCACCTTGGTCCCGCATTCATTTCAAAGGAGCGCTACCCTGTACTAAAATGGCGGCTCTATTGACGCATTCGTTCTAATAGACAATAGCAGGGTAGGTGACATCTAATGTATATATCTATGCACACAGGCGGCTGTCAGTAAAGGACCGCACAGACACACAGACGCACACACACACACACACACACACACACATCGCGAAATGCGTAAGTTTTTTTTCTTCTCATTTGGCGTGCGTTATTAAATTCCATAACACTCTCACCTGTCCTTACTCATTTATTTGCGTCTAATACCCCAGTTTGTCACGAAGGCATGAATTAAATGTTTGTGAGTTAAAGTGAAACTGCTCAACTGCAGTTAGAGTCAGGCTTCCTGCTGATTTGATTCAGAAGGGCACTTCTTTCCCAGACGACTCACCGGTCAGGTATACATCCGCGCTAAAATATCAAGGTGAAAGTCATCATAGCCTGCGTAGAAAAGACACAGCTCTCACCCAACTTTGAGAATAGATTAACGGCGATATTTTTTTTATCGCGCGATAAGAGTCTCGCGTTAACGCAGCACATTAACGCCGATAATGGCCCACCACTAATATATATATATGTGTGTGTATGTATGTATGTATATATATATATATATATATATATATATATATATATATATATATGTATATATATATATATATATATATATATATATATATATATATATATATATATATATATCTATATCTATATACACGTGTGTGTGTGTGTGTGTGTGTAAGTTATTTATTTATTTATTATGAGTATGTAATACATATAAGCAAAACAAATTACTATACAACTATATAAAACTATACAAATCTTTTTCATATATAGTATCATATACATGTATAGTGTCATATACATGTATATTTTATATCTATATACAAATAAATATGTTCTCAAATATATGCATGTGTGTATTTATGCACAAATCAGTTTTTAATAAAAAATATAATAAACTTTATTTTGGATGTGATTAATCGTTATTAATCTTTGCCTAAAACTAATTTAATATAATCTTATTATTTTAGCATAACATTTTAATATTGTATGATTAATCAATAAGCGCAACAACAGCCTGCACTTATGTTTATTTGATGTCTTTTAAGTCAGTGAACATCAGGGAATTAGATTTTTGGCTTAAAATGTGAACCCTGGGATTATGAACAGCTCATATTTTGGTATTTGGGAGTCCACACACTGCATAAAAAGGTAATTTCCATAAAAAATGTGACACTTTAAAGAAAACAAACTTATGAAGTGCACAGGAAAGTTATTCATTATATAAAAACTGCAATCTAAAATTGAGCAATAAAATATACAATTGTCTTTTTTCTTTCTTCAGGCAGAGTACTCCAACTGTGTCAGTAAACTGGAGAAAGATCTGGTGTCCAACTACAGGCAACAGTTTGAGACGCTCTCCAAATCCGAAGCTCCAACATGGGAGACGCACGGAAACCTGATGGTAAAGAGATGTTGATGTTTAAAGCAGCATCCCCATGAATTACACCTGTAGAATTTGACAGGGGATGTTTTAATGTGTGCAGACGGAGAGGCAGGTGTCCCGCTGGTTTGTGCAGTGTCTGAAGGAGCAGGCTCTTCTGCTGGAGATCCTGTTTTTGTATTATGCATACTTTGAGATGTCACCCAATGATCTTTGCACCTTCACAAGGCTCTTTAAGGAGCAGGGCTTTGGACAACGGCAGACAAATCGACACCTCGTGGACAAGAGCATGGACACGCTGGTCGAACGCATCGGGTCAGAATACACCATCATCTGCTCCTTTTTTTTAACGCATATGCTTACAGACAGTGATTTATAGTACTGTGAATGCAAAATTATTAGCTATTATTTATTTCAAATTTTTTCCAAGTGATGTTTTCAGTGCCTTTTTTTATAATTATGTTTATTAGATTTTCACAACAATACAGACATAACAAAACATCTTCAAAAGACACGCAAAGAAAAATAACACAAAACATTGTAGAGAAAAAAAAAGAAAAGCAGCTCAGATTACATATAAAACAGGACTACCCCACATTAAACAGATCAGAAAAGGATAATAACATTGCTTATTTTTCAGATAACAATACAGTTGCAATATTCCTTTAACATAATAGGGCAAATATCAGGTTCCAAATAATCCAAATATGGAGTCCAAACTTTGAAAAATGTTTTTTTTGTGTAAATCATGGGTAAGATGTTTCAGAGGTCTTGTGCCAACCTTTAAGGGATGGAGATTTATCACTAATCCAATTAAGTAAAATATCTTTTTTCTGGTGGCAAAGGTTAATATATTATACAATTTCTTATTAGCTGATAAAAAAAATGTGTCCATTAGGTATACCCAAAATCAATGAAACTGGGTCAAAATTTAACGGCATGTTAAAGATCTTTTCCGTTTTCCCCAGCACCAAGGACCAAAACCTTTGCAGTCTGTTACATGACCACATACAATGCGTTAAAGTACCTACATCAGTTTTACATTTTAAACACATATGCGAATTAGAAGGGTTAAATAGATGTCTGCGGTTAGGGGAGATAATTCAGTGCCTTTTTAAACATAACAACAGTTTTAATAACTAATTTCTTTTTGTCTTTGGCTTGATGACAATACATGATATTCTACTGGTTATTTTGAAAGATACTAGTATTCTTATATTATGAGTACTTTAAGATACAAGCCTAAAGTGTCATTTAAAGGCTTAATTAGGTAAGTCATTGGACAACTCTGGTTTCTTCTGTAGACAATCATAAAATAATAATTTCTTATAATAATAGGGCTAATAATATTGACCTTTAAAAATTGAAAAGCTGCTTTTATTCCAGCCATGCTAAAATAAATAAGACAAAATGTAACAGGAAATACTGTGATTTCTTTCATTGCTTTGTTAAAAATTTGTTGGGAAATGTTAAGGTCCCTACTTAAACAAAACTCGTGATCCTAAGACAACGTAACATGAATAAACAATGGCAAGTGAATGAATAAACAAGTGCTCTAACTGAATTATTTGTTAATGTAATCAGCAAAACAATCCAAAATGACATGCGATGGGGAGCCCAACAACATAATAAATAACATACTAAACAAACTTAAAGCAGGTTGGGACTCCCCACTCCAAACAAACAGTATATAAAAGAAAGTATAAAGGAGAAAACAACAATAAAGCCGTCAGAAACTGTGGTGGCGTGGAGGAATGAGCGAGCGCGAGAAGTTCGTTTCCTACCATGTAAAAAACCTGACGTCACCAAATCAACCAAAAGAACACTGAAAAGGAAAAAAAAAACCCAAGATCAATTAAAAGTAATAATTACGGGCAGGAGTGAATGCCACATGTACAGGGAAATATTTACAATACAGTACAATACAATATTTATTTATAAAGCACATTTAAAAACACCCAAGGTTGACCAAAGTGCTGTACATAGGAGTGCTAAAGACAGAGAAGCAGAATATAAAAGAAACATTTAACAAATAAAAGCAATTTGAAAATTAATTAATTTTACAGGAGGGCCCATAATTAATAAGTGTATGTGAATGGTGTTCTTCTCTACAGGTATTTCAGCTCTTTGATTCTGGTGGAGGGAATGGACATTGATTTTCTGCATAAATGTGCTCTGGAGGACCGAACCGAACAGCATCAGTTTTATGACCAACAGGATGTTTGCAAGGTAACCCTGGAGCTTATAGTCTTGAAGAGACAATATAAAAATACTGAAAAAAATATCCGTGTGAATATATTACTGTGTGAATCACATATACTGTGTGATATTTTGTGAAGAATGGGGTATATGCACAGCTAGTGTTTTTCAGCCAACGATAGACTTCCGGTGAAAGGTTTCTGTGACTATTTTCAATTTCATAAGGTTCCTTTTACAGCATCGATGTTGTAATGTAATTATAATACAATCAGTTAAATAGATTTAAGCATTCGTTTAGCTGTTCAAGTGTTAAATGAGATGAAAGACCGTGTAAACGCAGGTGCCTTCAGTAGCAGCAGGCTAGCGCAGAAAGTCCATTGAAAATACTGGGGGAAAATAACTTTCCATATTTTAAAAACATGGTGCTGAAAAATGGAATTTAATGCAGTGCTTTTTGTCTGGTCTGAGACCCACTTCATATCATATATCAATCAGGCAGTGAAGATCACAGATTTTTTAAGAAATAAGAACTTAAATGTGGCGATTTTGTAATGACAAGACAGTTCACTGAAAGTGCTTGGGATGGCTGACTGAAAATGAAAAGTCTGTGTGCATATACTCCATTGAATTGATTATCAGTTTTTATATATATATATATATATATATATATGTGTGTGTGTGTGTGTGTGTTTGTGTTTTTGTGACATATCAGGACACAAATCTGTATAATGACATAGGTATGACACAGGTATTACAAAAAGGAGGTGAAATATGAGGACATTGGTGACGTCCTCACTTCTCAAAAAGCTTCTAAATCACACAGGATGAGTTTATTCAGGCAGTAAAGCTGTACACTGTCTCCTGTGATGGTTGGGTTTAGGAGTAGGGTGGGGTGAGGGCAATATAATATACGGTTTGATCTGTATAAAATGAATTGAAGCCTATGTAATGTACCCACTTTTCACAAAAACAAACGTGTGTGTGTGTGTGTGTGTGTGTGTGTGTGTGTGCAGGAGATGGATCAGATGCTGTTGACTTTTGGTGACATTCCTCACCACGGGCCGGTTCTGTTGGCGTGGGTTTTGCTGCGACACACACTGCGTCCAGAGGAAGTGAGCTCCGTGATCAGACGTCTGGGAAACACAACGCTGCAGCTCGGGGTCTTTCAGTACCTCACCAACATGCTGCAGGTGCTCGGCAATGCTGGAAATAACGTAAGAAAAGAGTTGGGTTATTGTAAGGGTGGGCAGTTTGACCAAAATTGGAGTAATTTTGTTTTCAGTGTAACAATATATTTCAAGTATAGGTGGGCATAGATTAATTTTTTAAATCTAGATTAATCTCACTGTAATCTTGGAATTAATCTAGATTATTCTAGATTAAAATGTCTCATTTGAATTTTGAAGTCTTTGAGAACAGGTTTCTCAAACCAGGTGGCGCATTAGACCAGGGGCTCATCTCCTGTTTCCAAAATGCATCAGAAACTGCTTGAGAAACTGTTCTACTATGATAATTGGTGATGAAAATAAATGATGTTCAATAAGATGTACTTGTGATTACTAACTGTTTATTCAGTTAAACATCAATTTTGAACTGTAGGCCTACATAAACTCCAAACAGCGAATTTTTATTTATTTATTTTTTTTTGTGATTACCTTAATCCGACTAAAGTCATAACTGAACTAAACAGAAATGGAATTTAGACGTGGAGTATGCAGATATTAGTGGCATTACTGAAGTACACACCACAATCAAACTATTACCTATTACCGTAGAACTTTTCGCCATATTTTCCGACAAGATCCACACGCGGCTGTCAGTAAAGGACCGCTCACACACACACACACACATCGCGAAATGCGGAAGTTTTTTTCTTTCCGTTTGCCGTGCGTTATTAAATTCCATAACACTCTCACCAGTCCTTACTCCTTATTTGCGTCTAATACCCCAGTTTGTCACGGGGGCATGAATGAAATGTTCATGAGTGAAGGTGAAACTGCCGAACTGCAGTTAAAGTCACCCAAAATGACAGGAAACTCTTACGTGAAAGCACTTGACGTAAACACCTTAATTATATTATTGTCTATTAAGGCAAATAACTAGATTACAGATCTCCATGTAAGCGTAGTCAGTAGTGTCTTTGAAGTATGTGAAAGATCCAGAAGGGCATCCTGCTGATTTGATTCAGAAGGGCACTTTTTTGTCAAACGGCTCACCGGTTTTACTTTCATTTACCGTCCATTTTATTGTATGTTTTACTCAAACGCATAAACTCTACAGGTGCCTGATAGTTAGATGTGGAGCTAACATTAATCAGATTCACTCCAGTGAACTGCATCCATGTTAGCTTGTCACGTTTGATGTGGTAATTTCACAGTAGGAATACACACATGTTCAAAGACTCGGCACCTGCAGTGCAATTTGGCCAGGTATACATCCGCGCTAAAATATCAAGGTGAAAGTCATCATAACTTGTGTGGAATAGACCCAGCTCCCAACCCAACTTTGAAAATAGATTAACGGCGATATTTTTTTATCGCCCGATAAGAGTCGATAAGCTGAAAAGAGCCGATAACGGCCCACCACTAATTTCAAGATTTAGTTATTTACGTTGGTAGTTATTCAAGAAGACTAACAAAAAAGGGTTTCAAAAAATAAACTTGAATACTTTAAATTAAAAAACAAACTGAAAATGACTTTAGAAATGCAAAAATCACAGGTTTGATTTTAATTTATGCCCCATAAGTGTAAGCTTCTCACAATAAATAAAAATGACATTTTACAAACTGATGCTTTATTTTAAGAGAACATTTCACTAATTTTGCAAAAAAAAATAAATTTTGTTTTATTAGTGTAACAGAAAACTCTGAATGCGTTTCTCATTGATGCTTAGGAGCCATATTGTAAAGAAAGTATTAATAGAGCAGATACTGAATTAAGCTCTGTATGATTGCTGTCGGGGCAGCGCGGTGGCGCAGTGGGTTGCACAATCGCCTCACAGCAAGAAGGTCGCTGGTTCGAGCCCCGGCTGGGTCAGTTGGCATTTCTGTGTGGAGTTTGCATGTTCTCCTCGTGTTCGTGTGGGTTTCCTCCGGGTGCTCCGGTTTCCCCCACAAGACCAAAACATGTGGTATAGGTGAATTGGGTAAGCTTCATTGTCCGTAGTGTATGTGTGTGCATGAATGTGTAAATTGCCTAAAAACAAATGCTGGATAAATTGGCGGTTCATCACACTGTGGCGACCCCAGATTAGTAAAGGAACTAAGCCGAAAAGAAAACGAATGAATGATTGTTGTCACGGTCAGTAAGTCAATCCTTTTTTAGTATATACTGACCAATATATCAAGCAAGACTAAGCTTTTTATGACATAACTTCATGTTATTTGTTTGTTTTACTTTCAGTTTCAGTAATCTAACTCCGTTGTTCTACTAGGCAGGCATTAGGACCTGGGGGAGGCTGTTAAGTCAGCAATGTAATGTAATGTAATGTGTATTTATATATCGCGTTTATCGTGTATGGCCATACACCCAAAGCGCTTCACAGTCATGAGGGGAGTCTCTCCACACCACCACCAATGTGCAGCATCCACTTGGATGATGCCACGGCAGCCGGATAATGACCACAGAGAGTCAGGACCTCGGTTTAACGTCTCATCCGAAAGACGGCACCCACTGAAAGCATGGTGTCCCCTTCACTTTTACTGGGGCATTAGGACCCACACAGATTGCAGGTTGAGCGCCCCCTGCTGGCCTCACTAACACCACTTCCAACAACGACCTAGTTTTCCCATGTGGTCTCCCAGGGCTCAGCCCTGCCTAGCTCCAGTGAGTAACCTTGGGCTGCAGGGTGATATGGCTGTGGCAGAGGCTGTAGCACTACCCAAGTGACAGTTTAACTTAAGGCGTTCTCGCACTAGGTACAGTTGCCTTGAACTGACAGCCTGCACTCACACTGCATTTTGCCTTCTGAGCCAAAGCACGCTTACATCATCGATGATGCGACTGTTCAGTTTAACAGGAAGAGGAGCGCTCAGCACAGTGGACATTGCTTTAGTTGTATCGTTTTGTATTATTTTTAGTCATTCGGGATGCAGTCAAATATTTTGTGAAACAGATCCACCACTTTTGACGCTCATGCAGCACGTGTTAGGAGGTTTGCTGAAGGTGCAGCTGACGTGCAGTGAGGGGTTTGCGTCTTTAAAAAACGATGACAATTCATGTTCATTGAAAAGTACGAATGATTAATAAATCCATATGAAACAGTCCCTTAAAAGTGACATCGCATCTTCAATTTCGGGCTCAGGCGTGCTTTGCTACTACAAGTGTACCGTACCAAAGCCCAACCGAACCGTGCTCTGGCACACCTCTTCCAACCGGGCCAGGGCCAGCCAACTGAACCACACCTGGGCCCGATTCGAAGCACTCACACTTGTCAAACAAACCAGGAAATGTGCCCGGGCACAGTTCAGAGAGCATAGTGTGGGAGTGCACCCTTACTGAGGGATATTGTGCACAGAGTTATTCTGTACTCGCATGTGTAGTTTTAAGTCGGTAATCCAAAACAGTTTATTTAAATCACATTAAAGTTCACCTCTGATTGCTGACCTGATCTTATTACGAGCGCTCCAGTCAGCGTTTCCCTCAGTCTCAAGAGTACAGGTTAGCCACGCTCACTTATTTAAATGTCACGATATGCAAACAAATCTATTACGGTTGACAATTTAATGATATGAATTTGTATTATTTAAATTGTATTGTTTTATTATTTAAATGATATTAAATTGTCCCTGCTAATGATATATGCCGTCATACCACCCAGCCAAAGTCACTGTCACAGAAACACGGATGTCTTATGTTATGACGTATCAAATAATGACTCCGATATAGACTTTTAAACATGCTGGTGCTGTTTTTTTTTCTTGTCTTTCTCTTTAGTGTACAGTGAGCACTGCACGGATGTGTATTTATGGTCTGCTGTCTTTTGTAATCACTTCTTTTGAAGAAGACACACTTGGCAGCCAGCAGGTACAAACATATAAAACCCTGTGAAAGGAGATCAGAAATTCACATTTATTAGGATACTACTGGAATTGGCAAATGATACATTTCATTTTGTTTATTCTGTCTGTAGCACCTGATCAATGCAGCGTGTGAAGTGCTCGCTGCTCCGAGTCTGGCAGAGCTTTTCTGGGAGTCGGTGAGAAAAACAGACGATGCACAATAAATATATAATTCCACTATACAGTGCTCAACATAATTGAGTACACTGCATTTTAAAAATGAATATTTTTATCAATTTCTCAGTGAATATAGGCAATGTATTTTAGTGCAGTTGAACAAAACAGATTTATTAAACAGATATATTTATTAAAATAATATTTTAGTCAACAGACATATTTAGAAATGGAAAGAAAATACAAATAAATTCAAGCAAAATATTGCAGAAAAAAAAAATTACAAACTATGAAATTTCAGCAATTTTTTTTTTTAATTTTGCACTTACATTTTTTTATTTAATATTTTTCCCTAACACAAATTTGGCTGTACTAATTTTGGACCATTATCATAAGTTATTTTGTTGATTAACTCCAGATTTGGCTTCCGTACTGACTAAGCTAATGTATATGCACAAATATAAAATTGTTTCTATCTTCCTATAGAAAATATTTATTTAAATGAGAGATTTGTGAGGGGTGTACTCATATATGCTGAGCACTGTATGTGGATTTTCTTTGTTTGCTCTTGCTGCGTCCCAATTCACTGCCTTATACTACGTCCAGCATGTGTCTTTTGTAAGATGCCTATGATTTGACCTTTGACCTACAGAAGCCGAACATGGGTCTGGGTGTGATTCTGGACAGTGCAGTTGGTGTGTTTCCATATAAGACTGGACCTTTACTACAGCTGCTCACTGCACTGCTGTCTGACAAATCTACAGCCAAGAAGGTACAAATAAAATGCACGCTGAACACTACTTTGCATACAGTACCGGTCAAAACGTTTGGAATAATTATGTATTCTGCTTATGATTGATCAAGAAAGCACAAATTAAGGGAAGTATAATTAGACATTTAGAAACTTGCTTTGAAGTGTTTTTTTCCCCTCCTCTGATAAATCTACATTTTCTCCATCATTACACCTGGATCACATGATACTTCAGAAGTTTTTGTAATTTTCTGAGTTGTTTCTCAAGAGTAATTTCTTATTAATGTTGAAAATAAATATTCACTTCGTATTTTTGTGCAAACTCTGACACACTATTTAGCTATATTGGAGGTAAGATTTAATAAATAAAAATTTTAATACTTGGCTCAGTGGTTAGCACTGTCGCCTCACAGCAAGAAGGTCGCTGGTTTGAGGCCCGGCTGGGCCAGTTGGAATTTCTATGTGGAGTTTGCATGTTCTCCTTGTGTTGGCGTGGGTTTCCTCCGGGTGCTCCGGTTTCCCCCCCAGTCCAAACACATGTGCTTTAGGTGAATTGAAAAAGCTAAATTGGCTGTAGTGTATGAGTGTGAATGACTGTGTATGGATGTTTCCCAGTACTGGGTTGCAGCTGGAAGGGCATCCGCTGTGTAAAACATATGCTGGATAAGTTGGCGGTTTATTCCGCTGTGGCGACCCCTGATAAATAAAGGGACTAAGCTGAAGAATAATGAATGAATGAACTATTGTGTGTGAAAATGTTGACAAAAACTAAAATGTTTAAAATAAGTTATTTCCATTTAAACAGCATTTGGAAAAAAATCTGAAAAAGAGTGCAACTTCAATCAATTCTGTCTTTCAGGTGTACACCTTCTTAGACAAGATGTCGTTTTACACTGAGGCCTATAAACACCGACCCAATGACGTGATCTCCAGAGAGGACGGCACTCTGTGGAGGAGACAGACTCACAAACTGCTCTACCCTCTGGGTCAGTCAGCGCTCAGCACATGTGTAGCGTACCTGTGTTTCTGGCATCTCTTGCCTGATTGCTTTATTATATTACCTGAATTCAATGCAGTTCATCTTTATTTGTATAGGGCTTTTTACAATGTAGATCGTGTCAAAGCAGCTTAACATAGAGGAAGTTCTAGTAAATAGAAACTGCTTCAGTCCAGTTTTCACAGTACCCGTATGCAGTGGTGTAATTAGTTACCAAGTTATTATTTAATGTAATTAAAATTGCTTTTCCACTGAAAAAATAAGGGATTACTTTTCATTTTTAGGTAAAAATTGACGTCTACATGTATGAAATATGTTGTTTCTTTAAACATTCTGATCTCCAGAGAGGACAGCACTCTGTGGAGGAGACAGACTCCCTAACTATTTTGATATATATAGAGTTTATTTTTATTTAAACCTTTTTTTTTACCAGGAAAACCTCTAGAGATTTGTAGTCTTGATTTTTGTACTTGACGAACAAACAATAAATATTGCAGAGTACACATCAAAATAAACAAATGCAAAATACAGTTAAGTGTTAATCATACTAATTGTACCACCAAAACATATCCAGGCTACAAGTAAAATACTCAATAAGATTGTAAATTATTATTAGAATACATAATAAATGTGTGCAGTTGTACATGAATGTAAGAGTTTCATTTCTATTGTCAATGCATTGTGATTTTTGTGGATTTTTAGTATTGAGTAACTAATGCCGAGTTGACTGCACGATTTTCAAAGTAGTGGCGTCACAAAGGTTTTCACACTGCATGACTATCTGGGGTAGCATTCCGTGACTGCTGTGTTTACATTAAATGGATTGGCGACAGGGGGTTTCACACTGCATGACTTCACAATTGGAGAATCACAGACAACTTTGTCTTGTCCGCAAACTACATCTCACAACCAAACACACGAGAAGTGACATGGAAACAACGTGAGGTCACGTAGTAGATATTTTTTGATTATTAACTACATAATGAGAAAGAAGCCTTTAGTGGGGTGGAAAATGTATTTATTTTGCTCACCTGGGTTTAAAGGGATTTGGCATTTTCTCCTCAACTTTTTTTCTTTTTCGACCCGGTTGTGGTATTGCTCAGATGATACGTCAAACGGACACGGGTGCTCCTGCCACATTTACACTAGTTTTTCCTCAATTTTCGAAAAGAAGCCCTTAACTCCTCCCCCAGCCTCTCGCTGGCCTGCAGATACCCACACTAGTGGATGCTGCCCTCTCATTGGCTGTAGGTGATCGCCGATGTTATTTTCAATCAGAACACATTTCACACGACATGATTTTGAATTAACGACAGCTCCAGATATTTAGGCCCCGTTTACACTAATGCGTTTTCGTTTTAAAACGCATAAGTTTTGCTACGGTTACGCCATCCGTCCACACTACGCCGGAGTTTTCCAGCCCCGAAACCAGAGCGTTTTGTAAACGCTGGAGGGGTCGTTTTCATTCTAAAACGCTGCTGCTCCGTCTCTGTGTGGATGGGGAAAAACTGAGACATCTGAAAACGGAGGCGTGGCTGCTGAGATTCGTTACCTGATTGGGGCTTTTGGGTCATTGCATATCCTTCCCTTATTTGTCAAGCCCCTATCACATGACTATAACGCTACCGGAAGACGGCAGACCAGCCTTCACTGTAAACAACAACATGGACACAGAAATGGGAGAGTTGTTTGCACTATTGTCCGTTTTAGGCGCCATTGTGCAGTTAAACTCTGCCTTTTTTACTACAGCAGCTGCATATATTCGCAAGAGGCAAGCTATTGTTCGAGCACTCGCTAATCGCTCGCGTTCATCGTTCAACCAGCGTTTGTTGACTAACAATAACCAAATGCCGAGCGAGACACATGCTTCCTGTTTATACTTGAACGCGCATGCCCAGAGTGCGCGAATGGTCACGTGATATACGTTTTTGGTGGAATGGTGTGGACGGAGATAAGTTTAGAAACGCTAGATGAAACGCTAGTGTAGACGCGGATCGTTTTTGATCTAAAACGCCGTTTCAAAACGAAAACGCATTAGTGTAAACGGGGCCTTAGCATGCCAAATATCTTGGCGACTCATCGGCAATTCTCTTAGATGACGTCTTTGATAGATCACACTGTGTGATTGTTACTCACATGAACGAGCTTGGATTTGCCTGTGATTTAAGGCATTTGTATGTGATTTCTCAACCAGTCGGCGAGTCAAAATCAGGGCTAAAATCATGCAGTCTGAACTCGGTATTAGTTGCTTTTCAAGTAATTAGAGAAGTCATTTAATACAGTTCTAATGATAGTTAGTGACAAATGACTTTTTTGAAGTAACTTGCCCACCACTGTCTGTATGTTCAGGTGTGGGTCAGACCAACCTGCGGATGCCTCAAGGGTGTTTCGGGCAGGTGTGTGAAGGAAAGCAGCTGTCTGTGGGTGAACAGGGTTATCTGGTGCGCTGGGAATATTCCTACAGCTCGTGGACTCTCTTCACCTGTGAGATCGAGATGCTGCTGCACGTCGTCTCGACTGCAGGTACACACACTTGAATTTAAAGATGATCATTATAAAGATAATTAAATGTTTTACACTGGCTTTGGACATATGTCTGCGTTGAACAGATGTGTTGGTACACTGCGAGCGAGTGAAGCCCATCTTGGATCTAGTTCATAAGATCATCAGCACAGATTGGACGGTGTCAGACTGTCTGCTGCCGCTCACATCACGGATCTACATGCTTCTGCAAAGGTGAGATGGACGCAAAGACCAAACCGGAAACATTGTGCCCACTTGCATTAAAGTCCTTAAGTAATCTGACTTGGGATGGTGTCCATCAGGGGGAAAATATTAGGGCTTAATTATAATAATGCTCGGAATGCTATTATGAAATACGTTGTGTGTTTTATTATGTGTAAGAAGCCACATCATTTAACAGAAGCACTCATTTCACACACTCGACAGAAGCTATGAAGTACGTTTTAAGTAAAATTATTTTCATATGTGGCATTTTTGCTTGTGCTTTCATGTTTAGCATTAGCCACATTTACTACAAATGGCCACAGTTCACTAAAAAGCTAAGCAAACAGCTGTCAATATCACAGAATGATTGCGATTTGACTATCAGGTGATATTTTGCGTAGCTTGACAGAGAGCTATAGCTCTGTTTAGTAAACGCTGCTCCAGCTGATTACAAAGTCGGCTTTTATAGACAAATGCGCAGGACAATCGCATGATATTTATCATTCAGCCCTAGAAAATACCAAAGGCTATAGAATACACTAAACATGTCACTCGCATAGTTTTGAATGGGCAAAAGTGTAACGGTCAACACGATGAATGAAGCCCTGTATTCCAGTACAGGAGCCAATCAGCCATTGATATAGACTGACAAGTGTCTGGGGGAGAAGCTTGGACCAGAGTTTCTGCAGGTTTTGTGTGATTTTAATGGCTATAAATTAAACTAGAGACAGATGTTGTTTAATTTTATTGGTGATCCTTAGTATAAAATTTAATCATAAGCTTGGCAAGTAATTTTGTAGAACTAGTTGTTTCCAAATTCAGACACAATGCCCGAGCATACTGCTCAAGAGGTGTTTCAGGTGGTGTCTTCTTAGCTTCACCCTTGCCTAAGTGCTTTTAAGTGTTTGACTGTAGGGCGACACTCTGGCAACATACCCCAATGAGAGTTGCAGTTTCTATGGCTACTGGATCTCTTAGAAAACAGAACGTAACGAACCTAAAAGCAAACCTTTACTGAAGCCACAGTTGTATTGATGTTTTTCTACAAACATCATCAAGAAGATATTTTGAAAAATGTTTAAAACCTGTAACCATTGCCTTCTATAGTATTTGTTTTTCCAAAGTGAAGTGAGTATTGTCAAGTATGGGACGTTAAAATTTTTTATTAAACGGAAATTCAAACCATTTTCCTGGCGTTGATGTTGTCAATTTAGCTAAATATATTGGGAAGCAGCTATACTTTGCATCTCTGGACTATCTGGAGAGACCAAAGCAATTCTTTTTAAATGTGAATGCTTAAAAAAAGTTTTAGATTTGTCTTGTATTAAGTATTGTTGTTGATTTATTTTTTTTTTTTATTGTTATAAACATATGTATAATATAAAAAATACAAACAGTTTGTAAATGTGATGCTTTTCCCATAAAATAGCATTAAAGTGTGGAAATAAATGCTATATTCTCTTTCTTCTAAAAATATGGTATGTTTGATTTGCCTGACAGGTTGACCTCCATTATTAACCCTCCAGTAGATGTGATCACTTCCTGTGTGAACTGTCTTATCGCTCTGGCTGCTCGTCAGCCTGCAAAGGTACATAGTTACTATTATATAAAAGCTAAGTCAGTGTTTTAAAGAATGATGAACCTCAGATTAAACCTCCTCTCCTGATGCAGGTGTGGTCCAGTCTGCATCACACCGGTTTCCTCCCATTTGCCTCCACTCCTCTGACTAACATGACACAGGCCATCAGGTGATACACACACACACACACACACATGCAAAGACAGTAGCTGTGTTTCCATCCAAAATGTGGTATATTTATGTACAAAACTGGAATATTGCACAAAACATTTGCAAATAAACCAGCGTTTCCATCCAATGAGTCAAAGAATAAAAGGCTCAGTGGTTAGCACTGTGGCCTCACAGCAAGAAGGTTGCTGGTTCGAGTCCTGGCCATGTTGACGTGGGTTTCCTCCAGGTGCTCCGGTTTGCCCCACAGTCCAAACACATGCGCTATAGGGGAATTGAATAAGCTAAATTGGCTGTAGTGTATGAGTGTGTATGGATGTTTCCCATTACTGGGTTGCAGCTGGAAGGCGGCTGTGTTTAAACATATAAGTTATATAACATATAATGGATAAGTTGGCGGTTCATTCCGCTGTGGCGAATAAAGGGACTAAGCCAAAGAAAAATTAATGCATAATAATAATACTGAACCACTGTGATGACGGACTTTGGCTGGAGGATTTTAGAAAGACCAAAAGCAACATTTCTGATGTTAATATCTGTAATGCATTTTAACTTTATATTCAGATAATAAAGAGGTAAAAACAAAAAACTTTTCAGTATTTCACATCGGTATTTATAACCTCTCTTCTTATTCATCTATCAACACATTTCCGCATTTTAGGAACAATTTGAAAGGTCCCCAAACTCCCTCAAAGACCTTATATTTATCTCCTAATATACAGGTTATGTTTTTCATTGTCATGTTTGTAATTGTGTCTTTCCAACATCCTATATTTGGTGTACACACATTTTTCCAATTTAAAGAAGCAATCCATTTAGCTTAAAGAATACATATATTTATAAATAAACATTTAGTCTTTTTAAGCTGACTTTTGATTTCCTTAAGCTATAAATGAAATAAAATCAGAGGTGACAGTGGAATATTACCACAAAATATCTTCTCTTATTGTTACTTTCACTTCTTTCCAAAAATGTTAAATTTTTCCACACTCCCATATGCAATGATTTAATGTACCTTTAAACTTTTTGCATCTTATACAGGTGTCAGGAATGTTTTCATTTTATTTCGGATGTTTTACAATGTGCTCGCTCTGCTGGTTTGTCTATTAGCAATGGTCCATCGCAACCATTTTATCATCACATGATCTGTTAAAACAAAATCATGTGACTTTTTTAATGCGCATACTCGAATTTTTTCAGTAAATGTGTTTCCGTTGTAGTGTATGTGCATTTTTGTTTCTTATTGCACAAGTTTTATCATACGCATTTTCAAAATGTATGCTCATCTTGACATTTCCGTTAACCCTTTTTTTTAGGTGGATGGAAACCTAGCTAGTGAACATTAGCGGCATCATATTCATGTGTTAGAGTCAGAGAAACCTGAAAAGTAACATTTGCATGTGTGTGTGTTTCAGTGCGGAGGGCATGAAGGCGGGAAACTATGGAAATCTGCTGGTGTTGATAGAACAGCCCAGAGGAGAGTACAACGTCACCATTGCATTTTTAAGACTGGTGACCACGCTTGTCAAGGTAACGCACTTAGCAGACATTTCCAATAATGTTAAAACGATTAAAGGGTTAGTTAACCAAAAATGAAGTCTGTCATTAAAGGTCTCATAAAGTTAAAATAAAGTTAGTATCAGTATTGTTAGTTTTAAGGATATCTATATGCTAGTGTGCTCCAATACAGTGGCAAAATTTGCATTAAGACAATACAAACCTGGTATAAACATCCAGCTTGCTGTTTGTGATTTCCGCATAAACGGATCAACAATTTTTTTGACATCACCTCATACTTTATTTGCTTTTCATTTCATGCGCTTGAGCTCGACCACTCTCACTGGCAGAGCTGTGAGACAAACAAAACACTATTGGCTGATTTTTTAAAAGGGGAGGGGCTACTATCTGTCTTTTTTAATGTTTCAGTTAAGATTACGTCATACATTGAATAATAATGCAATCCAATCCTTTGTTCAACTTCAGTTTAATTCTATTCACGTTTATTTGTATAGCATTATTCACAATAATTCCAAAGCAGCTTCACAAAAGGTGCACGTTATTGAATTACAATCAAAATCAGAAAGAGTTAAGGTGTTGAGTAGGGAGGACGGAATATATACATCGTTAACCTGCACTTACACAATGTATAGTGTTCATTTAAAAAAGGTAGTGTTTATGTATAGAGTATGTATAATACTCTATAATTACAGTTGAAACCAGAAGTTTACATACACTGTATAAAAAGGCACATAACCATTTAAAAAAGTCAGATGTTAATGTGACTAAACTTTTTCTCTTTTAGGTAAGTTAGGATTATCACATTTGTTTCTGTTCTGCTTAATAGCAGAATAATGAGAGAGATATTTTTTGAGAAATTGTTATAACTTTTCTTGAAAGTCAAGTTTACATACAATAAGATTATTATGCTTCTGAAAACGCTCAGATGATGGTGTCAAGGTTTTGGAAGTTTCTGATTGGCTAATTGACAACATTTGAGTTAATTGGAGGCACAGCTGTAGAATAGTATTTAAGGAAAACCTCAAACACACTGCTTCCTTGTGTGACAACATGGGAAAATCAACAAGCCAGAATCAACAGAAAAGCCAGATTACAATTTGCTAAATTACACTGGGAAAAAGAATAATGTTTGGAGACATGTCCTGTGGTCTGATGGAACTAAGATTGAACTGTTTGGCCATAATGACCAGTGTTACATTTGGAGGACAAAGGGGGGAAAGCTTACAAGCCTAGTAACACCATCCCAACTGTGAAATATGGGGCGGCAGCATCATGTTGTGGGGCTGTTTTGCTGCAGGAGGGACTGGTCCACTTCACAGCATAGATGGCATCATGAAGAAAGAACATTATGTAGAAATACTGAAGCAACATCTCAAGACATCAGCCAGGAAATTAAAACTTGGCCACAAATGGGTTTTCCAAACAGACCATGACCCTAAGCATACTGCCAAATTAGTTCAAATGTGCTTTAAGGACAACAGAGTGAATGTTTTGGAGTGGCCTTCACAAAGCCCTGAACTCAATCCTATAGAAAATTTGTGGGCAGAGTTGAAAAAACTTGTGCAAGCAAATCTGACTCAGTTTACACCAATTCTGTCAGGAAGAATGGGCCAAAATTTCTATTGTGAGAAGCTTGTGGAAGAATACCCAAACATTTGACTAAAGTTATACAGTTTAAAAGCAAAGCTAAAAAAATACCAAGGAAATGTGTGTAAACTTAAATGTGTGTAAGACTGTCTAGAAATGAATAACAAATACTCAAAAAAAAAATCTCTCATTGTTCTGGCATTTAGCAAATGTAAATCATTTAGGTAATCCTAACGGACCTAAAATAGTGTTTAGCATGGTTTACCATCAGGCATTTTCTAAAACATGGTTATGTTCCTTTTTTTAGAATGTATGTAAACTTCTGGTTTCACCTAAATGTGTAATGTATAATCTTCAGAACGCACATTAATTTGTCAAAATATTCCATTTGTCTTCAGTGGATCAACTGTAATCATATGAAACTCCAGTAACACTTTTTTTGTGCACCAAAAACCTGTAAAAATGACTTTGTTAGCATATGTTTTCCACTTGCACATTTAATAATTGCAATACAAAGCTTGCATGTTGTTCTGCTGACTCTAATTGTTAAATGGCAAATTTGTTAGATTGAAAATTTTTTTACAGGGGCAATGCACTTTAATCAGTGTAAAATGTGCCAGAATTAGCCAAGAATGGCTATTTTTCATCTGTCATATTGCCCGTGGTAACACTGACGTGGAAGAGAAGACATTGGCAAACAATGTTGTTTTTATTGTTTTTTAGCATGTGGTTCATTTACACATGCAGCTCACACATTTGTTTGTGTCTGTCTGTCTGTGTGTGTGTATGTAGGGTCAGCTGGGCAGCACTCAGAGCAGAGGACTCATTCCATGTGTGCTGCTGGTGCTGAAGGAGATGCTGCCGACGTATCATAAATGGCGCTATAACACGTATGGAGTGCGAGAGAGGATCGGTGAGCAAACTATACAATAATACAGTCTGAAATATATTTATATTTTAAAGGGAAGTTCATATGTTATCTTAAAGTGTCCTAACATTGTGCTGGAGTCTCCTACCATAGGTTCAAATGCATCTGAGGTCACAAAGTACTGTCGTTTTCTAAGAATATGTACTTAATATTACAATCTTATTAATATTTTACAATGATTTCAGTAGGATTCTTTTGAATCCGTTAGAGGCTTAAGGTCGGTAAACCCCTCGCTTCCATAAGCAAACTCTGTTCTGATTGGGCAATTAGACTGTTTTAAATGGTCTTTCCAAATCGGAAACGACACGCTTATTTCTGAGTGTTCGTATTTCACAAACAAACAGGGATTATGTAAATATGACACTTTGATCATGTAGATCAGCAGCAATCAAAAGATTTAAAAATATAATGACTCGTTAACTTGATTTAGTTGGTGATTCAAGTGATTCAGTCTTTATTAAGCATGCACATTTTAAAAATAAAAACTTATTAAAAGACTGTTGTCAAAGATAAGGCTGAAAACTTTTATGACTCTTGGGGATGCTTTATAAATTATTTTGAAAGTGAAAAGGTTTTGTTTTACATTTAAAACAATAAATCTAAAAGCTGAAATAACTTGACAGCTGCCCCTTTCTTGTATCACTTTATTTTACTATTTTATTTAATTTTTTTGTTTATTGAATTACTTATTTTAAAAAAAAATTATTTATCTTTTTTATTCATTTTATTTTATAATTATTTTATTTTCTTGTAACTGGGCGAGTAAATAATTCTGACGTAAAATGGTATTATAGTATTATGTGTACAGATAATTTTAATTTACGTGTTTTTTCTGTTCTTTCTCACTTAAAAAACAATAAAGAGAACATTAAAAAAGCTTTGCAGATTGTTAACATTGGAGAACAGCTTCGTTACAAACCGCGAATAAGGTATGTGTTGTAAATTTTTAAGACAAGCCAAAAAACCAAGGGGAACTTTCGGGTATCTTCAAAGCAGAATCCTTTAATAAGAGGAACTCAGCGTCGCTGCGGCGTCATCGAAAGAACTCATAAACTGTTACAGCAGACACTCAGTTTTAAATACATTTTACAGACAATGATACATAGAGGTGGGGACAATAGTAACCAAAGCATGCAAATGAAGTATTGTCAGCAGGGTAAAATGCCTTTTCCCAAGCTCCAATCTCATCAGCATATAAGTTCCCATTCAAGATTCATTTTAAAACAAAGTGAGCAAATAACGTACTGGGGTCGTACTAGGGCCAGTTGAGCTGCTTGACAGTGTTACCTTATCATTGGTTAGACAATAGACACAACTGTGCTTTGAAACTGACCATTTGCATTACTTTGCAGACATAGGACCTTAGAATGTATTTTATAATGAAATATATATCTTTAAAGAAATTTGTAATCTTTCATATGTTTCCTGTTTATTAAATAATACAAGTTATATTTGTCTGTTTTCTGCCTCAGGTTGTTTGATCCTAGAGCTGGTTCATGCTATTCTCAATCTGAACCAGGAGTGCGAGTCAGAGGGCAGGTAAGAGGATCATACTTGCGTTTACTCATTTAGCTGATGCTTTTATCCAAAGTGACTTAAAAGTGAGCATAAAAGAAGCACTTCATCAGTTATTTAATTTCTCTGCAGCGCTCCGAGTTTGCAGTCGTTGTGTATCTACAGTCTGGCCAACACTGAGGCAGGACAGGCGGTGGTCAGCATCATGGGTGTTGGAGTGGACACTATTAACATGGTGCTCGCAGCTCAGCCCAGCAGGTAAACACTGACTGAGCATTTAATATAGGAGCATCAGCCTTCACATCCTCAGTTAAAAATAAATTGGAAAAACATTATATAATTTTAACTGTTTTCTCACTATGGAATTTGCCTTAATAGCTGGCACAAACAAACAAATTCTCTGCTGAAAAAAGTGTGTTTAATCTATATCTTAAATCTAATCGTATACCTTTTTGTGGCTTCAGTAATGTGGGATACTCTTAAATCTGGCAGCATTAACAATATCAAAATATAGATCTTTTTTTGAATGAAAATTTGAAAGGCAAAATGTGGTATTTATCAAATGTGGTAAATAAGTGAATGGATGAATCATTGAGTTTGTGTCTGTCCGCAGTGGTGGTTCTGAAGGACCTGGTCAAGTTCTGATCCAGACAGTGAAACTGGCTTTTTCAGTCACCAACAATGTGATCCGACTCAAGCCTCAGTCTGATACGGCTTCACCTCTGGAGCAGGCTTTAACTCAGCACGGTTAGTACACACATTTCATGGTAGATGCGCAATTTCATGGTAGATGCAGCGTTCACACGCTGCTGTAGGAAAGATAGTTTGCTGTAGGAAAGATAGGAAAGGTTTAGATGAAATGCAAGAGTGCCATTTACTGTTAAAAACTAGCCCACGGCGCCCTCTGCTGTTAAGAACTAGTGTAGCGCGCCCTCTGCTATTAAAAAAAATAGTATAGAGCACCATCTGCTGTTACAAACTAGCCTAGAGCACTGTCTACTATTTAAGAACTAGTCTAGAGCGCCATCTGCTGTTAAAAACTATTCTAAAGCGCCCTCTGCTGTTAAAAGCTAGCTTACAGTGCTATTTGCTGTTAAAAACAAGCCTAGAGCGTCGTCTGCTGTTAAAAGCTATCCTAGAGCGTCGTCTGCTGTTAAAAACTAGACTAGAGCATCATAGCTAATAATTAAAAACAAGCCTAGACCGCTGTCTGCTATTAAAAACTAGCCTAGAGTGGCCTCTGCTGTTAAAAACAAGCCTAGGGCACCGTCTGCTGTTAAAAACTAGCCAAGAGCGCCGTCTGCTGTTAAAAACTAGCCAAGAGCGCCGTCTGCTGTTAAAAACTAGCCTAGAGCACCGTCTTCTGTTAAAAACAAATCTAGACCGCCCTCTGCTGTTAGAAACTAGCCTAGAGCGCTGTCTGCTGTTAAAAACTATCCTAGAGCGTCGTCTGCTGTTAAAAACAAGCCTAGAGCGCCGTCTGCTGTTAAAAACTACCCTAGAGCGCTGTCTGCTGTTAAAAACTATCCTAGAGTGCCCTCTGCTGTTAAAAACTATCCTAGAGCACTGTCTGCTGTTAAAAACAAGCCTAGAGTGCCCTCTGCTGTTAAAAACTACCCTAGAGCGCTGTCTGCTGTTAAAAACTATCCTAGAGTGCCCTCTGCTGTTAAAAACTATCCTAGAGCACTGTCTGCTGTTAAAAACAAGCCTAGAGCGCCCTCTGCTGTTAAAAACTATCCTAGAGCGCTGTCTACTGTTAAAAACTATCCTAGAGCGCCGTCTGCTGTTAAAAACAAGCCTAGAGTGCCCTCTGCTGTTAAAAACTATCCTAGAGCGCTGTCTACTGTTAAAAACTATCCTAGAGCGCCGTCTGCTGTTAAACTATCCTAGAGTGTTGTTTGCTGTTAAAAACTATCCTAGAGCGCCGTCTGCTGTTAAAAGCTAGCCTAGAGTGCTGTCTACTGTTTAAAAACTAGCCTAGAGCACCGTCTGCTGTTTAAAACTAGCCTAGAGCATCCTGCTGTTAAAAACTAGCCTAGAGCACCCTCTGCTGTTAAAAACTATCTTGGAGCTCACTCTGCTGTTAAAAACTATCCTAGAGCGCCGTCTGTTGTAAAAAACAATCCTAGAACGCCATCTGCTGTTAAAAATTAGCTTAGAAAACTAGCCTAGAGCCCCCTTTGCTGTTAAAACTCTTAGAGCTCCCTCTGCTGTTAAAAACTCGCTTAAAAAACTAGCCTAAAGCGCCCTCTGCTGTTAAACTAGCCTAGAGCGCCCTCTGCTGTTTAAAACTAGCCTAGAGCATCCTGCTGTTAAAAACTTGCCTACAGCACCATCTGCTGTTAAAAACTAACATAGAGCGTTGTCTGCTGTTAAAAACTAGCCTAGAGCGGTGTCTGCTGTTAAAAACTAGTTTACAGCACCATCTGCTGTTAAAAACTAGCATAGAGCGTCGTCTGCTGTTAAAAACTAGCCTAGAGCGGTGTCTGCTGTTAAAAACTAGCCTAGAGCACCATCTGCTGTTAAAAACTAGCCTAGAGCAGTGTCTGCTGTTAAAAACTAGCCTAGAGCAGTGTCTGCTGTTAAAAACTATATTAGAGCTCCCTCTGCTGTTAAAAACTAACCTAGAGCCCCCTTTGCTGTTAAAAACTCTTAGAGCTCCCTCTGCTGTTAAAAACTAGCATAGAAAACTGGCCTAGAGCGCCCTCTGCTGTTAAAAACTAGCCTGGAGCACCGTCTGCTGTTAAAAACTAGCCTAGAGCACTATCTGCTGTTAAAAACTAGCCTATAGCGTTGTCTGCTGTTTAAAACTAACCTAAAGCGCCCTCTTTTGTAAAAAACTAGCCTAGAGCTTCATCTGCTGTTAAAAACTATCCTAGAGCGCCGTCTGTTATTAAAAACTATCCTAGAACGCCGCCTGCTGTTAAAAACTAGCTTAGAAAACTAGCCTAGAGCCCCCTTTGCTGTTAAAACTCTTAGAGCTCCCTTTGCTGTTAAAAACTAGCTTGGAAAACTAGCCTAAAGCGCCCTCTGCTGTTAAACTAGCCTAGAGCGCCCTCTGCTGTTAAAAACTAGCCTAGAGCGCCCTCTGCTGTTTAAAACTAGCCTAGAGCATCCTGCTGTTAAAAACTAGCCTAGAGCGGTGTCTGCTGTTAAAAATTAGCCTAGAGCGGTGTCTGCTGTTAAAAACTAGCCTAGAGCACCATCTGCTGTTAAAAACTAGCATAGAGCGTCGCATGCTGTTAAAAACTAGCCTAGAGCCCTCTTTGCTGTTAAAAACTCTTAGAGCTCCCTCTGCTGTTAAAAACTAGCATAGAAAATGGCCTAGAGCGCCCTCTGCTGTTAAAAACTAGCCTGGAGCACCGTCTGCTGTTTAAAACTAGCCAAGCGTCCTGCTGTTAAAAACTAGCCTAGAGCGTTGTCTGCTGTTTAAAACTAACCTAGAGCACCATCTGCTGTTAAAAACTAGCCTAGAGCTTCATCTGCTGTTAAAACTCTTAGAGCTCCCTCTGCTGTTAAATACTAGCTTAGAAAACTAGCCTAGAGCGCCCTCTGCTGTTAAAAAATAGCCAAGAGCTGTGTCTGCTGTTAAAAACTTTCTTAGAGCTTCCTCTGCTGTTAAAAACTAGCCCAGAGCGGTGTCTGCTGTTAAAAACTATCTTAGAGCTCCCTCTGCTGTTAAACTAGCCTAATCGCAATTTTGTTGTGCCAGCCCCAGATTGCTTAGAATAATAAATGCCTGATCTTTGTAGATTTTTTTATGCAGCTGTTATGTTTGTCTTGCAGGGGGTCATGGAAATAACCTAATCGCTGTGCTGGCTAAGTATATTTATCATAAACACGACCCAGCGCTGCCTCGACTGGCCATACAGCTGCTGAAGAGACTCGCCACGGTAATCCTCTTCACATTTTACTGTGGTCCTCGTGTGGAAATTTTATAAAAGGACTGAAATGTAGTAATGTATATACTTTAAATGCTACAGAAGTCTCACCATGATCTAATTTAATTTGTGTTTTTGCATGTACACAGGTGGCTCCCATGTCTGTGTATGCATGTCTTGGCAGTGATGCGGCTGCGATCAGAGACGCATTTCTCACTCGACTGCAGAGCCGAACTGAAGACATGCGTATTAAAGTCACCATCCTTGAGTTCCTCACCGTGGCTGTAGAAACACAACCCGGACTCATCGAGCTCTTCCTCAACCTGGAGACCAAAGACGCCAGCGACGGAGCAAAGGTCAGGGGCCACATGTTTTTTTTTTTTTTTTTTTTTTCAAGATCTGAGGTAAACTATCTGCTGCCGCTTTCAGTATGGCAATAATAATGTCATGTAAAATGGCATTCAAACTCCCATTGGAAGCATTTAACACCAAATAAAGCACATAATCCGTACCTGAGGTGATCATTGACCATAGGTTATGCTGTTGTTCAGCCTTGAGAAACAGAAAACCATCGATATGGAAAATATTCCTTTTATTGTGTGTCCTCACGTGTCAATCTGGCAACCTGATTCAATCTGTTGTCAGTCTGGCCAAGTGAAAAAGGATTTGATTTTGGGTGTCAATCTTATATTCTGCACCTTTAAGAGGTCTTTTGACCAATCAGAGCCACTGTACATGTCAAGAAGGGATACAGCTGAGGATCAAAAACACTTTTTTTTAAAATTTTATTTATGACACTGTACAGGGGGTAAGGGTAGGTGTTAATAAAATACAATTTAATGGGTAATTTAAAGGGTCACGAAACCCCCCTGTCTCAGCAGGGTGTTTTCACACCTCTAGTTTGGAAAAAGTCAGGAAAGTGGGTGTGTCCAGCTCGGTTTAGGCAGGTTAGGCAGTTTGGCACTTTCACTTTTATTCAGGAACATTTCATGTATGCCCCTTGACAAAATGAGATATTGCATGCGAGGATGAACTGCTGGAAAAGTGTTGTTTTAATAGAATGTTTGATACCGCACGGCGAATGGGAGGAAAAAAAACCTCTGCGTTTCTTGGTAGTTTAGATGCACTTTACAGCGGATCTTTCAGCCTATAATATTGTACTATAATATTGCAGTGATATTAACATACTGTAAACTTAGTAACTAAATAATTTTGACTAAGGTATGTCTTTAAAAATCAAAAGAGTACTTCTGACGATATGAACTAACTTTGCCATCTGAATGAACAAACAAAGGGCTCTGGTCACACACACTTACCAAATCTGTAGACACAGGACAATCAACGCAAACTGGAGCAGCGTCTGTTTTAAAAGGAGACGAGTGGCAAATCTGGATTGCAGGATTACACTATGTCTGTAACAAAATATAAAATATTATATTTATATTTTTTTATTTATAAAATTTAATATTTATATTATATAGCCACTTAAGAGTTAAAAATGTGCTGTCCATGTATGTGGACACTCGGGCCCTAGGAGGTTAAATCATTAGTGTGAGAAATGGAGCGGTGTGTGTGACTGCATTTTTTTTTTTCTGTGTGTGCAGGAGTTTTCTCTGGGCGAGTGGAGCTGTTTGTCGGTGGTGTTGGAGTTGTTGGACTCGAAGCAGCAGGGGAAGTACTGGTGTCCTCCACTCTTGCAGAGGGCAGCGCTGGCCTTCCTCCACGCGCTCTGGCAGGACAGACGGGACAGCGCTCTCTCCGTGCTCAGGACCAAGTCAGTCTCTCACGCACTATACATCTGAGCAGTGGTCTGAATTTAAATAAAAAATCTTAAAATGGGAACTTTTTATGCAAAAATCACTTTAATAAAGTGTTTAAACAAAGTTGTGTGGCAACAGTGTGTGAATATAACCAGCCTCTAACGGTAAAAGTTAATTAATTCTATTCTGCAGAAACACTTTTGATTGACATTCTTCTTGTACTTGTCATCAGAGGGGGAAAGCCCGCCCATTAGTGACAATCTCTTCCTCGTTAACATAAACCGCCCTGAGTGAGAGTCCGCCATTAGAGTTGTCATGCCGTACCTGCTGAAGATAATGTCAGTGACTAAGAGGATTATAAATGTAGAGTTTTAGGATGCACAAATGATCATTGTAGTCTCCATAGACTGCCTTCAACTGAGACGCTTCTTTTGACAGAGATAACATTAGTCTTGTTTTTGAATCTGCCACTATGCTGACACACAGGCATTTGTAGCCCCGCCCTCTTTTGAAAAGAGCACAATCTCATTTGAATTTAAAGTGTCAGTCACCAAAATGGCACAATTACGATCAAAGAGTTATACATTATTTGTGTGGTATTTTGAGCTGAAACTTCACATACACACTCCAGGGACATCAGAGATGCATTTTACATCTTGTGAAAAAGGATATAATAGATCCCTTTTAAAATGTAAACCTGGACACAAACCTTTTATTCGTAAGAGTAATTTTTTGGAATATTTAGATTTATATTCCATCTTAAAGCTGAATAAATGAGCTTTCCATTGATGGTATGGTTAGGATAGGACTATATTTGACCGAGAGACAACTATTTGAAAATCTGGAGTCTAAAGCTGAAGTTATACTTTTGCCTGGCACCGCATCGCACACCTCCGCTGACTGCGCGCGCACCTCGCGAAATGGACGAGGCTTTTATACTTGCCACATTCGCCGTTGTGATATTCTTTAAAACGACAGGGGGCGGTGAAAAGAAACTGACCGTAAAGTCAGACGGATAAACAGAGATGTAGAAAGTTTCCGGAACTACGTCATATCATTAATACCATTCAGGATTTTTAAACTAATTATTTTTATTGTTTTAATAAATTATTTTAATGATTATAAAAAAATTTTATAACCATTCAAGATTTTTTTAAAATCAAACGTTGATGCATCACTTGCTTTTGTTCATATCTCGGACAGTTTAACCTATCAAAGTTTATTAAAATTGTTAATGTCAACAGAATGGGTTGTCCAATAATTTTATTTTTATTATGGCAAGAATAAAAGCCAAAAAAAAAAAAAAAGGCACACTTACTTAAAAATACAGATGTTTTTTTTAGATTTAGCTCGCTTCACAATTTACACATTACTGTCTGGCTAGTTTCTGTCCTATACTTATGCTAAAAAGGCAATAATAGTCCAAACATTCCTGACCATTATCACCAATATAGCCTAAACTATAGGCTCAAGCGAACTAGCGGACGCGTCGAGTATAAACAAGGCTTAAGGGTTCAAACTAATCTGAATATTGAGAAAATTACCTTAATATGTGGGAAGTTGCCCAAATTCCACTTTTAATAATATTTATTGCATATTTACTAGAAAATTCTGTCATCATTTAATCATTTTGTTTAAAATCTGAGTTTTTCGTCTTCTGTTGAACACAAAACAAGACATACTGAAGAATGCTGTAAAACAGCCATTAACTTCCATAGTTTTTTTGTTCCTGCTAAAAAATGTCAATGGCTGCTTTTTCCCAGCATTCTTCAAAATATTTTGTTTTGTGGTCAACAGAACAAAGAAATTGATAAGTTTAGAACCAATTGAGTGTGAATAAATAGTTTTCATTTTCATTTATGGGTAAACTATCCCTGTAATTTAAAATATTAATTATAATTTAGTAAACCACTTTGAATTTTTTGCTGCTTGTCTGTTCAGTGATGTTAGTTTACATTTATTTGATTGAGTTAGTCATGTTTTAGAATGAAACCAATCGTTTGATCTTTTATCATTACAGAGAAAAATTCTGGGAAAACCTCACAACTCCATTATTTGGAAATTTACCTCCCCCATCAGAAACCACTGAGGTATGTGTGTTTGGGTGCATAAATCGATAAAAGACAACTGTTTCCAGAAGAGTGCTGAATCTGACAAAATCTTTAAAAAAAAGTTTTTCAGTGTTATTTTGAAACTAGTTAGAATGTAATTGACTATATAAATTGACAAACAAACAATAAAAAATATTTTTTAGCTTTTATTAAGTAATATTATCAGAACTCATTATTAAAATCAACAAACATCGATCTAATACAGGGTTTCTCAACCTTTTTTCCTTCGGGGCCCACTTCTTTCTCTAATCAATTTTTGAAGGCCGACCTGTCTGACATTTTCTGTAAAATGTTTGTATGAAATACATATACAGTTGAAGTCAGAATTATTAGCCCCCCTGTTTATTTTTTTCCTTAATTTCTGTTTAAGGGAGAGAAGATTTTTTCAACACATTTCTAATCATAATAGTTTTGATAACTCATTTCTAATAACTGATTTATTTTATCTTTGCCATGATGACAGTAAATAATATTTGACTAGATATTTTTCAAGACACTTCTATACAGCTTAAAGTGACATTTAAAGGCTTAATTAGGTTAGCTAGGCAGGTTAGGGTAATTAGGCAAGTTGTTGTATAATGATGGTTTGTTCTGTAGACTATCAAAAAATATATAGCTTAAAGGGGCTAATAATTTTGTCCCTAAAATATTGTTTAAAAAATTAAAAACTGCTTGTATTCTAGTTGAAATAAAACAAATAAGACTTTCTCCATAAGTAAAAATATTATCAGACATACTGTAAAAATTTCCTTGCTCTGTTAAACATCAATTGGAAAATAATTAAAAAAGAAAAAAAATTCAAAGGGGGGCTAATAATTCTGACTTCAACTGTATGTATAATATACTGTATGTATATTATACATTTATGTGCCTTCTATTATCATCATTTTATAAAAAAATATATAATTTTATTTAAATTTAATTATATATAAAACTATATATATATAAAGAAAGTGCATTACTTCGATCATTTTAACGTCATATTAAGAATTATATATATATATATATATATATATATATATATATATATATATATATACACATACACAGGGAGTGCAGAATTATTAGGCAAGTTGTATTTTTGAGGATTAATTTTATTATTGAACAACAACCATGTTCTCAATGAACCCAAAAAACTCATTAATATCAAAGCTGAATATTTTTGGAAGTAGTTTTTAGTTTGTTTTTAGTTTTAGCTATTTTAAGAGGATATCTGTGTGTGCAGGTGACTATTACTGTGCATAATTATTAGGCAACTTAACAAAAAACAAATATATACCCATTTCAATGATTTATTTTCACCAGTGAAACCAATATAACATCTCAACATTCACAAATATACATTTCTGACATTCAAAAACAAAACAAAAACAAATCAGTGACCAATATAGCCACCTTTCTTTGCAAGGACACTCAAAAGCCTGCCATCCATGGATTCTGTCAGTGTTTTGATCTGTTCACCATCAACATTGCGTGCAGCAGCAACCACAGCCTCCCAGACACTGTTCAGAGAGGTGTACTGTTTTCCCTCCTTGTAAATCTCACATTTGATGATGGACCACAGGTTCTCTATGGGGTTCAGCTCAGGTGAACAGGGAGGCCATGTCATTAGTTTTTCTTCTTTTAGACCCTTTCTTGCCAGCCACGCTGTGGAGTACTTGGACGCGTGTGATGGAGCATTGTCCTGCATGAAAATCATGTTTTTCTTGAAGGATGCAGACTTCTTCCTGTACCACTGCTTGAAGGTGTCTTCCAGAAACTGGCAGTAGGACTGGGAGTTGAGCTTGACTCCATCCTCAACCCGAAAAGACCCCACAAGCTCATCTTTGATGATACCAGCTCAAACCAGTACTCCACCTCCACCTTGCTGGAGTCTGAGTCGGACTAGAGCTCTCTGCCCTTTACCGATCCAGCCACGGGCCCATCCATCTGGCCCATCAAGACTCACTCTCATTTCATCAGTCCATAAAACCTTAGAAAAATCAGTCTTGAGATATTTCTTGGCCCAGTCTTTACGTTTCAGCTTGCCTTTCTTACCTTGGCCATGTCTCTGAGTATTGCACACCTTGTGCTTTTGGGCACTCCAGTGATGTTGCAGCTCTGAAATATGGCAAAACTGGTGGCAAGTGGCATCTTGGCAGCTGCACACTTGACTTTTCTCAGTTCATGGGCAGTTATTTTGCACCTTGGTTTTTCCAGACGCTTCTTGCGACCCTGTTGACTAATTTGAATGAAACGCTTGATTGTTCGATGATCACGCTTCAGAAGCTTGGCAATTTTAAGAGTGCTGCATCCCTCTGCAAGATATCTCACTATTTTTGCCTTTTCGGAGCCTTCAAGTCCTTCTTTTGACCCATTTTGCCAAAGGAAAGGAAGTTGCCTAATAATTATGCACACCTGATATAGGGTGTTGATGTCATTAGACCACACCCCTTCTCATTACAGAGATGCACATCACCTAATATGATTAATTGGTAGTAGGCTTTCGAGCCTATACAGCTTGGAGTAAGACAACATGCATAAAGAGGATGATGTGGTCAAAATACTCATTTGCCTAATAATTCTGCACTCCCTGTATGTGTATATATATATATATATATATATATATATATATATATATATATATATATATATAATTATTATTATTATTTTATATATATTTTTAAAAAAGATTCATTCACCGATTTAAAGACCAGCTTCTGCTTTAAACTGGACTGACTGAATATCTACTATTAAATATCTACTATTCAAAAATGTATAAACAAATGTAAAATACATTAAAACACCCTAAATCTGCTGAAACGCGTCGATCTGATAGCGGTTGAGTTTGCAGCTGGATATTATTGGGAGATCGCTGACAGGAACAGTGAACAGCTCCGCCCAATTTGTAGTAATCAATCGGAGAACAGGAGAAAGTGCATTATTTTGATCCTTTTAATATAGCATATTAATAATGAAATCCAAAAATTATAGTATAATGTTAAGAGTTCATTTTAATCTCGTGGCCCACCTGCAGGATCGCTGAGGCCGTTGTATATTTACTTATGTTAAAGATTAGTAAATATTGTACCAAATTTGTTGACAAGTAATTGTTCAAAATAATTATTTATGTAAAGAACTGTCATTTTGAGCTGTCGTGTTTTTTTGTTTTTGATTTTGTGCTTGTTTTTGTGTAGCCGTGTGTTCTGGAGTCTTGTGCGTTTGTGATGAAGATAATCGCTCTTGAGATCTACTATGTTGTCAGGTACGATACACACAGACATGCATATACTAATTCACTGTTAAACGGCAGCTAACCATTAAAATTATCTGTAAAAAACTAGCTAGAAATACTCCAAACAACTGTTTTAAAGTAGTTTTTTTTTTCAGAATAAAGTTTCATACCTCCGATGAAGAAAAAAAGATAATATTTGGAAAAATCTGAGCAGTTGGCTTGAATTTTTAATGTGAAGAGCACAGACAAAGCCTGACATTGTTTATACGAAGAGATTTCTTTTAAATGTGCAAGTTATTTGAATTTGTTTATTAATATTTTGATTATTTTTAAATGTTTTCCTTTAAAATGGGTAGAAATCTAAAAGACGAGTGGAGAAAACTTTCTGAATACGGCTGTGCAATATGAAATATATATATCATATGGACAAAATAAAAAGTCTATTGTTTCATGTTATGGTCTATCGATTATTTCATGGTGTCACAAAATAATATTGTGCGTCTGTCAGTGGTGTGTTGGACCCGTCTCTGAAAGCGGCTCTGGAGAGTTTCAGCAGTAAGCGGCGGTATGAGTTCTGGTCAGACTACGTGCGTGATTTGGTGTGTGTGGCGTGTGATGGTGAAGAGGAGGGTCTGCGCTCTCTGTCTGAGTCTCAGATGCTTATCTCGGCCTGGAGGACACTTTTAATACTCTCCACCAGTCATGTGAGCACACACACACTCAACAAAGCATGTGTGACAATTATAATGCTTGTGTTTATCATAACTGTATGTGTGTGCAGTCTGAGGTGATGCATCTAAAGGATGACACGGTGCGCCAGAAGCTTTTCATGGATGTGTTGGAAGGAACCAAAGCTGCGGTAAGTTTTCTTATACATCTGATTTTAACATGCATTTTCATCAATCTAGTAGACGACACTAAATTAAAGTGTAAACAGGATCTAAAACGGCACTTCTCACAGTCTAGACTAGTCAGATACAGACCTGTAGAAAATTAAATCCAGACTAAGAGCACTAATTGAAAAGAACATTGTGTGTTTATGAAGTGAGCTTCACACAGGTGAGTAGGCTTGACAAACCACCTGTAGAAGCACTCTTCTTTCTCTTCCTCTCCTTGCTCCAGCACTTAATTCTCTCAGCACAAACAGTTGCTTTCTATAATTGACCCTTCGCAAAGTCCCAACTTTTTTAGTTACTGTTGCTACGCCTGTCAAGCTTTCGTCCCTGGCACGTCTATTACAATATGTATGCGCTAGTGATGTGCGGATGGCGGTTAAATCCGCGGGTGCTGCGGATAATCCGCGGGTCGGTCGGGTAATAAAAAAATACATTATGATTAATTGCGGGTGGGTCGCGGGTGGATGTAGCGGGTCATAGCAGTTGACCAGCAAAAAAGCAGAGAGTGGACTTGATGAGAGATGAGAGACGCCCAAAATAATGTATGAAGTGCAAGAGTACTGTGCTAACTTCAGTTAGAGGAGTCATCAGAGGGAAATCTGCTATCATTCTGGGAGAAACAAGATCGCTTATTTACACGACTGCAGCACCTTGCAAGAAGAAGCTTGTGCATTCCTGCAACAAGCGGTTCGCGGGAACGCTCATTTAGTGCAGCCAGCCGTGTTTTGGAGGCGAGGCGGAATCGCCCGAATCCAGGCACAGTAGATGCTATTCTGTTTTTGCACAGTGTTAAGAAAAGCGCCAAGTACACACAACATAGCTGCTGTTTAGGCTGAAGGGACGCCGTTTTTGTTCTCTTTTTCCTGTATATGTAAAAGCTGAATCTGCTGTTAATAACGAACGATCCACTGTGACCTAAGTTGCAGGAGAGGGGAAATAGTGTGGCCGCTTTTAGGACCGCTTTTACGGGAGTTGTAGTCCATAGCGAGGGGCATTGTGGGTAGTGTAGTTCGACACGCATGCTGTGTGATGTGAGCTCTCGCTGTGTGCTGTGCGTGCGGTGAATTAGAGGGAGAAAGTTTTATCCGGTTTTGTTTTATGTTTACTTCAGTAATTCCACCCGGGAGCTGTTTTGCACTGTGAACCTGAAAACACTGAAATAAGTAAAAGAAGGGCATGCATCGAGTACTTTTGTCCGTCTCATCATTTGCTCGAGCATGAATTAACGAGCTGTTACTCTGCCGCCGGACATTGCGGAGAAAGTTACACCTATCATCATGCTTAAAACAAAGAATTATAATTATTAAGGTGGCGATCGGGTGCGGGTCGAGTGCGGATATATATATCAGATAAAATAATATGTGCGGGCGGGTGGCGGGTGGATGATTAGAATGAAGGAGCGGATTCGGGTGACATTTGAGCTGATCCGCGCATCTCTAGTATGCGCTGTTGTCAGACATTGCCAAGGATATAATTAGGGCTGGACAATAATTCGATATCAATATATATCGCGATAGAATTTTTTTCAATAACGATGATATGATTTTTGAACCCATTTCCGATATTTCGATATAAATTTACATATATATAAATAGATATATTATTATTTATATAAGATCTTATACATGTATCACTTGTCACTGAATTACGTTCAGTGCTCAGCCGTCAGAAAGAGCGTGATATGATCTCACTTACGTGATGACGAAAAACACAGACACGCTGCCAGCGCTCAGCACAGCAGGTGGTTAAGCTGCGCCGCAAAAAGTTTTAGCTACAAAATGAGTGCTCTGAATACATATGCGAATGAACAAGCTTCCACAAGTAAGAATGCAGACGAAATAGTTGATAAGAAAGGAAAGACTAATGCAGTGGCGTAGAAGTGGTTCAGTTCAGTAAAGTTAGCAACAGATTCGCAGATTCGTCTTTTCCGGATCAATAACTCATGACCGAAACATTGTTCCTACACAAATAGCACATTTTTTCAACTGTCGCAATGTATACAATCACCTACAACCTTATTTTCCTAAAAATGAGCTTTCCTACGCGCTGGACGCATTATATTGATCTCTATGCGCAGGCGGCAAAGAGACCGATGCTTAGGGACCGTCTACAAAGAGCAAAACGCAAAAATCAATACTACAAAAGCTGTCAATAACTTCCCTCTAACTCATTATACTGCCATCAAACTCAGATCACAGGTCACTGCTGTCCTGCTGGTTAGACTACAACACTTATTTTTCTAAAAAACTATTTTGCATATTTTTTATGAATTTTTGAGCTTTATTTATTTGATAGTTTATTTCACATTTCTTGTTTGAATAGGCTAAATACAAATAAAAAGTGAACAAATTTTTTTGTACTGTTTTTATTTTAAAAAAAGTTATAAGAGTCTGGAGGTATTATCGACTTTGCAAATTCACTTTGCAGACATTTGTAGGTACAGACATCCATTGTGTGCGTTCTTGGCAGTTTTCCCTTTCTTTTTAATATTGTCCATATCGATATCGGAATTATATCGTATCGACCGAAAAAAAAAAATATATCGTGATATAAATTTTTGCCATATCGTCCAGCCCTAGATATAATTAGTCATTTTTGGTGAACAGGTGAGATATCTGAGAAAGCCAGACAAAAAAGGACTGCAGTATGCATTGCAGGTGTATATTCCCGATATAATATGCAACCGATTTGAAAATAATTTAATTAAAATTGAAGCTAAAGCCTAGCCGCCTTATACGCTGACCATTCAACAGCTTAGTTAATGCACAGCAGGAGAGGTGAAATTTAAAAATAATCTAATAATAACAGTAATAATAACCGTAATTTCTCTTTTTTTTTTTTTGCCAAAAAGCCTGATAGATTATTGCTGTGCAATGAAATCTAGCGTTACTAACCGATGAGGAAACACTCATGGACAGTGCTTCTACATAATTCATTCATAAAGAACAGCCAGAAAGGGGAAATAGATGGATTTGTGCTGAATATTAGCATCATTGACCCATAACAATGTACAGTACCTATAACTGTCAGTATGTTTGTGTGCTTTTTATACAGTTTCTAATTTAATTTGCAGTTAAGTGGAAAAAATAAATAAATTAAAAAGCAAATCAAAGTATAAATAGCAAAAGTGAACAAATAAGATTTTCCCTACCAACAAATATTAGTCACACACCAAATATAAAAGCAGACAGTAACCCGTTATAACATCATCACCAATGACTACATCTCTTAAAGACAGATGAAAACATCAGTGAATTGTAGCTCTGACATGGGCATGATGGTTATAAATTACTGAAAAACAGCTGCGGGTGAAGTATATTGATCGCAAGTGCTCTGATTGTGATCACATCTTGGTTTTGTTCTGTTGATATGTAATTTCAAATATTCATAGCTTGAAACAGATGGAAATATGAGCGGATTGTGCTGCTTTTACAGCTCCTCACACAGCTTGATCCACACTGGCATTTCTCCCCTTGGGTTTTAGGTTTTGGAAAGGGGAAAAAAATTCCACCACCCCATCTAAACTTTCAAGATACCGGATATCAGATTTGCACAATCCATATGCACAACGGTTTGGCTTGTTTCCCTCACTCGAAAGCTTGACAGACCACCTGTGCGTAGCTGCGGTTGCACATACGATTGGTGTGTGGCGGTTTTCGGGTGTGGCTTAGCAAAGGGTCAATTAGCACTTGTGTGTGTGTTGCCTCTTCTTGTTGAATCGCTGAATACCTCCTCCGTTGTAAGTCACATTGGACAAAAGTGTCTGCTAAATGTAATTGTGTGTAAGGGATTAAAAGTGTAGGATTTCCTACTCTGATAAATGCATATGAAACTTTTTATTAACAAATTACTTTTCGTTTTTTTTAGCTTTTCAGCAATTTTCCAAAATAAACGCAAAGGCGAGATATTTAAAGTTTTTCTGCTTGGCGCAGTTTTCATGACATCCAGTTCAGCACAAAAGTGTTCTGTTTGATCTGTAATCTGCAGATATTGTATAATTTTGAAGTGTAAATCTCAAACTGTGAAACCTATCTTTTGTTGTGTTTGTTCATAAAAATTCCTGACATTTAAATTAATCGATAATTTTGTTTTTGTTTTTTTAAACAAAAGGCTTTTTTTATTGTGGATTTATGCAAATGCATGTTTATTAAAACGTTATAACCAACTATTTATTAGCCTGTTGAAAATTCACATTTGGACCCTTAAACTGAGACTTCAAGAACCCCTAGTCTAAAACATATTGAGCTTGTCCACTTTCGAACGATTTGCTCCTTTTCACACCTGGTATTGATATGTATTTTATTATAGACCATTTTGAGGAATGTAAACAAAAACAATGGTCCCAACATATTTCCTGTTTTATATTTTTAATTTCCATAGCTTCTGAGAATCCAAAAAGAACTACGTATTAATAAATAATGTTATGATGGCTGTTTTAACCTTAAGTTATGAATGAATTGCCTCTTGTTACAGTTATGAAATAGTTTGATAACAAGCAGGAAATGTTCATGGGCCAATGACATCACCACATTGAAATGGTCTATAGGTGGGCATAGATGAATTTTTTAATCTAGATTAATCTCACTGTAATCTTGGAATTAATCTAGATTAAAATGGCTCATTTGAATTCTGCCGAAGGCATTCAGAATATGTGTGCTACCCAAATAATGACTAAAAGTAAGTCTTTGAAAACGGGTTTCTCAAGCCAGGTGGCGCATTAGACCAGGGGCTCATCCCCGGTTTCCAAAATGCATCACAAACTGCTTGAGAAACTGTTCTACTATGATAATTGGTGATTAAATATAAATGATGTTCAATAAGATGTACTTGTGTTTACTAACTGTTTATTCAGCTAAACATGAATTTTGAACTGTAGGCCTACATAAGCTCGAAACAGTGATATTTGATGACCTTAATCCGACTAAAGTCATAACTGAACTGAACAGAAATGGAACTAAGACATGTGGAGTATGCAGACATTAGTGGCATTATTGAAGTAAACACCGCAATTAAACTATTACCGTCATGTAGGACTTTTCACCATATTTTCCGACAAGATCCACACACGTGGCTGTCAGTAAAGGACCACACGCACACATCGCATAATGCGGAAGTTTTTTCTTTCCTTTCGACGTGCGTTATTAAATCATAACATAACATATACAAAATCATAACATATCATAACACTCTCACCAGTCCTTGCTCCTTATTTGCATCTAATACCCCAGTTTGTCATGGGTGCATGAATGAAATGTTCATGAGTGAAGGTGAAACTGCCGAACTGCAGTTAAAGTCACCCAAAATTACAGGAAACTCTTACATGAAAGCACTTCACATAAACACCTTAATTATATTATTGTCTATTAAGGCAAATAACTAGATTACAGATGTCCATGTAAGCGTAGTCAGTAGTGTCTTCGAAGTGAAAGATTTGATTCAGAAGGGCACTTTTTTTTGTCAGACGGCTTACCGGTCAGGTATACATCCGTGCTAAAATATCAAGGTGAAAGTCATCATAGCTTGCATAGAATAGACCGAGCTCCCAACCCAATTTTGAGAACAGATTAACAGTGATATTTTTTTAATTTGCGTTAACGCCGATAACGGCCCACCACTAAATTTTATCAATCTGATCTTGAGTTGATGACACTAAATGCATGTGTTAAGGGTCTAAAACATATATTGAGCTTGTCCACTTTAAAGCACTTGTGATCAGATCACTGAAAATACACATTAGCCCAAAGCTGAGACTTTACTTTAGGATAATTATACATATTAAAGGTAAGACCTGGCTGTACCATTTCACAAAGACTTTCGTAAAAGCGTAGCTGGATTAAAAGCATGCACGCTTATGGTACAGCAACCTCGAATATTATTAATTTCACATCTTTTTTGCAGCTGCTGATGTCTCAGTCTGTGTTTTGTCTGCGTCTTGGATCGATGATGGTCACGCTGCTCCTCATCCTCCTCAAACAGTGGAAAAGGTTTTTGTTACTGAATCTACTGAATCAATGTTTTTTTAATTTTATTTGTCTATTTGAATGTTATTTAATATTTTTTAATTAATTATTTTACTTATGCCAATCTCAAAATATGTTTATTTATTTTAATATTTTATTAATTGTATTATTTTAATAATTGTTTTTTTTTTCTCCAAACATGCTTACTATTTGTCAGCATTTTAATTAGTAATAAAAATTCACAACTCTATTAAAATAAAACACTATTAAAACTAAAAAAGCTAAATGCAAACACTTAATAAATAAACTATAACTGTAGCTCAATAATAATAAAATGTATTTGAGCAGCTATCTGGCAGTTGCATATTAATATACATATAATGTTATCTTTTTGGCTAATTGTTGTTGTAGCTTTACTAAACATAGTGTATACAATAATACAAATATCTTGTTTATTTGTTTGCCATGATGCCTCACTGTGTTGTTGTTGTGTGTGTCAGTGTGTTGGTGTCAGCTCCAGCTCTCCTGCCGCCTCTGTCTCTGATGCTGGAGAGCGTCCTGCATGCCGAACAGCAGCTCATGGACCGAACCAAAGCCAAACTTTGTCAGCCCTCATTCTCGCCCTGCAGATACAGGGACTCAATGGTCAGTAAATTTAATTCATTTTTATTTCTATAGCGCTTTTACAATGTAGATTGTGTCAAAGCAGCTTAACATTAAAGTTCTAGTAAATTGAAACGGCTTCAGTCCAGTTTTCAGAGTTGAAGATCAGTTTAGTTCAGTTCAGTGTAATGCAAATATCACTGCTGAATGCCCAAAACACTGAAGAGCAAATCCATCGATGCAGAGATGAGATGCGTACATCTGGAAAAAGGGATGTAGTTATATTATTTATGGCATGTAAGATATGATTAGGCTGATGAATAATGTAAATAATATGTGAGATAAATGTTTTGTCAGGCAGCATGGTGGTGCAGTGGTTAGCACTGTCGCCTCACAGCAAGGTCGCTAGTTCGAGCCTCGGCAGGGTCAGTTGGCATTTCTGTGTGGAGTTTGCATGTTCTCCCTGTGTTCGCGTGGGTTTCCTCTGGGTGCTCCGTTTTCAAGTCCAAAGACGTGGTATAGGTGAATTGAGTAAGCTAAATTGTCCATAGTGTATGTGTGTGTGAATGAGTGTGTATGGATGTTTCCCAGTGATGGGTTGCAGCTGGAAGGGCATCCGCTGCGTAAAACATATGCTGGATAAGTTGGCGGGTCATTCTGCTGTGGTGACCCCAGATTGGTGAAGGGACTAAGCCAAAAAGAAAATGAATGAATGAATAAATGTTTTGTCAATAAGTACATTACCTTTCAAACATATTGGATCTGTTTTTATTATGAGTTTTTTTTAATGTTATTATTATTTAAAAAATTTTATTATTTTATTTATATTTGATTTGATTTGATTTATTTTTAGTTCATTTTATTTATTTATTTTGTATTTATTTGAATTAATTTATTACCTCAAACATATATAATATGTTTTTATTATGAATTTTATAAATGTTATTAATCTTATTATTTTTTATTTTATTTATTTTTCATTTTTTTAAATTTAATTATTTATTTAAATAGTATTTTATTTACTTTTTTAGTTTTTTAGTTTAATTTTAATTTTATTAGTTTTTGTTTATTTTTTTATTTTTATTGATTTATTTTTATTTAAATTTTATTTATTTATTTATTTATATTTTATTTATTTGTTTATTTTCATTTTGTTTATTTTAGGATTCATTAAATTCATGAATGACAGTAGTAAAGTCATTTCTAATGTTGCAGTGTTAATTGAGTTATTACATGATTAGGCTGATAAATAATTTATTTAAATAATATGTGAAATAAATATTTTGTCAATAAGCACATTACCTCAAACGTATGGGATCTGTTTTTAACTATGAATTTTTTATATTCTATGGTTTGAGTTTTATTTTATTTTTTATTTTTTTTGTTGTTTTATGTAATTTTAATTATTTATTTTATTTCATTAATTTTTAAATTTATTTCATTTTACTAAATTATTTATTTATTTTATTTAAATAAATTTGTATGTTATTTATTTTTATTTTTGTTTGTATTATATTTTTTATTTTATTTTATTTCATTTATTTTTTACATTTGTTTTTTTATTATTTTCTTTTATTTAATTTTAATAAATGATTTATTTATTTTATTTTTATTAATTTATATTTTATTGGTTTTCTTTATTTTTGTATTATATTTTTATTTTATTTTGTTTTATTTATTTTTTAAATTAATTTTATTTTAATTCATTTATTTTATTTGATTTATTAATATATTTTATTTTATAAATACATTTTTTTATCCAGGAAGGGTGCATTAAATGCATGAATGGCAATAGTAAATGTTTCTAATGTTATAGTGTTAATTGAATAATTATTGTTTCAGGAGGAGAGATTTCCCAGCTGCCCCAGCTGCTGTTGTGTGTGTGTGAGATGGTTCAGGATGAAGCCCTGGCATTGATTGACAGCACACGGCATATGATCCAGAGGGGTGACGTTCAGGAGGACAGCATGGAGACCGACAGTCCACATGTCCAGAAAGACCAACGAGACTCAGTGAGTGTCTTAAAGTACACTATACCATGTCTGCAGCAGGCACAATGATATTACACAGCACCTGAAAATAGTCTCCTGCTAGGTTACTCTCACAGGGTCATGCTGTGTAATATCATTGCACCTGCTGAAGTCCCGGTACAGCAGCAAAGTCCCTTGATTATTACTCTGGAATGAGCGTATAATTCCTAGCCATATTAGCTTTACCTTTTTTACATGAGCTTTATTGGCATGACAGATTGCATAAACAATGAATAAAGTTGTAAAGAAATTATATAATACATATATACACTAGGAGTGTAACGGATCACGGTTGATCCGAGATTCGTACGGATCACAACCCACGGTTTGGGACACACGTGACCCGCGGACTAATACATTTTTTTACTGGTAAATTTGTAACGATCGCAGAGAGATCGCCTCTTGCATCATTCAAATCACATGTATGAAAGCATTTAGCGCTCCTGTAAATATACTGATGACGGAAGAAGTGGTGGGTTATTTGGGATGTGGTGGGTTTCATGAAAGTTGTTTTTCTGTCACTGCTTGTTTAGCCTGCATTAATGCATTCAGTGTAAGCTGCACGATGAATTACTACTGCACGTGTTATGATAGATCTATAAAAAAAATATTTGACTTTTTCTTTTCTTAAAATGGCTTAACTTGAAGTGCTGTAAAAAAATTTGAATATGGCAACAATGTCCAACAGTGGATCTAACTTTCAAGAAATTTCAAATGTAGAACTTTCCTTATAATTAATAATTTTGTTGTTTGTTTTGATTTAATTGGTGTTGCAGTATTATAAGCTTTAACACAGAACTTATTAATGACACCTTATACATACTTTCCAACAACTGATATTCAACAGCTTTCATTTATTCCATTCTTTTTTGCTGAATATTACTGAAAACAAAAATAATATTGTATTATCATGTATACAACATACAGTGAATATAAATATTTTCTTCAGTAAATATTATAACAAATAAATAACAAGTCTAGTATATCCAGATGCATCAGAATAATGTAGCTACTAGCTAACAATGTTTATATATTATACTATATACTTTACTACGCCTGTCTTATCTGCCTCTGAGCTAACTTACCTGAACTGTCTTCATCACTGCTCTTATCAAATGTCTAGTCTGCATCATTCTCATGGTCACTAAAGCCCATCTTATCATCACTTTCATCTGCAGGAAGAGCCAGTTCTGTCCTTTTCTTCTTTCACTTATCATAGTACATGGTGGTGCTCGCTAATACACTGTTCCCTGTATTCATATCTATTCAAAAGTAGTATTGCCATTAAAACTTAGATTTTAACCATAATGCAAATGCCATTAACCCTCCGGGGTCTGAGGTGATTTTGGGGCCCCTGAGATGTTTTGACATGCCCTGACATTTGTGCTAATTTCAGCTACTTATTACATGGTATTGGCCAACATGTATTTTATTTGTATTCAGCACAAACTGTGCTACAACATTATGTGACAATTATTGATGTACATGCTTTTGTTGTTTAGAAAACAAATATTATGCGTGGTTAGTAGGATTTGGAGAAAAAATGTAGCTGAAATAAGGTCCAAAAAACACACTAAATGTGCTTGAGCAAGACTTTTGAGTAACCAGTCTGGTAGGCTAGAATATTTCCTTCACAATTATGTAAAAATTATTTTATTCTCTCATTTAAAGGAAACATTACAAAGATTTACATTTTGTTAAGTTTGTTTGGCTTACCTCAGGTCTATGCGTGAGTGTCAATGGTCATGAATAATTCACACCTGGAGAGAGAAAAGACACTCCCCCACTCACCCATCAATGGCATAGTAAAGCAATGAATGTCCATCTGCAAAAGCTAGCCCAAACTAAATGCTTTTAGTTACATTTAGTTAAAATTTTGTAGGTTGTAATTTTTTTCAATATTTTGCTTGAATTTTATTCTATCATCTTTCAATTTCTGAATATATTTGGTGACTAAAATTTTATTTTAATAAATATATCTGTTTAATAAATCTGTTTTGTTTAAATGCATCAAAATACACTGCCTATATTCACTGAGAAATGGAGGGAAATATTTGAAATGGTATAAAACGAGTTTGCTAAACTGTTGTAATAAAAACTTTCTTGTGCATTAATCCAGCATTTAATAATCATTTCTGAATGACTCTGGCATAATGACAAAACACAAGAATAATCAAAATAATAATTTAAGACCTTTTATATATATTTTGCCCAAATAGTTGCAGCCTTAGTTAACTTTTTCCAAACTTAAACAGGTTCAACTACGGTAAAATAAATAAAATGAAATTAATAACACGTATAACATGCGTCACGTTCTAGCCAGCGCGCTGTGGGCGTGTGGGCAGCCTTTGTCATTGTTTGTATTAATGGCGGAAGTGGGAAGAGCCGGCGTGATGCGCGCTCTGTCGGGAGAATTGTATGGATTACCTAGCCAGACAACATTTGCTTTCAAAATGAGTTGGAAATTTCACCCTCCAAGCTTTATGCAGGTATGTCTGTCATGTGTATGTCTCATGTATTCGTGAAGATTCCGCTGTTTTTTCTGACCTCAGTTTACATGTCGCGCGAGTCTCACGTCGACTATTGTAATAACAAAGCCTCGTGGGCGTGGTCGCATTACAAATGATGAGCTCCGATAGAGAAGCTAGACATAGCGTTGGTTTCATACGGATTACTTTATCAAGCAATAATTGTTTTCAACATGTACCGCTGCATTTAAAAGTAGACACTTCAAGCTTTCTCTAGATATAAGTCTCATGTCTGTGTGTTTAGTTTTGGCGGAGTTTCAGTGCATTTTACTGACGTGTTTGTAAAAACAGTTCACGGAGAGAGAAAAGAGAAAGTGCCTTCACTGTTTATTTTCCTTATTTTGCAAAAGCACACACTTTTGTTGTTATTGTGAGTGTACACAAAAAAACTAGACACCTAACAGACTCGATTGATGTATTGCTCATATCTGTACGATCAAAACTGAAAGTGTCATTTAAGGTTTTTTCGGAGTTTTCATGTGAAAACACGACAAAACGCGTATACGTGGGCTTCGCCCCCTGGGGGTTAACATATGATTAATCAACATTATATTACTAGCATTCATATTGTTATTGTTAAAACTTAAAAGTTCACAGCCTGTCAACCCTCGCGTTTTTCCCGGGATTCTCCCTTATTTTAAAGTTTAATCCCCCTGTCATCCTGTAAAGGTATTTTCCTGTATTTCTCCCGTATTTTTAATCTTTCTGAGAAGAGCTGATCCTCCCTATATGCACCCCATACCTCCGAACCACCAGGGGCCGCCCTTGCTGCTAAATGTGAATCGGTTTTGTGCTTTCATTTTGTTTAGGCATGGAAACACTTTGAAATAAACATCAAAACAGCGTGATTAATTTCCTTTTCATTACAGGCGCTATTGCCCCTATGCAATCCTCAAAACAGTCAGTTCATATAAAGATGCATGACTGTCAGCTGATGCGCTCCATAGTGCTAATAGACGCTGTGGGGGTTAAGTATCCCTTATTTTCACATCCCAATGTTGACCGGTATGGACCTTGCTAGCTAACCAACCCATTGCAATATTGCACGTTCCACTATTGGATGTTTCAGATTTTTTTGTGGATCTGACATAATTTGATCCTTTGTTTTTATTGACATTTATATTTGCATTCAGCAACTACTCACAATAAACGCCAGTCTGTCAGAAGTCGTGCTACAGAAAAACACTGCATGTCATGTGACTTAACCAAAGCACATCATTGGCTACACTAAGGTCTTCTCTTTCCAACAAAAAAAAATTCAATGTTGGTGTTAAAGAAACAGTGGCAGGGAAATGAACATAAATATCATGTTGCCATATGGCAACACCATCCTGTAGAGGGTTAAAAGATTGGGATCTTCATAATGGAGATTCGTATATGTTTATTAATCCTTTGCGTCGCTGCATTCAAATCTGTGTTTGAAAAATGCAAAAATCAAGAAAGAGATTCAGTCTTTAGTCTCGAGTTAGTTATGAAGTTACAAGCAGTCAAATTACACAGAAGTACTGGGAGAACAGTTTATAGTTTGGATAAAACCACTGATGTTTATGGTAAAGATTAAAGTCACCATCATATGCATTTTCCTTGATGCTCAAAAATTAAAATTGTAGGCATCGATTACATTATTTAACCAATAGGTGGCGACAACTAGCCATCAAAAATATGCCACTGAATAATTCTTCAAAAATGATCAATCTAGCAATGACATGTTTTTATGAGTGAATAACTCAATCATTTACTGAAAATGAGACTAAAAATAAATATGGGTTGTACAAATGATAATGCTAGATTCTGACATTCAGCGTTATCCACAACAGTAGTAACAGTGAATTTTTCACAACACTGAATATTTTTTTGCTTATTTTTATTCAGCTGATTATTTCTTCATTTTATTTTTAATAAAATTACAGGTTTAAGTTCTGTTTGTTAAATACAAAAGTGTCTTGCAGTGCTGTTTTTGTATTAAATGGAAAGCAAATGGTCCGATCCATGACTAAAAACCATTATGTGATCCGAACCATGAGATTTGTGATAAATTGCACCATTAATATAGATACACACACAACATACCATAGTTAGACTTTTGATAAATGCATACATAAAAATTAAAAAGCATTAAAAATAATAGAGTATTAAAAAATAGTATTAATAAAGTCCAATACTCAACTGTAGATTCATTCAGATGGTTTGTAATAATATTTCTGACTAGTTTTGTCCACTGTCTCTCTGTCTGTCAGGTGTGTGTTTTGGCTCTTCATCTGTCTAAAGAGTTGTGTCGGGCTGATGAAGACGGTGAGCAGTGGCTGCAGGTGGTCCGGAAGCTGCCGGTTCTGCCGTCAGTTCTGAGTGCTCTAGAACTCAGTCTGCGCTCCAAACAGAACCTGTACTTCACAGAGGCTGCACTTCATCTACTGCTCACACTTGCCAGGACACCACAGGTACACACACGCACACGTAATATTGAGTAAATTAACAGGAAACGTTCATTTTTGGGGTAAACTCTCCCTTTAATGTGTGTTCCTCCTCCTGGTCTGCAGGGGGCAGCAGCAGTGGCAGGAGCAGGAGTGATTCAGAGCATCTGTCTTCCTCTGCTCAGTGTGTACGAGGGTCCCTCAAACGGAGCCAATCAGGTACTTCCGAGTGTCTACAGCCCCATCAGTGTTTCTGACTGTTTACAGACTCTCATGTGCTGCTGTTTCTCTCTCTCTCTCTCTCTCTGTGTGTGTGTGTGTGTGTGTGTGTGTGTCAGGCATTTGTGCGCAAGTGTCAGGACGCCCCCTGCTGGCCCGGAGTCTACAGACTGAGTTTATCTCTGATGGAAAGCCTGCTCAAAACTCTCCGTTACAACTTTATTAATGAAGCGCTCGACTTTGTGGGTGTGCATCAGGAGCGCATCCTACAGGTATGTGTGTTGTTTACAGCTGCATGTTGTAAATGTCTCCCGATTATATTTTGATGAAATTGTAAAACATATATACAACCCCATATCCAAAAAAGTTAGGAAAGTATGAAAAATGCAAATAAAAAAAAAAAGTAGTGATTTCTGAATTGACTTTGACTTGTATTTCATTGCAGACAATACAACAAACATTATTTAATGTGTTCCTCGTGATTTAATTTTTTTCTTCAAAATAAACACATACTCCAATTTTAGTTCCTGCAACACATTTAAAAAAAGTTGAAACAGTAAAACATTTACCACTTTGTAATGTTTCCGTTCCTTTTTACAATACTTAAGACGTTTAGGGACTGAAATGATGAAGTGTTTCAGGTGTAATTTTGTCCCATTCATCCTGCAAACAAGTCTTAAGGTGGGCAACATTACAGGGTCTTTGTTGTCGCATTTTGTGTTTCAAAATGCGCCACACCTTCTCTATAAGAGACAGGTCAGGACTGCAGGCAGGCCAGTCAAGTACCTGTTATCCTCTTCCTCTGCATGATTATTATTATTATTATACAGTTTTAAAGATCCTGTCTAGACTGTGAGATTTACTTTTTCCTCCCTTGTATTTTATTACCAATTATAATTGATAATATATCAGAAAGATATAATGCATAATAATATATAATTAAATTCTAAATTAAGTGTAATCAAAAGCAGTCAGATGCTATCATTATATATGATGTGTACACATAATTTACTAATGAAATAGTTTAACTTCCCATGAAAAGATCAATTACAAACTTAATACTTAATTTTATCTTAATTTGTATTTTCTGAATATGAAATTATTTTCTTATTTGAATATTTTATATAGTTTTTCAAATTGGATTGTTTTCTTTGAAAATATTGAATTATCACAATAATATCACTTTATTAAAATATATTAATATATTTTCCCCCAAATGTATACGGCAATTCTTACCGCTATTTTATATATATATTTTTATTTATTTATATACAGGGAGTGCAGAATTATTAGGCAAGTTGTATTTTTGAGGATTAATTTTATTATTAAACAACAACCATGTTCTCAATGAACCCAAAAAACTCAATAATATCAAAGCTGAATATGTTTGAAGTAGTTTTTAGTTTGTTTTTAGTTTGAGCTATTTTAGGAGGATATCTGTGTGTGCAGGTGACTATTACTGTGCCAGAATTATTAGACAACTTAACAAAAAAACAAATATATACCCATTTCAATGATTTATTTTCACCAGTGAAACCAATATAACATCTCAACATTCACAAATATACATTTCTGACATTCAAAAACAAAACAAAAACAAATCAGTGACCAATATAGCCACCTTTCTTTGCGAGGACACTCAAAAGCCTGCCATCCATGGATTCTGTCAGTGTTTTGATCTGTTCACCATCAACATTGCGTGCAGCAGCAACCACAGCCTCCCAGACACTGTTCAGAGAGGTGTACTGTTTTCCCTCCTTGTAAATCTCACATTTGATGATGGACCACAGGTTCTCTATGGGGTTCAGTCAGGTGAACAAGGAGGCCATGTCATTAGTTTTTCTTCTTTTAGACCCTTTCTTGCCAGCCACGCTGTGGAGTACTTGGACGCGTGTGATGGAGCATTGTCCTGCATGAAAATCATGTTTTTCTTGAAGGATGCAGACTTCTTCCTGTACCACTGCTTGAAGAAGGTGTCTTCCAGAAACTGGCAGTAGGACTGGGAGTTGAGCTTGACTCCATCCTCAACCCGAAAAGGCCCCACAAGCTCATCTTTGATGATACCAGCCCAAACCAGTACTCCACTTCCACCTTACTGGCGTCTGAGTCGGACTGGAGCTCTCTGCCCTTTACCGATCCAGCCACGGGCCCATTAAGACTCACTCTCATTTCATCAGTCCATAAAACCTTAGAAAATCAGTCTTGAGGTATTTCTTGGCCCAGTCTTGACGTTTCAGCTTGTGTGTCTTGTTCAGTGGTGGTCGTTTTTCAGCCTTTCTTACCTTGGCCATGTCTCTGAGTATTGCACACCTTGTGCTTTTGGGCACTCCAGTGATGTTGCAGCTCTGAAATATGGCAAAACTGGTGGCAAGTGGCATCTTGGCAGCTGCACGCTTGACTTTTCTCAGTTCATGGGCAGTTATTTTGCCCCTTGGTTTTTCCACATGCTTCTTGCGACCCTGTTGACTATTTTGAATGAAACGCTTGATTGTTCGATGATCACGCTTCAGAAACTTGGCAATTTTAAGAGTGCTGCATCCCTCTGCAAGATATCTCACTATTTTTGACTTTTCAGAGCCTGTCAAGTCCTTCTTTTGGCCCATTTTGCCAAAGGAAAGGAAGATGCCTAATAATTATGCACACCTGATATAGGGTGTTGATGTCATTAGACCACACCCCTTCTCATTACAGAGATGCACATCACCTAATATGCTTAATTGGTAGTAGGCTTTCGAGCCTATACAGCTTGGAGTAAGACAACATGCATAAAGAGGATGATGTGGTCAAAATACTCATTTGCCTAATAATTCTGCACTGCCTGTATATATATATATATATATATTTATTTATTTATTTATTTATAGAGTCTTTTGAAGAGTTGTGTAGTTCTTGTACTGAATAGTAATTCTCATTATTAAAATAGTGATATTGATTTATCACATTGAACACATTTTATTATCATGAGCATAATTTATAAAAGTTAATTTAGAAATCTTTGGGTCTGCATATTTGCTTAATTTTCTTCTTTTGTGAAATGTGGCATACAGGTCTTTGATATATTTATGAAATTCAGGCGGCAAAAGCAGTTTTGAACTTTCAGATTAGTTTATTAGTTTCATCCTAATGAAATGATGTCAGCATTTCTCAGATTTCTGAGCATTTTCTTTGTGTGTGTGTGTAGTGTCTGAATGCAGTGCGGACGGTTCAGTCTCTAGCGTGTCTGGATGAAGCTGATCACACCGTGGGTTTTTTGCTCCAGCTCTCCAACTTCTGTAAAGAGTGGCAGTTTCATCTGCCACAGCTACTCAGAGACGTACAGGTACAGAAAACACACACTTTCGTATTCTACTCATTAACACTGCATCTGACATAACCACACACCACATACATCCACTGAGCCTTTCATATATCATATAAGACTCTGTAAGAAGTATATACAGACTTGTCAACTGAAGGGATTTACACACACTGCTTCTCATCAACTCAATAAATGCATTATAGTTTTATTATTTTATTTTATTAATTTATTTCTTGTGCATATAAACATTTTTATTTTGTGTAATTCTAAATATTTTAATCCAATTTTTTTTTACTTTTGTTTTACAATTACACACACTTTAAGTTTTATATAAATATGTAATGAACCTTATTTTATTTGGATTTCAAACACACACCTTTATATATATATATATATATATATATATATATATATATATATATATATATATATATATATATATATATATATATATATATATATATATATATATACATACAAATGTTTTAATTAAATAAGAGTATATAATGTTATGTATGTTAATATTTTTTTGTATATTTATATACATTTATCTAATATAATAACAAAATTATTGTACAGTAAATATGAAGCATTTCGAAACGTTTTTTTATCCCTATTGTTAAGCTGACAGCAGTGTTTGTGTTTCAGGTGAATCTGTGTTATCTGTGTCAGACGTGTACATACCTCCTGCACAGCAAGAAGATGCTGCACCATTACCTGCAGGTACAACACAGAGCAAACCCTCCTCCTCCTCTCACTGCTTTAATACATGTCTGATGTTTTAATAAATCTGCCTCTGATCGCTTAGGCCAAGAATGGGGAGGGGCTTCCTCAGGGGACACAACCCCAGCGTGCCCTACAGCCCGCCTCCAAAGAGCTATTGGAGGGAGAGCGAGAGGAGGCGGAGTCTAAAGCTCTGCAGGCGGTGCAGTGCAGCTTATTGAAGATCCTCAGTAAAACTCTGGCCACTTTACAACACTTCACACCCGACTGCTGCCAGATACTGCTGGACCAGGTACACACACACACTAATCTTAGACTACAGGATGGATTAAATATAACCAGGCAATATTTAACAGCTGTAGAACTAGATCATGATGAAAACACTCTGATAAGGCGATAGTAAATAGGATTTTTGCTGTGTCGATGGTCGACTATAACAGGGTTTCCGCGGGGTCTAAAATTAAAAAATTTAAATTTTAGGCCTTAAAGTCTTAAATTCGCTGTTCTAGGTCTTCAATATTTTTGCACAGGTCTTATTTTTCCGATGTCCATGTATCGCTACATCTAATGCTCATTTCAATTCTTTTTTTGTTGCTGTGGCTTGGTTTTCGTGGTGTTGTAGTCCTTTACTTCACTAGTCCTAATGCAATTTGCGGTATTACAACTACAAATGAGACCAACATGCAATAGCCAATCAGCTTTCTGTTATTGAACTCGCTGTGTCATCGCTGTGTTTGCGGAGGTTCGCTTTGGGTGCACATGACATGATTTCGGCTGGCTGAGCTCACAATATGTTTTGAGACATGGCACTGCATTTGATTTGAGTTGAATATGAATCACTTTGAAGAGATTTTGTCTGAAACAGGTATGACTGTACAGACATCTTTTTGATCCGTCCATGCGTGATCATTGAGATAACCAGATGAACAGTAATTCTTGGCTAGAAATTGCAACAGCAGTGGCAAAGGAGGAAAGTTTTTGTTAAAAAGTTTAGAAAAACCTGAGGAATACGTTTGTTAAAATCAAATAGAGAGGCCATGGCAAAAGTAGAGCCCCGGGTGTTTTTAATATTTCAGAATATGTTTTCCACCATTCATAGGTTTTACACTGATGTATATGTTACAATTTTGTATTTAAAACAATTTAATAGTTACAAAACTAAAATTAAGTAACAAATTATGTCTTCGATAACTGGAAAAGAATATTTGAACCTATCGGTTTACAATATACTGATGCCCTGTTTCTAGGCTTTATTAGTGATAATGGGCAGGAATATTAGACCATTGCCTTTGATGCATCAAAGTTTGATTTTAAAAATCTTGAATGGTTATAAAAATCCTTTTAATTATTATAGTAAATTATAAAAATAATAATAAAAAATTATTAGTTTATAAATCTTGAAGGATATTAATGATATGACGTAGTTCCGGAAACTTCCTACTTCTCTGTTTATCCATCTGACTTTACAATGGGTTTCTTTTTAACCGCCCCCTGTTATTTTAAAAAGCCTCATCTGTTTGACATGCATGTTCAGTCAGCGGAGGTGCGCGATGCGGCGCCAGGCGAAACTATAAATCGGCCTTAAGATGTTTGTTTGTTTTTTTCCTGTTGTTCAATGGTGCATCTAACCCAGGGATGGGCAAAGTTGATCCTGGAGGGCTGGTGTCCCTGCAGAGTTTTGCTCCAACACTAATCAAACACACCTGAACACACTAATCAGTGTCTTCAAGATCACTAGAAAGCTACAGGCAGGTGTGTTTGATTAGGGTTGAAGCAAAACTATGCAGAGACACCGGCCCTCCAGGATCAAGTTTGCCCATCCCTGATCTAACCTGTCTTCAGTTCTGTTCAATTTGAATGAATTTATTTTGCCACTATTTTTGTGATTTTTATTTATTTTTTATTTTATAATTTTTTATTTTTTTTGCATTTTCTCTTTGTGTATGTGTGTTTTTGATATTGTGATATAGGTCTTACATTTAATACTTAATATTCTTAAAAAGGTCTTAAAGTCTTAAATTTGACATTATTATTTCTGCAGAAACCCTTTATAAATATTACGGTGACCGAGAGAGCTTAACGTGCTGCAATTACAAAAAATGTTTGCAATTTAAGAAACAGACAGGATACGTGTTGCAAATCCTCACACCGCAAACACATTAAATAAAACACACTGCATTTTCTCACAACACATGCAAATAGCAGGGAACACAACGGAAATGTTTCTAGGAGATCCAAAAAGGTTACGGACCCAGCTGGGATTTGCTTATTGTGCCGTGACTGTTGCTCAGTGAAGTTGTAGGTGAGGTTTTTTTGTTTATCTGAACATCCTGATTACACCATTCTCTTGTCTTTTGTATATTATTAACCTAAATAATTATAGCTTAAATAGCCTGTCCGTCTCATAAGTTGTGAGAAAATGCAGGCACTTTTTTTTTAACGCGTTTGCAATGTGAGGATTTGCTATCAAACCGATGAGGATCTTTTCTTAATTTGCTGGCGTTTTTTTGTAATTGCAGGTGTTTTATTAAATTACAGCATGTTAAAGCACGTTCAAGACTTTATTATCATATTTTTAAAATGCAGAGCATCAGAAAGCCGTGTGTGTATAGACTATCCTGTCACAAAATGCGACAATCCTACACGACGGTAATAGTTTGATTTCGGTGTTTACATGTTTACACTCGGAGAGCAGCATTTACAGCGGATCTTTCAGCCTTTAATATTGCAGTGATATTAACATACTGTAAACTTAGTAACTAAGAAATCATTTTGACTAAGGTATGTCTTTAAAAATCAAAAGAGTACTTCTGACGATATGAACTAACTTTGCCATCTGAATAAACGAACAAAGGGCACTGATCACACACACTTACCAAATCTGTAGACACAGGACAATCAACGCAAACTGGAGCAGCGTCTTTTCTTAAAGGAGACGAGCGGCAAATCTGGATTTCACCATTTCCAGATGCGAAAAGCTCTCAGGTTAAAAATGTTCTTTACAAACGAATTTCTGTCGCGTGCACTGTAAAACACACGTGAGTCCAGCTGCTCTCTCATAGCGGGAAATGAAAACAGAACCTTCGTTGCAGCACATTTATTAACTCAACACTGATGACCCATGTCTCCAAACAATTCTTCTTCTTCCACTTGTTTTGGCAACACAACATGGCATCTCTCTGCTGTCTGAACACTGTAACAGGTAAAACAGTCTTCGAAGCTATCATGGATATTAATGAAGTTACACGTCATACACAATAGAGCGCGCTGATTGGTTTGAGCCAAGTCTTTCTCATGAATTAATGCTGCACACTCAGAGACGTTTATAGCAGCGTGGGACACATATATGACTGTCAACAGCTCAAAACATGTGTTTTGGTGTTTCGTGACCCTTTAAAAAGGAAAAACCCACTTCATTCTGACTTATCATCATTATTATTTAAGAACGGAAAAGAAAAGAAAAAAGGGAACGAAGCGGTTATCGTAGGAGTTACAGTATTAAATCACAATACATCTGATGCACATTATTTGCAATGGTATACACTCTGTCTGTCTGTCTGTTTTTTCCAGTACTTGTTACACTTGACGTTATTATCTTCTATATATTGACTTGTGTAGGAAATGCTTTTTGATGTAAGATGTTTTAGATATATGGACTAGAAACAAGTCAAACGCTCTAAATAAGAAAAGCATTTGTTGTGTGTGTGTGTGTGTGTGTGTGTGTTTCAGGCGATGGACCTGGCGGAGTACAGGACTCTGTTCGTCTTGAGTTTCTCCACTCCTGCTTTTGACTCAGACGTGGCTCCGTCCTTCGGGACTCTGATGGCCACCATTAATGTGGCGCTGAGCATGCTGGGAGAGGTGACGCTACTGCTCAGTTCTTCTCCATTAATGCTGTGATGATGATGATCCTGTACTCATGATGATGATGGTGTTTTTATGTTCAGATCGAGAAGAAGAAGGAGCCGCTGATTTCCTCTGAAGACACGCAGGCACTGAAGTGAGAATCACACTAGTCACACTTTCCAAACACTGCTTCATCAAGCTTTGAAACCTTTACCAATCCTTTGTTTTGAACTAGCGGTTCAGAGCCTGTAGCAAACTTTCAAGATCGCATAATTAGTGTTAAAATGCACGCTTTGTACTTTATTTATATTTGGTTGTTTTTTCTCTCTCTCATTTTCTATGTTTTATATGGTAACACATTATAATAACTACACACTATGGATCATTTATTAAGCATTAACAAATAGTGAATTCAGTATTTCAGCATGAACTCTACATTAATGAATGATAGTAAGCAGTTTATTATTACATCTACAAATGCTCTATTCTTGACCTATAAGCAGAGGTGGGTAGTAACGAGTTACATTTACTTCATTACATTTATTATTTATTTTAATTAAATTATTGGGTAACGTGTACTTTTAAAGAGCCCCTATTACACATTGAAAAGGGTCATATTTCGGTTTTATGGGTCTCCAACAACATACTGATCTGCATGCAAGGTCAAAAAACACTATCATGGTCTTATAATATGAATTTATTTTTACCTAATTATCCCAGCGACTCCCATATGAATCGTTCAGCGATTCATTTGTTCTCAAACCCCTGCTTAGCACGAAGCTAATCCGTGCTGATTGGACCGATGAGCGACAGCATTCAGCGCGAGCCAGTAAAATGCCCAGCATGGTTTATCAAGCCCCCAGGTCGCCAACATTGGATCGCAGCGGATGCCCGAACACGCTTTAAAGTAAACTTACTAACACCACAGTAAACAGTACCCGGTTCTCAACAGTGTTATTCAGACACCTCAGCGCCGAAAGCAGTGCAGTTAAACACCAGCATATTGCTCTCAAGTATGACACACATTCAGATTAATCCACACAGCAGCAAAAGCTGAACTATTCTGAACCTTGACCGCTGCACGTGTGCAGGATCAGCTAACAGTGGCCATAGCAACGACAAACGTTAGTGAAACGAGCTCATGAACACATTTAAATGCGTAAACAAAGCAGCACGCGTCGCGTTTTCAACGTGGCATTAGACGCGATATGAGAATAAAAAGAGTTAACCGGATACAGTACACGTGAACTGCTATATTTTCTTAAGGCTTACCTGTACTCTGCTATTCCAAACGATCACATACCCAGCCGGGAGGTTGTAGCATCCTCTGTCCTCTGACAAGCTATCTCTGCTCCCTTCACAAGCCCGAAGCCCAGCGTGCAGCAGCCTGCCGGTGTACCTAATATTTTGTCCTTATTTTGCCCGCACCCCTGGTGTATTGTCTGTCCATTACAAGATGGAGAAAGAAACTTAATGCATGAGCTGTGTAGTGGTAGATCGGCCATTGTAAGTGTACAGATTTCTGAACGACTCCTTTCCCCTCACACTTCCAATAATATCCAGGTAAGCACAGCGTCTTCATGAGCGTCCTGCTGCGGTGTTAGTGGGCGGGACCGCAGGTTTGAATTTTGATAGGTCTGCGCGCGCAACCATTATGTTTCGTCACGCCGAAACGGCTGATGACTCGTTATTAGGACGATTCGTTTAAACCACTATGAGTCGACTCTTTTATAGATGAATCAATAGTTTTAAAAACTGTCAACTTTCAGATTTAAGCTTTAGCTGGATATTTCACTTCACTTAGAGCTGTGTTACACACTACATGGAAGGTGATTTTCAAAAACCCATAATAGGGGCTCTTTAAAATATGTGTACTCTTACTCAAGTAAATTATTAGAGAAATATCAGTACTCTTCGCTACATTTGGCAGCGTTCCTCCGTTACTGTCAAATGATATTAAAATGATCCATATGACTTGTTTGCGAATATCGCGAGGCGCCGCATTGGAGAGGTTGTGAGGTTGCTATAGAGATGCGTCTCCCGCTTTCGGTTAGAGCACGCGCCTATGTTGGAATAATGGCTGCCTGATGTTTAGGAAGACATGCGAGTTTATACTGCTGTCCCGCGATGTCGTTATCTGCGGTTCGGGGAAGGACGGTCACGCTGTCTGTGGAGTGAGTTTATCGGACCAGATCACCCGGCCTCAAATTCAGTCTATGTTTTTACTCCAAGATGTCAACAAGAATAGTTTCATAATGCAATGCACGCATCAAACTGACATCGCAACAAATACATGAATGACTGCTCCAACCTGAAAAAAAAAAGTAGTAATAGTAACTATATAGTATAAAACATTATACTATAGTAACTACTGTATGGGATAACTACAGAAACTGCTGTTTAGTGGAATATCTGATTAGACATTCACACTGTTAACCATTACAAATATAACATTTAAACATTATTTTTTAGCATAAAATGGTATATTTATATTAGTGCTGGACCATATGGCAAAAATTTATATCACGATATATTTTTTTATTTCGGTCGATATGATATAATTCCGATATCGATATGGACAATATTAAAAAGAAAGGAAAAACTGCCAAGAATGCACACAATGGATGTCTGTGCCTACAAATGTCTGCAAAGTGAATTTGCAAAGTCGATAATACCTCCAGACTCTTATAACTTTTTTTTAAAATAAAAACAGTACAAAAAAATTAGTTCACTTTTTATTTGTATTTAGCCTATTCAAACAAGAAATGTGAAATAAACTATCAAATAAATAAAGCTCAAAAATTCATAAAAAATATGCAAAATAGTTTTTTAGAAAAATAAGTGTTTGTAGTCTAACCAGCAGGACAGCAGTGACGTGTGATCTGAGTTTGATGGCAGTATAATGAGTTAGAGGGAAGTTATTGACAGCTTTTGTAGTATTGGTTCTTGTGTTTTGCTCTTTGTAGACGGTCCCTAAGGATCGGTCTCTTTGCCGCCTGCGCATAGAGATCAATATATTGCGAATCGGAACTTAAAATGCCGAACCACTTCCACACCACTGCATTAGTCTTTCCTTTCTTATCAACTATTTCGTCTGCATTCTTACTTGTGGAAGCTTGTTCATTCGCATCTGTATTCAGAGCACTCATTTTGTAGCTAAAACTTTCTGCGGCGCAGCTTAACCAACTGCAGCACTGGCAGCGTGTCTGTGTTGTTCGTCATCACGTAAGTGAGATCAGATCACGCTCTTTCTGTCGTCTGAGCACTGAACGTCATTCAGTGACAAGTGATACATGTATAAGATCTTATAGAAATAATAATATATATATTTATATATATGCAAATTTATATCGAAATATCGGAAATGGGTTTAAAAATCATATCATCGTTATTGAAAAAAATTCTATCGCGATATATATTGATATCGAATTTTTGTCCAGCCCTAGTTTATATTATTATTAACAGAAAGATTTTATCAACACATTTCTATAGTTTCAATAACTCATTTCTAATAGCTGATTTCTTTTATCTTTGCCGTGATGACAGTAAATAATATTTGACTACATATTTTTTAAGATACTAGATACGTTTCTTTTTCTTCTAGATATCTTTTTAAATGTCTGGGTAAAAGCAAAAACTTTTCCCCCTTTGAACACAATATATTTTATTTTGAGAAACATTTAAATATTTTTGAATGTGTGTGTTTTCAGGTCTCTGCTGATGTTTTCTATGGAGAACTGCTTCTATGTGCTGGTTTCTCAGGCTGTTCGCTGTCTCAAAGATCCTGCAGTTTCACACAGAGACAAACAGAGACTCAAGCAGGAGCTCAGCTCAGAACTGGTCAGTGTCAAGCATCACCATCACAAAACATTCACTAGACATCAACATGTTTCAAATCTTATCTAGAGCGTTTATTTACTGTTTTTTTGTTTTGTTTTTGGGATTGAGCTCTACATTTTCAAAAGTTGACATAAAAACATTTTAAAAACAAAAAAATAATGGGTCCTAAGCCCCAAATATAATGTTTTGCAGTGAATATAAAAGGTTTTTTAATGTAAATTTGCATCCTATCAATTTTTTTTTGTAGTGAATATAAAACTTACTAAAGGCCTGTTTCCAGTGAGTTGTACAGTTCGGTACGGTACGCTTTTATGGCCGTTTCCACCATCAAAAGGTACCTAAAAGCAAACCGTACCAAAAAAGTAAACCAATAGCGTTCAGAGATGCGTCCCTCACTCGTGCAACAAGCCAGAATGAAAACAAAGGAACCGCCATGTTTTAAATACACAGCTGAGACATTACACCATAATACTATATACATATAATAATGAGCCATGGTCGACCCGAGCTTAAACAAACCTTGTCGTCGTCTTGATGAACAGCCAGAAAGCCAAAAAGAAGAGCAGAATCTACCCTGTGCCCTGTTGTTGTTTACAAGGCCGTCTTAAGCACGAGCGGTTCCGCTTTCTCGCTTGCGCTCGCCGAGCGTCTATATTTGAAATAACAAACTTCTTGAGCTGATGATAATAACGTGCGCTTGATTATTGAAGTGCTTCTGACATCCGATCCATTCAGAAACGGACAAACGCGAGAGTGAAGCACGAAAAAACAAAGGAGAAGCTGGAAAAAATAGAGCAAATGATTCTTTCAGCAACTGTAAACATGAACAAACTGCCATGCTTAATTATTATCATCGCCTATTATATATTGACTATTATGAACTCAGAATGACGGAATTACTCTCTAACAGAGGCTACATGCTGCTGAAGATTAAAGACACAGATGAGAGGTTTGCTCTGACTGTGGGCTATGTTTTGTGTTGTTTTTGAACCCAAATACGAATGTGTGCTGTGTGTAGTTTATCTGTAAATGATAACATATCGGAGACTATAAGGGTCTGTATGCGTTCATATATGTTCATTTATTTTATAGAACTGCAGACGTTACAGTAGGCTATTTCACACTGTCATTGTTCTGCAGTTATAACTAAATCATGTTTATAGAAAGGTTAGTAATGAACATTTATACACAAGTATTCATATATATATAAAGCATCTGTTTCGTGAGAAGTGCTTCTCATATGATATGTGAGCGACCCGTACAGCGTTACTGTAGATGTGTCCTCGAGCGGGAATGATGTCGACTGAAACTTTGTCGTACACAATGCCCACTATGGTACCCTTTGGCAGTGGAAACGGGCCATAAATCGGCCTTTTTCAAATATTTGCACCCAAATGTTTACATTCTTTACTTTTTCGGGTTTTTTTATATATACTCCAAAGGATTTTTCTTTCCCTTATTTAAAAAAATGTTTTTTTTAAAAATCCTTTAAGTACATTTGGGGAAAAATAAACTCGTTGTGGAAGTTGAATATTGGACCACACACAGACTTTCAACAGTGAAAAAACAGCGCCCCTTACAGCAGCTCACACACACACACACACACGCCTCCTTGTGTTTTATTTTCTTAGCCCTTCATGAACTAACTTGACTGACGCTTGTTCTAGCCAATAGGAACATAGAATGCCCTGATTGTGCAACATTATTGGCTTAGAGCAAAACACAAATATTACAATTATATTTATCAAATAAAAGAATGTGAATAAAGCATTTCCACAGCTAATGTTTTTATTTATTTTGAACCAAATCTCTAGATAACACATTTAATTTGCTCTTATTTATTTATTTTTTCAGTTTTATAAAAATGGTTTTTATTTTAGTGACTGTTCGTTTGTTTGAGAGCAACTTTTTTTTTTCTCCCATTTACAAAATCAATCTTTAATTTTTTTTTTAATGTGAATTCAAAACAAAATGTGACAAATGATTGTGAATGCTGCACTTCTACAGGTGTTGATCTTGTTCTTAGCCGGAGAATCACCTGCAGTAATAATAATTTCCGCTCAGACCTGTTCGTCTACACATCTTTTGTTTTTTCCTCACGGTTTTAATTTTAACTGACATTTTAATGCTTAAGCATAAATAGAAAAGTCTAAGATTTGTTCTTTAAATAAAGTCTTAATGTAAACAACTTATAAAAACATCCCATAATGTCAATGAGTTATTGACATTCTTATTAAATGACAACTTAATTTTGACATAAATGTCAGACAGAACCGTATAATTCTAAGGTGACGATTTGTTTACTAAATTTCAAGCTTTCTCCAAGTAATTACCTTCTCCTCCTCCAGAGTACTCTGTTGTCAACATTATTCCGGTTTTTCCGCCGTGGCTCTCCTTCGTCTCCAGCCAGCGGTTTGCTTCCCTCACCACAAACCAAACCACCCACACCGGGATCCAAGGCCACGCCGGAGGGCCAGGAGCCGTTCATCCAGCTGGTGCAGGCCTTCGTCAGACAAGTCCAGCGCTAAAACCATCTGATCCGAGAGAGACTGGAGGACGCCCATTCAGTGGTGCCAAAGTTTACAGTGAGCGCATAAAGGGCCTTTTCTATTTAAACCGTTCCTTCCCTTTATTTCCTCATGACCTGACGATAATGAAAACTGTCAACATGCATTCAACTGGTTTTGTAGTTACATGTACAGTATATCAGTTCTCAGACGTTTTGTAAGAAACCTTTTTATGTCCCGGTTGCCATATAATTGTCTTATAACCATAATAAACGATTAAAAATCAATGAGAGCTAATTTTATGCACAGCTTTAATAATATATTAGTGAATGTTGATTAGCATAAAGAATTAGATTTCACGTTCAACGAGTTAAACATTCTGACAAAACAAAATAATTTTATATGAATGCAAGGTTTCAGCTACATTCATTCTTCCATGGTGGGGCGCCACACCAAAATTCATCCCGCCACAGCTACATTACAGCGTTTCGCTCAAAACATTGTCGTTTTTAATAGCGGGTTATAATCGTATTAAAAGGTGAGTGAATTATAACAAATTATTCTGTAATCGTATTGCTGTGCGGTATTTGTTTAAGCCTTTAAAGGTGGCATACTGACTGACTGACAGCTGCGTGAGGCCAGAAAACACGACGAAGCGTTCAGTTAATTATACTTATAGATAAAGGTCTATAGTTCTGCATACAAAGACTCTATCTTGCTGGAGTTTATGGTCGTTTCACTTTATTTCAGGATGCATCAATGCCATTCTGTAGGCCTATTGGAGACATCCATAAATATTCCTAGCCAATCTAATAAATGTTGGAGACATGTTTGTTACATAAACGCACTAAATCGCACGTCAGCACTGTTTATTTGAGAACGCACAACAAAATCTGCGCATCATATATTTGAGGGCGTGCAAGAAGTTTTGTGGACGAACAGAGGAAATTGGCACGCAAGCAAAGAGATTCGCATGCTCGTATTACATGACTGCGATCTCCACTTGTAATACTGCGCTCACATTGGTCATTGAAATAACGCCAAAGGTAGTTGGTAGATCTGTGTAAAAGGCTGCCGCCACAGCTGGAAAAAAGGAAACACTGGAATGCTTTGAAAATGAATGATATATAATCATATTTGTTGACTAACTTGTATATTATAAAGCTAAAATAGCAAATTCATTTCACTTTCTATATGAATACAAATAAGACTGGTATGACTAAAGTCAAGGCTCTTTACATCACTAAATGAAAAATACTTCAGATGTCTCATCTATTAAATGATTAATGTTTTCTACATACAGGACTATAATATAAAAACTCAAATTGATGTAAATATTTATACTAAATTACTATTTTTTAAGCTGTTGTTTAGTAAACTTTCATTTTAAAGTGAATGCTTTTTATTAGGGTTGGACGATGTCGACCAATTTGGCATCGTACGATGTCTAATGTGAAACACTGTGATGGTGGCGGTCAATTCATTATTTATGAATAATTAGATAATTTATAACGAATGAATTATTTGTAGCCTATCGTTTCAACTACCTGACCCGCATGGTCTTTGTTTTACCCATAACCAAATCATAAATAAGTAAAGGTAAGTTACACACAAATTACCACCTGTCAATCACTTTTTCCGCAGGACTCTGGCATGAATAGGCAGAGTAATCTGTGTCGGTATAATGGCGTCGAGAAACTTGGTTGGTAAAAAAGGCGCACAACCAACAGTATCTGAGGTTTTCACTAAAATGACTAAGTACAAGCGTGAAAGCGAAAGATTGAAGCAGTGTACTGACGCTGTGACACGTTTCCTGATAGATTCAAAAGACTGAAGAGTTGTTAGATAGAGACAAGATGAATTAAATATAATGTTTAACAACTATAGTGAGACATCCAGCGATACATCCTTGATAAACTGTCCAACGTGCACTGCTCTCTGGGGTTTTGTCTCAAAGCACCCGCTGACTGCTGGAGCTCGCATGAAGTGCATTTTCAGCAGTATAGTGTGGATGGAGGGCTGTTCAGAAACACTAGCTGAAACACCAGTGTGGACGTGGGTCGTTTTCATTCTAAAACGTCATTTTAAAACTAAGCTGTATTAGTGTAAACGGGGCCTGAGTGTGTGTTTTTTTTACAAGCAGGTTTGCGACGGGGGGCGGGGCAGAGGATCGCAGTACCGGTTCAGCATCATGATGTCTATCGGTGATGGACGATGACATCATCTATCGACTTAACCCAACTTTTTAACCATATTTGGTACTTAAATGTTTTAACTATTAAGGTCAAATTAAACATTGTAAGGGTTTAGAAAAATAATTACAGACAGGAAAAACGGCTTTCTTGCACACCATTGATTAAGGGTTTGTGGTTAAATGTGTCCAGTATACAGTGGTCCCTCACTACAACACGGTTCACCTTTTGCAGACTTTTTTTGTGCAATTTGACAGGTTTTTTTCTACAGCGCATTGTGTTCTGCGTCCTGATTGGCTGTAGACCACTGTCAATCAATCTCCTCCGTGTCTCCTGTACAGTACAGAATGTGTTCAGCTTGCCAAATTAACATAAATCTTCGATCGCTAGCAGTTTGAGGTTCAACAAGGATGCACAAAGGGTTGTAACTGTCTGCAGCAAGACCATCGTAAAGGAGATCGCACACCGTATGCACTGCGCCACGCATTTTAGACTTGTAAACATAGGTTTATGTCAGGGTACGCACACCGGCGTCAGCTGTCTGTGGTGGTCAGCTATGACTAGGGCCAGACAGAATCTGCGGACGTTTTTTGCTATTTCTGCAGAGAATTTTGGTAAAAATCTGCTGATTTCTGCGGAATTATTTTAGGAGCATCATAACTAAAACCTTAAAATGTGAAATAAAAAATAATATCTTTTTTACTTTTATTTAATGTTTAAAATGCAAATCCAATTAGATTAACAGTAAATAGTTAACTGTAAGTAAACAAACAGAATTAATGATGGGCTAAAAATCTGCGGAAAATCTGCGGAAAATCTGCGGAATTTTGCACGCGCAGATTCCGTGTGGGCCTAGCTATGACTCAAGACAGTGTTTATATTTCTGCCGCGCCACAGAGCGCCATCTGAATAAATTCATTTGAAATAATATGCAAATGTGCGGTGTGTGTTACTTCCAACTGCCATGTGCATCCAGTGTGCGACTCCCTTTAGGATGGAGTCTGCTTTAGTTTTGTGGATCAGTGACTGCAGGAATAAGGACATTACGCTGGATGCCAACATTATCCGCTAAAAAGCTTTTAGTCTTTAGTTTAATACTGGACTTATTTTTCTAGGATAGTTTGAAGACAAGAAAAGACAGAAAAGTGTGAAAATGTTAACGCCTGTCTGAGAAAAGTGAGGGATTTTACAGCCTTAAAACTTCTATAGCAAAATAAAGGTGATTACTTGGCAGATTTGGCCTATCGCAGGTTGTTTGTAGAACGTAACTGTCGTGAATAACGAGGGATTACTGTGTATAAAAAAAGAAATCTGACTAAAGGGTGTGCATTTGTTTGAATTACAATTTTAGCTTCAATAACTAGATTATAATCCCAGTGGTTTGATATAAAAGCAGAGACACAACAGTCTCACGAGGGTTTGGTTTACTCAAAACAGCATCAGTAATGTACATCAGGATAACAGAGTAACTGTCCAAAACCATTGAGATAAAAAAACTCAAACTATTTACACCATAAAAACAGAAGCTTTCCCTTTGACAGCGGCTCAACGATTACTGTAAATGTGCAAATACCTCTGAAGGACATCAGCGTACCTCAAAAACTGAATAAATTAAAAATGATAATTAAAAGGGTGAGGTCATCATTATGATCATCTCATGAATATTCATAACCACTTAACAGCTGCAGTGGGAGGAGTTTTCACTGCAGGCGGAACTTCTGCCGGTACTGGCCACACCTCTCAACTTCTGATTGGTTACTGGGCATTCAGTGGGACGTCCTAGGAAAGGATACAAAGATGAAAAATGAAGAAAAGTGTCAAATGATCATCCAAAATCCACACAAGCCTGAAAAGAGGAGCGGCAACCAGGAAAACTTCTGAACTGAAACAACTGCAAGCAGACACGAAAGATGCAGAGGGAAGCATGCAGTGATTGTGTCATGCAAAGAGAGAAATCTGCACACACACACACACACACACACACACATTCATTAAACTAACCTTCCACCTGCAGACCCTTCAGCCCAAAAACATTCAGATAGTTAGACTGAAATACAGGTGAAATAAAGGAGAGCAGACGCAGCATTAATATCATGATGACCAGAGGAGGATTAAAGAGATCAACTCATAAATCCATATACTGTTAGGTGAAAAAAAGACATTCAGAAATATTTGTGAAAGATTATTTTAGATGTGTTTCTTAAAAGTTTTGAGGAATGTAAAAAAGAATAAACAAGAGACAATTTCTAAAAAAAAAAAAAGTTTTAAATATTTAGCTTTTTTTTTTTTAAACCTGCATTAAGTTTTTTTTAATTCCTTAGAACTTTGAGAAAATTTATTTAAGAGCTTTTTTCTTAGAGATGCACTAAACTATATACAATAAGCAGTTATTTAAAATTGTATTATATATTTAACAATTTTTACTATTTTACATTTAATAAATGCCGCCTTGATATACAGAATAATTTTCTTTAAACCCCAAGTTTTGACCGGTAGTGTATTTCCTGTTAAAAAAAAACATTTAGAAAAATATTTTAGGCGTTTCTTAAAAAGTTGTAAGGAATGTAAAGAAAAAGCAAAGAAATAAAAAAAAAGGTTTAAAATATTTTTTTCAGAAATTTTATATATATATATATATGAATATATGAAGAGTTCAGATGCAAAACCCTCTAAATCCATCTGACCTCTTTTCTTGTAAATGAGCATTTTCTATCAGGCTCCTATAATCAGGTCCAGAAGTTTCATTTGAAATGTAATGAGAAGGTTATTAGCTGGTAAATCAAATAAAGTTTTTTCAAAAATGTCACTTTAGACAATTCTTGGTTTTTAATAAGGTAAATTTTCTTTTGGGTCAAAACCAGCTAAATCCACTTTTTTTTTGCAAAACCCTCTAAATCCACCTATTGGAACAAGACAGAGTATTTAGTTGAAAATCACTAAAGATGCAATTAGAAATTATTTTACCAAACATAAAACACATACACAAACCACCTAAAATACATAAATCTGTCAAGTAAGTGGTGGTTCATTCCGCTGTGGTAAACGAGGGAAAAAGCAGAAGGAAAATAAATGAAACGTGTCAAGTAAGTGCATTAATTAATAAAATTGAAACTGACTTTAAATAAATCTGATATTTGGGATTTAGATTTAATGTAAGACTTGGTTATCCTCACAGCATTCATGTGGGATAAAAGAACGGCATCTTAACTGTATTTCGTGAAACGCAGTTGCCATTTAATGTACAGTAAATCAGACTCATTCAAAGTAGCGTCGCTGCGCAAAAGCACGTTATGAATGCAGGTTACACTTCTGACTGTACAGTGTGTTTCTTTTCCTTAAAGGGTCACGAAACACCAAAACACATTTTTTGAGCTGTTGACAGTCATATCTGTGTCTCACGCTGCTATAAACACTATTAGGACACATATATTGCACTAAAAAGTGAAAATTGGTTGTTTTTGCGTTATTTTGAGCAAATTCGTTCTTCCGGTTTAAAACGAATTTTTGAAGCTGCGTCACGGTCATGAGATACTTGGGTGTAAATCCAGCTGGAGAGTGGCTGTCTGTCTTTTCTAGGACGTTCTTACGTATCTGAGTGTGCGGCATTAATTCATGAGAAAGACGTGCTTCAAACCAATCAGCGCGCTCTATTGTGTATGACGTGAAACTTCATTAATATGCATGATAGCTCCGGAGACTGTTTACCAGTTTACACCGTACAGACGGCAGAGAGACGCCACGTTGTGTTGCCAAAACAAGTGAAAGAACAAGAATTTCAAGACAAAATTCGTAGGTGTTATTAGTGTGTTGCAACGAAGGTTTTGTTTTCATTTTCCCTTTGTGAGAGAGCTGCTGGACTCACGTGTGGATTACAGTGCACGCGACAGAAACGCGTTTGTAAGGAACATTTTTACCCGAGAGCTTTTTCTCATCTGGAAATGGTGAAATCCGTATTTGCCGCTCGTCTTCTTTTAATAAAAAGACACAGCTCCAGTTTGATTGTCTGTCTACAGATTTGATAAGTGTTTGCAGTGCAGTGCCCTTTGTTTAAATGCTGCTCTCCGAGTGTAAACATATAAACACAAACTATTCCCGTCGTGCAGGATTTTCGCTGCAATTTGTGACAGGATAGTCTATACACACACGGCTTTCTGACGCTACCTACCGAGTACATAAGTTACAGAGAAATGCGAAGGATTTTTTTCTCTTATTCGCCGTATCAAATCAGCCTCTGTGTGTTTGTTTTTCCTGTCAAACTTAGCGCGTGGCCAAATGGAAACTCCCTTCTATGCAAAATATTATCCTCTTTCCCTCCCCCGACACTCCCACACTCCCAGAGCTGGACACTCCCAACTTTCCTGACTTTTTTCAAAACAGAGGTGTGAAAACACCCTGCTGAGACAGGGGGTTTCGTGGCCCTTTAAACAACTTAAAGTTTTGAGTTAAGAGACGTTTTCATTTGCCTTTCACTGACAGTCGGACAGCCTCATCCAGCTCATCAAACTTCGTCTTTTAAAATCAGAATAGGAACAAAACAGTCTCCTTATAAAAGCCGGCGTATCAGCGCGCTGCTACATTGAACACATATGATTCAATTCACGCCTTCTGATTGGTTCTCTGGATATAGCGGCTTTTGCTGTCAAAGGCAAGTGACGTTTAGCGGCTTTTGCCAACAAACTGTTATTTCTGAATGTGCTGACACTGCGATTTAGATGATTAGAAGCAAATCTATTTGTTGTTGGTGTACTACATATCTAAAGCATTCTCTTAATGTCATTAGCTTATTTTTGGCGGAAGTGGCGTTTAGCAGCTTTTGCATCTGAACTCTTCATATATTTATTTATTTATTTTAAATCTTTTTTTAATTAGAAATTACATTTCACACAACTTTAAGAAAAATCTCTGAAATATTTTTTTTTCTGAGAGCTATTTCTGACAAGTTGTATGGAATCTAAAACATGCAAATCCTCATTCTAAAAAATAAAATACATTTTTATTTTAATAATATTTATTAGAGTTTGTTTTGCGGTATGAAATGTATGAAGTTCAAAATGAAAATGAACATTAAAATGAACATTTAAAAAGTCATATTGTTTCAAATATTTTTTTCTGAGAGCAAGTTGTTTGAAATCTAAAACACACAAATGCAAAATTCTAAAAAAAAATCTATTTCAGAAAAAAGACGTAAGATTTAAACTATTTATGTGAAATCTAAAACATGCAAATTCTAAAAAATAAAATGTACTTCAGACAAATTTTAGAGGCATTTCTTAAATGTTGCATGAAATCTAAAAAAAAAAAAATAAATAAATAAATAAACCAAACCAAACGAATCTAACTTATGATAGCATTTAAATGCTGCTTCTCTCTGATGATCTGAAGTGCTTCCTTTATCCTCACTCATACTGAAAGTCACTTTGGATAAAATCATCCGCTAAATGAATAAATGTAAACATCTTTAAGCTGTACTGAATCTCCTCCAAAACATCAATTTTGAGGGTACCAGTGTTGCCAACTATTTTCAATGAAAAGGCGCTAAGCTCTCCTCGAAAACTTGCTGAATGTTGTTAGATTACGTCATACGTCAATTTGCATATTTCTGACATCATCACGTCCAACCGTTTCTGTTAGTTCAACAGCCTATGGTTAATAAAGTGTTATATTTGCACTACGCTTTATGTATGCATATCAGTTTAACTAAATGTATTACTGTTTGAATACAGTATATCAATATAGATGTGTAGTGAATTTGCAGTAATCTCTCAGACCTAATACAAGTTCAGAAACCGTCACTAAAATCTCTGCGATTATGAACACGAATTAATGAATTAATGGTCAATTTAAAGTGTTACATTTGAAACAAAGGAGAAGCAGATGGGTTTCACTGTACGAGGAAAATACCTCACACTGCCGGTGCTAAATCATTTGCTGTTGGTACAGAGGGGTGATCTGCTCCCAGGCTGCAGGTGAGAGAGACTTGGAAGACTGAGCTGCCTGTCAGTGCTCTGAGAGGCTGACAGCATCACCTGCAGCTCGTAGAGAAGAGTAGGAACGGTAGAGTACGGACACACGAGAGTCTATCAAAATCTCCAGCAACACCAAAAAAAGTCGCTAGATTAGTTGATAATCGCCTTTTTGAAAATTTGTTGCTAGTGGGGTCTGAAAAGATGCTAAGTTGGCAACACTGGACGGTACACAAGGCTACATTTATTACACCAAAAACAATATTGCAAAGTGTTATTACTGTTCTAATTGTATTTTTTAAAGTAAAAACGGTTTACAGTGAATTTATAAGTGCTGTCAAAAACAACTTTTGGTCCCACTTTATATTGTGTCGCTTATACCTGTGAACTTACATGGTATTTAGATGTGTAAGTAGTATGTAACTACAGTGTATGTACACACGTTTACATAGTATTTACTTTTGTATTACTGGTGTAACTACACTCATGTAACAACCCACTGAATAGTATGTGTAAGTACAAATGTGTAACAGGACATTGGTAACAACACTAGGAAAGTACACATCTGTAACAAGAATTATGTAAGTGCATTGTGTAACAACAATATGTACTTGCAGATGTTTTCCCACTTCCACACCTGTTTGCAGATCATGCACTTGTGAACACTGTATGGCTGAACTAATGCTGCATTACAAGGTTTCACCTTGTGATACAAGTGTACTTACATGGTAACTCCACAGGAACTGTCCACTTAATATAAAGTGTAAAATGGTCACAAATTACTGTGTAACTTGTAGAAATATCTTCTATGCAACACTTAAATAACAGTGTAGATACATGGTAACTCCACAGGAACGGTCCACAATATAAAGTTTAAAATAAAATTCATTTTCGTTTCGGCCTAGTCCCTTTATTAATCTGGGGTCGCCACAGCGGAATGAACCGCCAACTTATCCAGCACGTTTTACACAGTGAATGCCCTTCCAGCTGCAACCCATCTAAGCCGAAAAGAAAATGAATGAATGTATGAACAGTAATTTGTGACCATTTTACACTTTATATTGAGTGGATCCTGTGGATTTACCATGCAAGTACACTTGTATCACAAGGTGAAACCTTCTAATGCAGCCATACAGTGTTCACAAGTGCATGATCTGCAAACAGGTGTGGAAGTGGGAAAACATCTGCAAGTACATATTGTTGTTACACAATGCACTTACATAATTCTTGTTACAGATGTGTACTTTCCTAGTGTTGTTACCAATGTCCTGTTACACATTTGTACTTACACATACTATTCAGTTGGTTGTTACATGAGTGTAGTTACACCAGTATACACAAGTAAATACTCTGTACCAGTGTGTACATACACTGTAGTTACATACTACTTACACATCTAAATACCATGTAAGTTCACAGGTATAAGCGACACTTAATATAAAGTGGGACCCAACTTGGTCTCTAGTCACATAGCAAGTTTACACTTAATAAAACTGTTCCCTGGCTATTAGTACTGAGCCAAAGAAGCAACAGCAATCAGAAGAAATCATTCTTATGTGTTGACTGAAAATGATTCGTATGATCAGAGTCGAGACATTTGTGCTGATCCATATTTAGTTTATCATCATCATCATCATGTACATAGAAAATAAAAAAATGAATAAAGCAGAACACACACCTCCAGGTTTCCTCTGGCTCTCTTCAGCACGCCATGGGTCAGAGACACTGCAGGAGACACACTATCATCAGTGACATGTACGTGTGTGTGTGTGTGTGTGTGTGTGTGTGTGTGTGTGTGTGTGTGTACACGTGTTTTTGTGACATATCAGGACACAAATCTGTATAATGACATGGGTATGACACAGGTATTACAAAAAAAGATGTGAAATATGAGGACATTGGTGACGTCCTCACTTCTCAAAAAGCTTCTAAATCACACAGGATGAGTTTATTCAGGGAGTAAAGCTGTACACTGTCTCCTGTGATGGTTGGGTTTAGGGGTAGGGTGGGGTGAGGGCAATATAATATACGCTTTGATCTGTATAAAATGAATGAAAGCCTATGTAATGTACCCACTTTTCACAAAAACAAACGTGTGTGTGTGTGTGTCAATATTATTATAGTTTTTTTTTAGTTTTTTTTTTTTTCATTTTTATTTTGATAGCATTTTAGTTTAGTGAAATAACCTTTGTGTGTGTGTGTGTGTGTGTGTGTGTGTGTGTGTGTGTGTGTGTGCGCGCGCATTTCTTACGTTGGTCGATGATGACTCTCTCCATGCCCTCTTTGAGCTGATTGGTGGATCTCAGGCGTTTGACGGCTCCGCTTAACATGCGCTCCTGCTGAGACAGACGACTCTTCAGACGACTGATCTCACTCTGCAACATATCATCCTGAACACACACAAAGAAAAAGACACAAAGAAAAATGTCACAGATTTGAATCCTCACATAAACCACTGGATTATACACTGTGTGTGTGTGTGCTGATTGTATCAGAGCTGCGCAATATACGGTTTAATCATCTAATTATTTATACAATGAAGACCCTGTTATTTTGTATTTGATTATTCAATTTCTAAACCTGAATACTGTTGGACACAATAGAAAACCATAAAGCACTGTTTATTTCACTTTAATCTTTGCTCTATTGAATTCAAATGTGGTACCTAAAAGCGAATCGTACTGTACCACTTTTTGGGTAAGCTTTTGGCCCGTTTCCACTGAGTGGTACAGTATGGTACGGTACAGATCACCTTTATCAGGCTTGCATTTCCACTGCCTAAATGGTACCAATGGTACTCTTGGTGAGTGTGGTGTACAACAAAAAGTTGCAGTCGACGCCATTCTGCTTGAGAAAATACAGTAAAGCTGTACGGGTCGCTCACATATCATATGAGAAGCACTTCTCACAAAACAGATGTTTTATACACATAAATACTTGTGTAGAAATGTTCATCACTAACCTTTATATGAACATGATTTGATTATGATATGATCATGATTATAACCGCCGATCAATGAGCAAAATTGCCTACTGTAACGTCTCCAACTATATAAAATAAATAAATATTATTTTTTCCCCAATTTCTCTTTAACGGAGAGCAGATTTTTTCAACACATTTCTAAACATAATAGTTTTAATAACTCATTTCTAATAACTGATTTATTTTATCTTTGCCATGATGACAGTAAATAATATTTTACTAGATATATTTCAAGACACTTCTATACAGCTTAATATGACATTTAAAGGCTTAACTAGGTTAATTAGGTTAACTAGGCAGGTTAGTGTAGTTAGGCAATTTATTGTATAATGATGGTTTGTTCTGTAGACTATTGAAAAAATATATAGCTTAAAGGGGCTAATAATTTTGACCTTAAAATGGGTTTTAAAAAATTAAAAACTGCTTTTATTCTAGCCTAAATAAAACAAATAAGACTTTCTCCAGAAGAAAAAATATTATCAAATATACTGTGAAAATTTCCTTGTTCTGTTAAACATCATTTGGGAAATATTTAAGAAAGAAAAAAAAATTCAAAGGGGGTTAAATAATTCTGATTGGAACTGTATGACAGGGTTTCTGCAGATATCATAATGTCAAATTTAAGACCTATTTCACAATATTAAAAACACGCATACACAAAGAGAAAATGCAAAATCACAAAATTAGTGGTAAAATAAATGTATTCAAACTGAACAGTACTAAAGACAGGCTAGATGCACCATTGAACTACAGGAAAAAAAAACAAACAAACATCTTAAGGCTGATTTATACTTTCGCCTAGCGCCACATCGCGCCACTCACGGAACAGACGAGGCTTTTATATTTGACGCGTTCACCAGAGATATTTTTTTAAAATGACAGGGGGCAGTCAAAAGAAACAGATAGTAAAATCAGACGGATAAACAGAGAAGTAGAAAGTTTCTGGAACTAGCTCATATCATTAATATCATTGAAGATTTTTAAACATTGTTTTTTATTATTTTAATAATTTATTATAAAGATTATAGAGATTTTTTTTATCATTCAAGATTTTTAAAATCAAACTTTGATGCATCACTTGCTTTTGTTCATATCTCAGACAGTTCTACCTATTAAAGTTAAATATTAATGACAACAGAACATGGGTTGCTCTACAATTATACTTTTTATTATGGAAAGAATAAAAGCAAAAAAAGTACAATATAAAAAAAAAAAAAAGTTGCAATTTCTAGCCAAGAATTATTGGTCATCTGGTTATCTTTATGATCACGCACTGGACAGATCATAAAGATGTTTGTACAGTCGTACCTGTTTCAGACAAAATCTCTTCAAAGTGTTTCATATTCAACTCAAATCAAACGCGGCGCGCACAAACTGTTTCGCCAGCCAAAATCATGTCGCAAGAACCTCCACAAACACAGCGATGACGTCACATTCGCCGCACGCACTGAGTTCAATAACAGAAAGCTGATTGGCTATTGCATGTTGGTCTCATTTGTAGTTGTAATACCCCAAATTACAATTGGAATAGTGAAATAAAAAACTACAACACCACGAAAACCAAACAACAACAACAAAAAAGAATTTAAATGAGCATTAGATGTAGCATTACATGGGCATCGAAAAAATAAGACCTGTGCAAAAATATTTAAGACTTTAAGGCCTAAAACTTCGATTTTTAAATTTTTGACTTTTTAAGACCCCGTGAAAACCCTGTATGAACACATACAGCCCCTTACAGTCTCTGATATGTTACCAATTACAGAAAAACTACACACAGCATACATTTAGTCCTTATTTGGGTTCAAAAACAACACGCAACATAAAGCCCACAGTCAGAGCAAACCTCTCATCTGTGTCTGTAACCTTCACCAGCACGTGTAGCCTCTGTTAGAGACTAATTCTGCCATTCAGAGTTCATAACAGTCCGAAAGGCAACAATAATAGTAAAACATGGCAGTTTGTTCATGTTTACGGTTGCTGAAAGAAACATTTGCTCTGTTTTTTCCGGCTTCTCCTTTATTTTTTCGTGCTTCACTCTCGCGTTTGTCCGTTTCTGAATGGATCGGATGTCAGAAGCACTTCAATAATCACACGCTTGTTATTATCATCAGCTCAAGAAGTTCGTTATTTCAAATATAGACGCTTGGCGAGCGCAAGCGAGAAAGCGAAACCGCTCGCGCTTTAGACGGCCTTGTAAAAAAAAAAAAACTACGGGCACAGGGTAGATTCTGCTCTTCTTAGCTTTGTGGCTGTTAATCAAGACTACGACAAGGTTTGTTTGAGCTCGGGGTGACCATGGCTCGTTATTACATGTATATCTCGATTGTGTATTTAAAACATGGTGGTTCCTTTGTTTTCATCTGGCTTGTTGCACAAGCGAGTGATGCATCTCTCTAAATCAATAGCGTTCAGTTGCATGTCTAGCTCCGCCTTTTGGTAACCCCTTTTGTTGTGCTAGGTACCCTTTGCAACGGGTACACAAAAAGTGGTAAGGTACTGTTCACTTTTAGGTACCTTTTGACAGTGGAAACAGCCATAAAAGCAAACCGAACCGTACTGTACTGTACCACTTAGTGGAAATGGGCCATTAGATAATTGCGGAACAACACCACTTTTGATGTATGCAAGCACTTTTATTTAACATTAACAATTAAATTTGGACATAACATAGCTATACATACAGTAATGCATATATTAATATACCTGTACATACATATCAAATTTGTTTATTTTAATGACCTGTTTACGTCGTATTTTTAAAATTCTTTTATTATGTTTTTGTCCTGTCACAGTCATTCTGTTGCACTGTGGAAATTCCCTGTATGTGTAAAAATACATGACAATAAAGATCTTTCTGATTTATTGATTGTGTTACCTGCTGTGAGTGTGTGTCTCCTGAGGGCACAGAGACTCTCCAGAGCAGTTTGAGGAGCCGTGCGGCCTCTTCCAGAACCTGCTGCATGGTGTTCACACCTCCAGAAACACTCTTCAGCTGATCCACACTCTGACACACACAAAACACACAGTCAGTCCTGTGTGTCTGAGTCATCTGAATGTATGAACACTTAGTGTGTCTCTGTGAGTATATATACTTGTGTTCATGTATGCATACATGTGTATACATGCATATACATGTGTGTTCATGTATGTGTTTGTCTGTGTGAGAATATGCACGTATGATTGTGTGTCTATATATAGCTAGGTGCGTATCTGCATGAGTTTCTGCATGTATGTCTGTGCATAGGTATTGCATGTTTGGTTGTGTATCAACATATGTGTGTGTCTGCGAGTGTCTATGCATGCATGTGTGTCTATATGTGTATGTGCGTGTTTGTGTGTGTGCATTTGCGTGCGTGAGTGTGTGCGTGCGTGCGTGCTCACCCTGCCGCAGTCATGGATCTGTGTTTCCAGATCTGCAGTGAGTCGCTTGGCTTCAGTGATCTGCTTGCGCAGGGCGTTATAGTCCTCTATCAGCCCCAGAACGTGTCGTCCACGTCTGTCTGCCCACAGCCGGTGACCCGGGACCAGTCGAGAGGGAGCGTTGGACCCAGAGTCTGCTGAACTGCCACCGTCTAAACACATTAAAATTTTGCATTAACTTTTATTCCTAATAGTGATCATTTTAATTCATTCTATTTACCACAATTCAGCATGTTTTCTGTAACTTGATCTACAATAAACAGGCAAATTTTCCCAAACCAAGCTAATTTCTTTCATTTAATTTATGGTGAAATATGGTGTGACATTTTCTTTATTAAAATCGTCATAAACTGATCATTTAAACGTACAAACAACAGAAAAAGACAAAAGATATGTACCACGTGCAGCACTGGACGCATCTGTCTGTAAGTGGAGAACATTTGATTTACTTGCTTCATCTGAGAGGGAGAGAGAGAGAGAGAGAGAGAGAGAGAGATTACAAAAATGAACAAGGAAAAAAAGAAAAGAAAAATTAAAGAACGGAATAAAAGATCAAAGAAAAAGATAAACAAAAATAACAAAAGAAAAAATAAACAAAGCCAAAACAATGAACCAAAATAAAAATAGAACAAAAAAAAGAAAGACAAAATGGAAAAAAGATTGAAAGAGAAGCAATAAAAGAAAGAACAGAAAGAACAAAAGAACAAATGAAAGATTAATATTTGTGATAAAAGAAAAAAGGACAAAATAAAGAATAAACAAAAACAATGAACCAAAATAGAAACGGAACAAAAGAAGAATAAATGACAGAATGGAAAAAGGATTGAAAGAGAAGCAATAAAAGAGAACAGAAAGAAAGATATATAAAACAGAACGAACAGAAAGAAATAAAAATACAGCATATGGGATAAAAGACAGAAAGAACAAAAGAATAAACAAAACAAAAGAATGAAACATAATAGAAACAAAAAACAAAATAAGAATAAATGACAGAATAAAAAAAAAGATTGAAAGCAATAAAAGATATAACAGAAAGAAAAGGAATAGAAAGAAAGATATAACAGAAAGGAAGATAGATCAGAAAGACAAAGAAATAAAGAACTGAAAGAAAAAGACAGACAGACAGATAAATAGACAGACAGACAGACAGACAAATAGACAGACAGATAAACAGACAGACAGATAAACAGACAGACAGACAGATAAATAGACAGACAGATAAACAGACAGACAGACAGATAAACGGATAATAGATAGACAGACAGACAGACAGACAGACAGACAGACAGATAAATAGATAGATAGATAGATAGATAGATAGATAGATAGATAGATAGATAGATAGATAGATAGATAGATAGATAGATAGATAGATAGACAGACAGATAGACAGACAGAAAAATAGACAGACAGACAGTGGTTCAGTATAAAACTGCACTGTGTTTGGGTCTAAGCGTGTGTAAGAGTCTGTCTGAGGATGTGTTTGTGTACCTGTTTTGCTGAGCAGGTAATTGATGTTAATGGTTGATTTGGGGTCTGTGCGGCGGCTCAGCAGCTGCTGTTCGAGTCTCTGTCTAAGTGTGCTGTTGATCTGGATGCTTCTCTCCAGCTGAACCCGCAGCTGTCTGATCTCAGCCAACAGCTCGCTCATATCCACTGCTGAACCGCCTGCAGAGCTGGAGCTGCGGCCCTCACCTGCACACACACACACCATCTCAAATCAGTGTGCTTCAGACACCCCGTGTATGTGTGGTCCTGGACCAAATGTCCCCACAAGTATAGCAATGCCAGCAATTTTGGACTGTGTGGCCAAATAGTTTGGATATCAATGAAGAAAATGGGTCATAAATAATTGAGCTGATAAAGTAAAAAAAACAATTCAAATTCGATATGTAAAACTGCAGAATGTTTTGTTCAGTGAGGGTTGGTTTAAAGAAGAGGACAGAATATACAGTCTGTGCAGTATGAAAATAATTACATCTAAGGAGAGTCCCCATAACACATGAAAAACCAATGTAGAGATCTGCGCGGGACAAAATTTTTAATCCCGCTCCCGCCACGTTTTAGTCCGCACCTGACCGCTCCCGCTTATATGCTTATATTCCGCATTTTTTTACCCGCTGTCCGACCCGCCCCGTTCCCGCTAACAGGGGGGTTGGGGGGATGTTGTAAGGAGATGATGTGTTTGCAAACAGAAGAGCAAAACCAAAAACCACCCAGCAGGATGATGCAGAGTCCAGACAGCCTATAAGGTTCGTGTATCTTTTGATCCTTGGATTTTTTATTTTAAAAAATGGATATTGAAGAAAAAAAAAAAGAGCCGTTTTTTGATTTTCGTTTTCAAATCCAAAAACGAATATTGAAATACGAGGCGTTTTTCTTTTTCATGGTGAAAAACGGAAAAGCAAAATTAAAAAATGATTTGATTTTCATTTTATATGTAAATATATATATATATATAACATAGCAGTAGGCTATTTTTTAATAATTTAAATTTATGTATTAAAAATCTGCTGCTATATTTGTACATGGCTATATGAAGATATGGATTGACCCACTGAAGCGGGGTGATGACGCACAACTCATCTGCAAGCTTTAGCGATAGTTTATTTTTAAAAGACACAGGATGCTTATCAGGGTGTTTGTGCAACTGTATTAATGCCGCCCTCATTTGAAATGATTCATGGTAAAACTTCAGGAAGTGGAAGTATTATGGTTTTAACAATATTAAAACTTTCTTTTCAGAAAAGTGTTCAGTAAAGCAACCTAATGCTTGCATGTAAAGTCAAAATAAAGGTTGTTTTATTTAAAACATGCTAACAAAAAATAAATATAGCCTATAACCGCCTATATGTTGTCTTAATGAGAAAAATATGTATTAACAAAATCCTGTTATCACTAGAAAATACCTTTTATAACATTATTAAGTGGAAAAAACTAATGGCCTATAATAGGCTAGCCTGTGTGTGGCAGCATTGTGTTTCGGAATATAAAAAACAAGCCTTTATTCATTATTGTTTTCTAGTGATTTTATTTTTTGTCATTCGAAATAAAAAATGAAAATCAAATAATTTTTGAATTTTGCTTTTCCGTTTTTCACCATGAAAAAGAAAAACGAGCCGTTTTTTCATTTTTGTTTTAAAATTCAAAAAAGAAAATCAAAAAACGGCTTCGTTTTTCAATATCCGTTTCTAAAATGAAAATCCAATGATCAAAAGATACAGGGACCCTATAACAAGCGACACACAGCATCACGCTCTCTCCTCCTCATTCACACACATACAGATAGACAGCACCAAGCAAGCGACACACAGCATCACGCTCTCTCCTCCTCATTCACACACATACAGATAGACAGCACCAAGCAAGCGACACACAGTATCACGCTCTCTCTTTCACACACATACACATAGACAGCACCAAGCATGCAACACACAGCATCATGCTCTCTCCTTCTCATTCACACACATACACCATCAAGCAAGCGACACACAGCATCACGCCCTCTCTCATTCATACACACAGCACCCAGGCAGATGCGTGCATGCTCGGGAGCGATATTGTTAGACCGCCTGCTCCCATTCAAATTACGTAGAAATTTATTTGGTCTGGCGGCATAGCTGCGGGAATGCAGACCTCTAAACCAATGTGTGTGAACATACCTGACTGAGTGTGTGTGCTCTTCATGTGCTCGTGTACTTGCAGCTCCACACGCACAGACTGCAGGAGCTGCTGAGTGTCACTCAACTGCTGCCTCTGATGACTGTTCTCACACTGCAACCTGAAACACACACACACCTAAATCAAGGCTTCTGCCTGCATGCAAAAATCAGCCTGAATTAAACATGTGAATCTCATATACTTGATTCGCTCACTGAATGAGTCAGAATTATTACTGTATTGACAAATTGAGTCTCTGAATGAATCAAAATGCTTAATACATTAACAGTGGATTCTACAAATCAGTCAGACGAATTGCTGCTTTAGCAACAGAGTCACTCAATGATTTAGAGCAATTATTGCATCGACAACTGAATCAAACAGAATGCTTACTGCATTTACAAATGACGTACCACCACATCATTCAGATGTTTACTGTATTTATAGTTTAATCCCTAACTGGATCTGTTAGAATGCCTACTGAATTAACAACTAAATGCTTACTGCAGGGCTATTCAATTAGTTTGTCAAGGGGGCCAGTTCATGAAAAGCATCCCAAACGGGGGGCCGGAGAGATATGATTTGCAATATAAGTGATGACACAACAGCAATAAAAGAGCTCATATGCTGTATTAGCTCCTTAAGACATCCACGTTGACTTTTGCTACATTAAAACGTTAATATTGTATTTTGAAACTACATAACATCACTGCATTGTACAATGTGGCTTTTTTTTTACAAGCATATCCAAATGCATTTTGAGGCACAAAATCAGTGTATTGCTTAAGCAGGCTTCTTGTACATTCAGACACATTCATATGTTATGTTTTAAACTGCGTAACAATTAGGGATGCAACAATTATAGGTTTTGATTGTACGAGTATAGTCTGAAGAATAATCATGATTTCACAGTTATCACCATTATTATGCATTTATTACATTTAAAACACTACTAGTTGAGAAAATAACAAGAAAACTGCTTATATATTAAAGTGTTGTTTATTGCTGCTCAGTAACCAAATACAGCACAAAATATTAATAAAAAACAAACAATAGTCCATTTCTCTCTTTGGAATTAAAAAATAAGATCATTTCTACTGTGTAGTTTGTCGGTCCGCTTGTGAGCCGTGCGCGCACCGCTTCTAATATGTGCACGTCTCCATTGGAAATAATGTACTTGCGCGCGGAAAAGACGCAATATGTCAACGGCTTGCTGCTATAGTTAATCCAATGTGCGTGCGTATTGGCATAACTAGTTGCAGCAGCTTTTTTCCGTGCAACATAAATGCGGCGTTGAGAAGCCTTTAATGAATAAAAGCGGGGATAATTGTGAAATCGGTTAATCATTGCATCCCTATTAACGATATCAGTGCATTGTACAAAAGGCCTTTTCTACAAACATATCCAAATGTTTTAGGCTGCCCGCACCACTCACTTAATGTCAGGTGACTTTCGTTCTGCGCAGCCTTTAACTGCAGCTCGTGCTGTATTGAACAGACGCACGTCACTTCATAACTATAGCGGCCGTTTTTCGACTGAACTAAATTTATTTTTGATGTGTTGGTCACACTATTTGGGGGGCCGGGTTCAGCCCGCAGGCCGCCAATTGACAAGCCCTGGCTTACTGTTTTAACATGAATTTTTACAGATTCATTCAGAATGCTTATTGCATCAACAAATGAATCACTTACTGATTCAGTCAGAATGTTTACCGCATTAAAAAAAAACGGGACTCATTTACGGATTCATTCATTGAATGCTTATTGAATTAACAGCTGAATCTCTTGATCAGTCAGAATACTGACTGACAGAAGCAGCACGCATGCGTTTGCCTTTCACACCGGCTGCATCTACAGCACGCACCTGACTGGCTGCTGCACAGATCAATCTATCTCTGTCTATTCTATCTAGTTACCCATCTACATTTATACATAAATACACTTTTTATTTTTCCTTTTCATCTGCACCAACTTCCTTCCATGCTCTTTCCTTAACAGCAAGTCTTTATTTTACAAATTATATAGATCATAAAAAACTGTATCTCCCCGTGTTCGTGTGGGTTTCCTCCGGGTGCTCCGGTTTCCCCCAAAAGTCCAAAGAACATGCGGTACAGGTGAATTGGGTAAGCTAAATGGTCCGTAGTGTATGTGTGTGAATGACTGTATGCAAGTTTCCTAGTGATGGATTGCAGCTGGAAAACATATGCTGGATAAGTTGGTGGTTCATTCCACTGTGGCGACCCCTGATTAATAAAGGGACTAAGCCAAAAAGAAAATGAATGAGTGAATAAAGAACTGTATGCTTCTCACGCTCCATGAGAAGTGTCATTCGTGTCTTTTCAGGTGCACTCAGAGGACAACTGCCTGTGATATCATGTGATTTTGTTTTTGATTGCATGATGTAGACCTATAGATATAATAATATTTATATATACAACCAGGGCTTGACGTTAACTTTTTTGATCACCAGCCACTGCGGCTAGTAGATTTCCAACATTACTCGCCATTTTCACTAGCCACACTTTTCTTGTTGAGAAAATATTTTTTATATGCATAAATTTGACTTTGACATGCTAAAATGACTTGATTTAGATGTGTTATGTCCACATGCCTTCTCATTCATTTCACTTCTTGTATGTGTTGTGTATTAGCTTGCTCAGTGTGCATGAGCAAATGGGTTGTGTCGCAATGCAATTAGTTTTTATTTCACAGGACTTTTCAGGGCTCAAAATTAAGGATTTAAGAAATTTATCTCTGACCACACCAAATAAGCATTTCTTAGTAACAATTTTTTAATGTGTCAAAACAAGGAAAATAAAGCTGTATGGGTGCACTTTTTAATTCAACAAAACTGTTCTTTAAAAAAAACATTACATTTAAAAAAAGAATTATTGTCATGCATCTAAAGTATGCACAGTAATCTGTTCTGGCTAAAAGTCCCAGATCACCAGTTAACTACACATAAACGGGGAGTAATCTCCCATTAAAGCAATGTTACTGTAAAAAAATATAATTAAACCGTATTAACAAAAATAACTAAGCAAAAGAAAGCAGGTGAAACAGACCGTGGTTGATAATGAAAGGATGATCATGCGCACACGGTTAATATAGGCCTGTTAATAATTTGTTCAAAGAATAATTAAAATGAAAGCAGCTGCTGCTTACAAAAGAATATGTGTATTTTTTTTCAAATCTTGAGCTCTTGAAAGCAGCAGGACTGTGGGTGCACGATCATCGCTCTTTGTCCAGTCTATTTCAAAGGGAACGGATCGCACTAGTTGCACTTCTTCTAGGCACGATTGCTTCGCGCAAGTAAACGGGAGCTCGAGCGCTTTTTAAGTCGCGTGCATCACATCACCTGTGCACGCGAGTGATCATCCTCTCGTTTGGTATTTACCTGCTTTCTTTTGCTTGCGTGAACCCAGTTATTTTTGTCAGTCGTGCTGCTTCTCGATTCTAAGATCGCATTTGCACGAATATTGGGCCATGCTTATTTTCGAACCCTGCTTTTAAGAAAACTACAATTTAAAAATGATTTCCAACCAGCCAAAGTGGCTAGTGGAGGTGTCTGTCTAACCCGCCAGAGCTGAAATCTACCCACATTTGGGGGGGGGGGTTAATGTAAAGCCCTGTATACAACTTAGTGTTTCCTCTAGGATTTTTTCCAGCTGTGGCGGCAGGCCTTTGATCTACCAACTACCTTTGGCGTTATTTCAATGACAAATGTGACGCAGTATTACAAGTCGAGGTCGGATTTGTGTCATACGAGCATGCAGATCTTTTTGCTTCCGCTAGGTTTTCCTCTGTTCGTGCCCAAAACTTATTGCACGCCCTCAAATATACGCTGCTCAAGTGCAATTTAGCGCATTTACGTAGTGAATTTGTCTCCAACCTTTATAAGATTTGAAGTCTTTGTTTGTTGTAAGCAGAGCCATAGACCTTTATCTATAAATAAAGTATAATTATGGAAATAGTGTTCATCCAAACTGAAAGCTATACATCATGTTTGCTGGCCTCATGCATCACGCACCTGTCAGTCAGTCAGTCAGTCAGTCAGTCAGTCAGTCAGTCAGTCAGTCAGTCAGCATGTCACCTTAAAGGGTTAAATAAATAACGCACAGGCACAGCACTACTACAGAAAAGCTTGCGCTGTTATAATTCACTTACCTTTTAATACGTTTTGGTGCGATTATAACCCGCTATTTAAAAAAAACACCAATGTTTTGAATGAGAAGCTGTAATGTAGCCGTGGCGGGATGAGTTTTGGCGTGGCGCCCCTCCATGGTAGAATGAATGTAGCGGAAACCTTGCAACTAGTGTGCAACTTAAGCAAAACTAATACTCTGCTAAATATTTGTTGCATTTTTTAATTGTTTAGGTTCATTGATTGACTATATAAAATCAGTGGATATTATCAATGCATTTATTTGGTAAAATTGCTACTTTTTACAGGCATTCAATGTGTTTTTGGTCATCATCAATATACCATAATAAATAACACGTAGCGATTACGGCATTAACGAACAATTTTGTCTCTAAAATGTAAAACTGCTGAAATACTAATCGGTTATTGGTTGCAGATCTCATTGGTGAATGCACTGCTGTTCAACAACTTAAAAATGCAAAGACCACATAATGACTGTGTGTGTAATATAACCCTCTCATTACCAAACTGCCATATTTACCTCCTGCCCCCATTACAAATAATTGCAATAATTAAAACAACTCATTACACTGGCTCTCTGACACATGATACACAAACACACACATTACATGACACTGGATCACTGTGTGTGACGTGTGGCTGATCTCTTTAATAGGAACACACACTTTACTGTAGATGGATGTACTGTATGGTGTGTGTGTGTGTGTGGTACCTGTACAGGTTGTCCTGTAGTTGCGATCTCTCTTGTTTCAGTGTTTCACACTCATTTCTGCTCAGCTCCAGTTTAGCGGTTCGTCTGGCTAAAGTCTCCCTCAGTCGATCGTTCTCCTTTTGTTTATCTGATTAACACACAAATATACAAAACTGTCATTTTTTAAATCACAATTGAGAGTTTATAGATTTTTTTTCATGCATTTATGACATTTTGGCATCTAAAGTCGGAGTTTACATCTCATAACTTACATCTCATAAATCTTGCGATTTTGAATTGTATTCCTCTAAAGTTCGGTAAACATCTTGTACATCTGATGTTTGTTCCTCTAAATTCTGTTTACATCTTGCAAATGTAATGTTTGTTCCTCATAAAGTTTACATTTTGCAATTTACCCACAAATTCTGGCTATGAAAAGTCACAAAACTGACACAATTTTGAGCTGTAATCTCACAATTTATTATTATTATTATTTATTTTATTTATTTTCAAATTTAAGCTTACATGTTATACTTCTGAATTTTCCTGCCTCCAGATTCTGCATATATCACACAGATTTGACTTTTCCTCTAAAAATTATTAGCTTACTTCTCAGATATGTGAAGGTATTTTAGCGTTTGGGAGTTTACATTTCAGAATTCTGACTTTTTTCCCTCAAAATTCTGAGCATACATTTAGCAATTTTCTTGCAAATTCTGATTATCCCCATCTTAGGTTTCTGTCACAAACTGACATTTGTCACACACACAATTTCCAGCTTACATCTCATAATTTTGACTGTTTCCCCCCTAAATATTCAGTTCACGTTTCACATTTCAGCTCTTTCATTGGGGAATATTTCATTCATACCCCGTAATAAACCGAGGTATTGAATGTGAGTATGAAGTAAGGACTGGTGAAAGACTGTTGTAATGTAATTTGCTACTGCACGCCGAATGGAAATAAAAAACTTCTGCATTTCGCAATGGGGGTGTCTGTGATCCTTTACTGACTCAGTAGGTGCAGAGAATAGTGTCAACAGCCGTGTGTGTATATGGAATATCCTGTCGTCAAATGCGGCGAAAAGTCCTATATGACGGTAAAAGTTTGATTGCGTTGTTTACATGTCTGCACTGCACTTCAATAATGCCACTAAAATAGCCATACTCCACATGTCTTAAATTAATTTCTGTCAGAATATAGTCAGATTAAGTTAATCAAAAATCGCTGTTTACATGGTAGGCTCTTAATCAGAATATTGTCTTAATCTTATTAAAATCGGAGTATTGGTGTCCATGTAAATGTACTCAGTGACTACTCAAGCACCAACCCTAGAAAAAGAGTTCACAGATTTTGATGACAGCCTTTCCAAACAAATGAGCAAAAGAAATATATTAATGCAATTCAAATATATAAAATATGAATTGATGTATACTTTAAACTTTAATTATATTGTTCAATTAAAATGATTCAAATATTTTTTTTGTCAAATAAAATGTTTTTCTAGAGTCATCCACCATAATTTTGTGGCTCAAAAGTATTGGTTTAGGCACCGGTACCGTTTTAAAAGTATCGATTTAGCACCAGTATCGAAATAACCCCAAACGATACCCAACCCTAATAGTTAGTAACAGGGTTCATATACATTTTTACTACTAAAATTTCATGACTTTTCCATGATTTTTTCAAGACCTTCAAGTAAATTTTCATGACCTAATGTTTTATGAAATGTCTATATATGCGCGGTAAAAGAAAAACAATGCATGTTCAAATTTATTACAGCATATCGTAAAACACAAAAAAATCTATTTAGTTTCAATTTATATTTATATCTATGTAAAATTGATTTAGATAATGCTTACACCGCACTAATAATGTGAGAGTATGTGATTGGCCAATGACAGAAAAGAAGTAAATAACCTATATTCAATGACCGTATGAACCCTGTAGTAAGGTAAAAGTTAAGTTTAGGTCCTGGGTAGGATCAGGGATGCAGAATAAGTACTTACTTTACAACAATTGATGAACAGTTCATATCTTAATAATATGCAGGTAATAAGCTAGTATTCAATAGCATGAATTGTGACCTAAACTAAAGTGCTACCAAAAAAGTTTCTCTCAAGTTTGCATGTAATTCAGTTTTATTTATTTGTTTAATTTTTTTAAAGATATTGATGACTGTTTCTCTCACAATTCAGATTAACTGACACATACACCAGTGTCAACAGCGAACAAAGTTGTTTCAACAGTTCAGAGGTTTTTACCTCGGGCTCCCTGGTTGAGCTGCTCTTTGAGAGTGTGGTTTTGTGCCAGGAGGAAGTGAAGCTCACTGCTGATGTGACTCTGATCCTCAGGACCAGCGATGAAGATGTTTGTGGCTGCTGATCACACACACATATAAACACTCATGTTCGGAAAAATAGTAATAGTAGCAAGAAATGACTTTGGATGAAGACTTTGTGTGTTTTTGTTCACCTGGGTCTTTCTCAGCTTCCTGTAACTTTTTTTCTAGCTGTTCTCGGAGTCTCTCGTTGGTTCTGATAGTCTCTTCAAGACGCTGACGCAACGCTCGGATCTCCTGCAGGTGTTCTGCTAAAAGATCTACAACAGAAAGAGGGAAAACACTGTAAATAATAGAGCTGCACAATATATTGTTTCGCAATGTGTGCATCTGCCATAGTCACATCGCAGTGTATGCAATGTTAAGTTGGGTTTAGAGTTGACCAGGAGCCATAGTTTGTTTTTGTTTTTATTTAAGTGGAAGTCTGCCTTTATCTACCTGTGTTTTATGGCCTGTAACTGTATGGACATTTCAAGGTTTAAAGCATTCAGACACAAGAAATTGCACCATTTGCATCTTTAATAAAGATACATTTTATTTGATTATTTATACAATGAAAGGATGTGGTGTTCTTTTACATTTGATTTTTCCAATTTTTGTACCTGAATACTGTTTCACAAAACCATAAAGCGACATTGCTTTAGAGGAAGTGTTTGGGGAGGGGGAAGTCTGGGCTGCTCTCCTTAGACTGCTGCCCCCGCGACCTGGCCCCAGAAAAGTGGATGAAAACGAGTGAATGAATTATTTTTAATGCATGATTCAATCCCCTATTGCAAACAACCTGAATTAATGTACACCTTCCACATAGAGTTATTCAAGGCATCTGATAAAACCGTACTCATATCGCACTATTTATTGCAGAAAAACAAAATATCGCAATGTCAAATTTTTCCAACATCATGCAGCCCTAGTAAATAATGCCAATTCTATGTCAATTTTCGTACAGTAATAAAGATTCTGAATCTCTTATAATAAGAATTGTTGTAATGATCAGGAAAAGACTGATGTTAAAGCTACACGACTCTTGACAAAGACAGCTGCTTTAAAAGACAGTTCATAATTCTCCTGCAAATCAGAAAAAACTATTTCTCAGAGGTTCTGACCCTTTTTCATTGGCTCCAATCTACTTTCAAAAATGTAAATGTATATATTAGGTGTTTATTATTACAATTATTATTATAATATAATCATATTATAATATAATTAAAACATTTGTGTAATGACTGTATGAATAAGGCCCAATCCCAATTCTACCCCTTAGCCCTTCCCTTTCCCATTAAGGGGTAGGGGTGTCCCAATTCTCTTTATTTTGTAAGCGTAGGGCTAAGGGGAAGGGGTAGATAGCCCTTCGAACGGAGATTTTTCAGGACCACACTCGAAACAAAGGGGTAAGAAAATTTCCCACAATACACCAGCCACAACGGCAGCATAGCTGCACCCGGAAGTAAGGAGATCCACAAATTAGTATTTATTGTCATTATTACGAATTTTTACAACAAACAAGCACATGTTTTAATATATTCATAACCGCATTCATGTTTTACCGTCATGCTTTAAAAAAAAAAAAAAAAAAAAAAAAAAACGATAAATTTCGCGATCTATAATCCATAATCATAACTCCTGTATGGCAGTCCCACAACATTCTGACACTCGATGACACTCGAATACCCTGTCAGAAAAGTCTAATGGCAGGGAATAGGCTTTTTACAGTGTCTGCTACAATGTTAATGTTGTTTTTGGTGTGTTTACATAGATAAATATGGCCATGGTCTAAATGCGCAGTACAGTTACGATCTTATTGCCACATTAGATCGTTATGTTAACATAATATATGCCTTCAGTGATTTCCTGAAGATAATACCAAAAAATAAAGCAACTGGAATAACTACAGCAGTCGCGATCGTCTGATCTCATATGAAGCATGAGATTGCGATGATATATGATGATGTGTGCAGCTGCTTTAGTGCTGTCCCAAATCTTAGGGGTAAATGTTGAAGGCCTTCCCCTTCACACTCGGTTTTAAGGGCCAAGGGGGAGGGGTAGGGGTACAAAAATAGAATTGGGATTGGGCCTAAGTCACTGAATCATTAAGACATGACGTTTCAATACAGGGTTACCCAGCACATTTAAAAACTCTAAAACAAATTATTTAGATATACATTTTTAATGATTGCTTGTCGCCACCTATTGGTGTAACAATGTAATTATTACAATCTTCATTTGAAGTGCAAAAAGGTGCCCGTTGGCATCAGTTTGTATTTCAGTATTTCTGTAATCATTATGAATGTTTGTAACAGAAATAATACTAGACTAAAAACTGAAGCTATTTCATAACCATACATGACGATTAATCCAGGTCAACGCAAAATATCTGTTAATGAACAGTTCCCGTATTTTGTTATTCACAAGTGTTTTCTGTTTATTTACGGTGGTCAATTACATTATGGGATGTTGATCTCTGCTCTGTCAACTTTTGAAGTTGAAAATTCAACTACAGTTTAACACAGTGACTTTTATTGACATTTTAGTCGTTTGAAATAATATAATGTAGAAGAAATAATATAGAGAGAGAAACGAGTCTGTAACATGTGCAGCAGTTTATTACAAGGCTTTTGTAGTGTAATATACAACACCAACCCAGACAATATTCCACTTTCAACTATTAAAAATGTTCATAAAAGTCACTTTTTTAAACTTCTCAAGGTTAAAAGTTGTTGGAAGAATGATCAGAGCCCCAAGAGCTAGTTTATGGATATTTTATTACAATATACCACTGTGATAGTCAAAGCTTTAATCAACATATGCAAATCTCAAAGGTTTCAAATGAAGATCTAGTAGAGTTAAATCAAGATTGCAATCTCAAAGTACGCTTTTTTTAAGATTAATACAACATGTTATTTGACATATGATGTACAGCTGAAGTCAGAATTATTTGCCCTCCTCAATTATTAGCCCCCTGTATATTTTTACCCCGATTTTTTATTTAATGAAGAGAAGATTTTTCAAAACATTTCTAAACATAGTAGTTTTAATATCCCATTTCTAATAACTGATTTATTTTATCTTTGTCATGATGACAGTACATAATATTTGACTAGATACTTTTTAAGATACTAGTATTCAGCTTAAAGTGACATTTAAAGGTTTAACTAGGTGAACCAGTTAAGCTGGGGTAATTAGGCAAATCATTGTATAACAGTGGTTTGTTCTGTAGACAATCGAAAAAAAATATTGCTTAAGGCTAATAATATTGACCTTAAAATGGTTTAAAAAATAAAAAACTGCTTTATTCTAGCTGAAATAAACCAAATAAGACTTTCTCCAGAAGAAAAAAAATGTTATAGGAAATACTGAGAAAGATTTCTTGTTCTGTTAAACATCTATAAAAAATAAAAATAAATGAATAAATAAATAAATAAAAATCACAGGAGGGCTAATAATCTTGACTTCAACCGTACAGTTGAATGGATTTTATACCAATGAGAGAGTTGACTGTGGGCTCTACCTGAGTTGATGGTCTTGCTAGTGTGCATGTTCTGCTGCTCAGGTTGTTTATCTTCACTCTGCCTCTGTGGACTGTGTTTTATAATGGATCGTGTGAGGTCTAGTTCACTTCTGAGTGTAGTGTTGAGCTCCTCACTGCTCCTCAGCTGCTCTTGTAGACGGCCGTTCTCCCGCTGGAGGATCCGGACACGCGGCTCTGCTCCATCAGCCACGCCTTCTTCTAAAGCCCTGCCTCCAGACACCAGCCCTGTGTCTGTAAATGCATCCCCATTGGTCGCCTTCAACCCTATTAAGAGATGACATGATAGATAAATTTACATCAGCATACAAGAATAAACATGAAATTAAAAAAAAATCTATTTTACAGATGACTTTTTTGGAAATAATTTTTAGTACATATTGCTTTAAAAATACACTACTAGCATTCTCAGTGATTTTGGCATTAAAGAATCATTTATGATGTTTAAAATAAAAGTTTATTGCTTAATAAATCTGCATATTTTAGTTTAATGCATTTTTTTCAGGAGTCATTAATAAATAAGCGGCATTTTGTAGAACATTTTCACATAAAAGTATTTTGTTACAAATGTTTTCACATTTTACATTAATTAATTCAGCAGATGCTTTTTTACTTTACAAATGACAAATTCATATTCCCTCTATTTTTTGTAAAGCACCAAAATAGACATACATTAATTAAACTGTTAATTTTGCTTCATATCATGCTGCAGTCTTTTAGAACAGTATTAAATTAGTTTTTGTGCTAACTAAAACTATTAAAAAACATTTTTTTTTTGCTAGTTTTTGAATTAAAAAATGTGTAATTCTTACATTAAACCTGGATAAAAATGTAAACAGATATATCAAATATAAACATTTATATTTTGTCTTTTTTATTCTAACATATTGTAAACAATTTTTGCAAAATTTTACATTTAAAAACTTTTATTTACCACATTGATAAAACCTGAAATAAAAAATATTAAATAGAAATGGTAAATAACAGATTATAAATGTCATAAATTCGTATTTTTTTCGTAAATTTTTTGGTAACCCAGCAAAATAAAAAGACATGCATTATTTAAACTGTTCATTTAGTTTCTGTTAGATGAATTAATTTTATTAATTTCCATATATTCTACCTATATTATTTATGTGTGTGTGTGTGTGTGTGTGTGAGTGTATATATATATACTTTTTAAGAAACCCAAAGTTAATGTTATAAATGTGCGCGCTTTTTGATATAATTGCATGCTCAACTGTAGTTTCAATCAGTTGTATAGTTGGAATGTTCCGATTGCAGGAATATTGTGCTGACAATTATTTGATTACATGATCAATAGGATTCTACCAAACAAACTGTTTAGACCAGAGGTGGGCAAACTACGGCCCGTGGGCCATATGCGGCCCGCTAAACTCTTTCATCCGGCCCGCGAGGGAGTTTTTAAAATGCTGCTTCTGAGTAACGGTTTGGTTTCAGAATTAGTAGATGCAATACAAGTGAACACCATTTGATGGCGGTATTGCACGCGGTACAGTTAGCGCAACCAGTAAAATTAGAACACACTCTCGGATATTAAAATACACTCGATCGTTAATTACTGAAAATGAGTCAAGCAAAAAAAAAGAAAAATTGACTCTGAATGTTGTGTGTTTAAGGAAGAACGGACAACAAAATACTTCTTCACCAATATCGCACAAAAAGCGGTATGTCTAATATGCCAAGAAAGCTGTTTTAAAAAACTACAACCTAAGTCGGCATTTTTCACGC